>JAPXFY010000028.1:7060488-7085488 GCA_030674185.1 Monoplex corrugatus
ATGGGCTTTGGTACATAGAGCACCAAAATGTATTGAACCAAAAGAAGACTGGGAAACAAGGGTTACACAGAACATAATTTATGATACGTGTGATCAGCTGATTGTTTTAGAATCACGTCTGTTCATGCTGTTCTTTCTCTGTCCGTCTCTGTCTGTCTCTGTCTCTGTCTGTCTCTGTCTGTCTGTCTCCCTCTCTGTCCCCCTTCTCTCTATGCTTGTGTGTGTTCGAGTGTGTGTGTGTGTGTCTGTGTATGTGAGAGAGAGAGAGAGAGAGAGGGGGGGATGGAGAGCGAGAGTGAGTACATGCGACGAAAAAAATATAGAGATTTACAAATGTATACTATGTCATGACGAAATTGGTGCATTGTTTTCTCAATGAGAGGAGAAAAATCATGAGTATTACAACCAGCATCGCCAATATCACTACAAGTACTCCAAATGATATCTTCTATATCAGCTTTGGTAAATATGTTTGTTGCTAGATTTTCATACGTGTCTACATGTGATTATGTGTCACTGCATATGCAATATTAAATACGTGTGTGCATGTGAGTATGTACCCTTGTGTATATGATACTTGGAATGGAGACCAAAAACCAAAACTATGATGAAAACGCAACTGAAAGGAAATATCATACCGGATCGGTCGCGGCCTGGCAATGCAACGACCGCACTTCCCACTGGCAGACTCAAGGGTGGGAGTCAAAAATATGCTACTGGAGCAAGGACAAAAGAAGGAAGAAGAAAAAGAATGACGAAACGTGCAAACTTAGCCAAAAAGATGACAAAATCCGAACAGAATATAAACCTCGAATTGCGCCAGTGCAAGAAAAAGGAGATCAACTATTGAGATATCAACTTTGATATACTGTGTCTACAAAAAACTAGAACACACCAAAGGAAAACCAATAGACTTTGAAGACTTTGCGGTAATTCAGAAACATGACTGGCTATAATCATCAAAAAGAACCTAAAAGACCATATTAAATCTAGAACGATGGTGCACAAATTCATGTTAACTGCTCGGTATACGCCTTCAAACTCCAAACGAAAAACAGAAGAACATCGTACTTATCAATTGCACATAAGCACCCAGGACCCTGTACCTCAAAACCAACGTGGAACTTCCTAGAAGAAATTGAAGATGAACTAGGAGACATTACGGTGATATGTGGCGATCTCAGTTCAAGATCTGCAATGTGGGATTAGAACGGAACTAACGCCCAGGGACATGCTCTCGAAGAGATGCTGTGCGACATCCAGTTCAGCCCAATCACAACAACGTCACCAAACCATATGGGTGCACCCATCTTGCCTAAACTAACACCACTAATGAGTGCAGAGACACTGAACACACATGGCAGTGACCTCCTTCCAGTGGTTTTCAGTATAAGGAAACACATATCACCTAGAAACTCCGTCTGTCAACCAAGAAATCCGTTTCAATATGACAGTATACATTCTGATATTGTTTTTGAATTGAGAACTGTGAAAGCAAAACAGAAAACAGGAAACAACCAAACATCCAGAAAACAGCCTCCCTCTCCCTGGTGGAACAATGACACAAAGACTGTCTCATCACTCAGACCATGAGAGCATTAGAAAAACGGACAAGTATAAAAGAAATATGGATGAAAAAACAGAACGGTTCAAAACCATAGCCCAGGAAGCAAAAGATAACAAATGGACACAATTCTGTGAAAGACTCAATGCTGATACAACACAGTCACAATTCTGGCAGTTCTATCAATGGAAGGGAAAACCACAAACACCACGATACCAGATATCACGAACACAGAGAACTATATTAAGAACAAACGAAGAGAAAGGACAAGCCCTACTAAAGCGTTTAATACAACAGAGTGACCAGAAAATTTTGAAGAGAAAAGAAAATTTGTGTACCTAAACAAAAAGTGGCACAGATTGAACTAGATGATGAAATAACTGAACAAGAAATGCATGAAGCACTTGCACGGTGCAGAAAAGACACAGCCTCTAATCCAGACAAGATTCGATACTTTGACATTAAAACGCTGTCTGAACGCAACAAAACTAAATTATACACCCTCTGTCAAGACAGTTTTGAGAAAGTTCAGGTTCCTGAGGACTTCCTAAAAGTCCTACCCAAACAGGGTAAAGATCATCACAGACTAAATGGATATGGCATCCTGACTATGCAAAACGTAACTGGGAAACTGATGGAAAACATAATAGCAAAGAAATTAGCTGGAGACCTAAAGACAGGAAAACATTCCCACCTAATCAAGGAGGCCTTAGAACAAGAAAAAATACATGGGAAAACGCAGCTGCCTTTGCTCACGAAGTCTACGAAGGTTTTCAGAAAAAGAAGAAACCCTAGCTGTAGCCATTGACCTAGAGGATGTGTACAATAAAGTACACACATTACTCATGAAACTACTTCAGCGATATGGTGTCAGAATGAAAGTCACAAGATGGATTGCTGCTACACTCCAAGAACGAACAATAGTCCTCGACTTGGAAATTGGTGCTGAGCACCACAAACACTCTCCATGGGACTCCTTCAAGGATCACTATTTCCCCCTGTTCTCTACAGCTTATATACAAAAGGGCTTGCCGACCTAAATAACAACAGACTGGCCCGTATCCTCACTTTTCCTGATGACGTACTCATCTGCAAGACAGGTCAGAATGCATCAGAAAGAAACAAAAGCAGTCCAAGAACAGTTAAACAACGTAGATCAGTGGTGTCAAGAAACCGGACCGGAAATCAACCCCACCAAAGCACAGAAACTGTTCTGCACCCTTGACAACAAAGCAGTGAGTGAAAAATGTCCACCAGTTACGTTCAGAACCAATATCGAGCGTATAAACAACTTATACCACTTGGCATCAGTTTTGATAAAATGTTAACCTTCAGAAAACATGTGGAAACCACTACACTCAAATGTAAAAAAAAAAAGGCCTTTCAATCTTGAAAGCATTGGCAGCTAAAGGCATTGAAAAACGCATCGTCTCTTTCAACAAGACCAAGCTGTAATACTGTCATTAATTATGGACTGAGCCTCATTACGTTGTCACAGACAAACCTGCTAAAACTAGAAAGAATACAAAACGTAGCAATAAGAGTGATCCTCGGAACCACAAATGACACACCCATGGAGACTATGCGATCTGCTTGACCTTCCTTCGAGACGCAAAATAGAACAAGTAAAGGCATATTTCAGGGCATTGGAGAACCCAAAACCCCTACTCCACCAGATAGGTGAAACAGCAAAAGGCAACAGACTCCAACGTGGAAAATCATGGATGGGACAGGCAGAAGACTCCATTCAGCATGTGTGTCAACTGACAGACCTGAAAGGGACAAAGGAATTGGGAAATTATCCAAACCGTTTCAACAATCTGTACAAAAATCTCGGGAGGCACTGTCGCGAATGATCAGAAGGGAAAACAATTCAGCTACTCATGGAGCAACTAAGCTGCAACCCCAAAGATATAACCATACACATGGATGGCTCAGTCACCAATAACAAATCTGGATGGGGCTTCACTGTCAAACTGAATGGAAACACCAAACATGAAATAAACGCTTTATATATCACAACTTCCAGTCTACCGATGGAAATTCAGGCTGTCACACATGCACTACAATGGTTAACCTCAATGGATGACGACATGACAGAAAGCCAAGCCTTCATCCTGACTGACTCAGTGAATCTACTTCAAAAGGTGCAAATTGGAGTAGGGACCCCAGAATGGCACAAAGCAATGAACAGTATCAACCTAAAAAGTCCACGTGGATCTTACTGCCCTGGACACGCTGGTTTTAAGGGAAATGAACGGGCCCATGAACTTGCAGGCAATGCAACTACAACAAAAATTCTCCATCTGGGAAATTCTGAGGTCTTTAGACGCTTCAAAGCATGTCTTCGTGAATAAAATGTGAGTCATCATACCATCGAACGTCTTACCCAAAAAGGAATAGATAGAGGAAGTGGCCAGAAATCCACTATGAAAGGAAAAATAAGAGCTATCATTAATCAGGCCAACATTGGCATCTCAAAAGTAACACTACACAGATTCTTATAGCGTGGAATGGAAAGTATTTGGGCTTTTCCTAGAACAGAGACAAAGGAAAAGTGAAGAAAATTCTGATCAGGTGATCTAAATTTACTGTAGGCAGCACTCGAAAATTAATTGTATTTATAAGCTTAAATATGAATGTGGGATTTGGGAATTCTATGAAGGATTGATTAGTGGTGGCAGTATGAAAACTGCCAATTATGGGTAATTTTAGTTATGGGTAAATTATGGGTAATATTAGTGATACCAAGGGGTATCACAACAACTGTTTGATTGTATTGCATATTTTAGAGTGAATTTCACTGTGAAACTTATCGTACATCTACAGAAACGCCTAAATTACAACTTACGATTAAGAATTCAGTTTCACCCAGATATATCTTCAACAACTTTTAAAAAGTCTGATCATGTGTGACTTAGGTATTCGTCTGTCAGAACGGGTCACTCGATTCATCGTTAGTGATTTTGATCAGACATAGTTGCATAGAAACGCAGTTGTATCAAACATGCATTCGTTGAGGATATAATGATTATTCTGTCATTCAGGACAGTGCTGCATAGCACGTGCAAAATGACATATCTCCTTGCAGGCCTGAGTAGAAACCACAGGCAGAGTCAGCAACTAGACAACAAAGTGATGTGCTTAAGACCAGAAAGACCGAGGAGTGAGGGGACATAGAGGGAGAGAGGGGAAGTGATGGATGCTCATATGGTTTTGCGCTATTATTATTTCCACACACTGGGTTATAGCATGCTCCCCATCAAAACCCACTACAGCGAAAACAGACAGACAGGAAAGGGTTAAATAGAAAGTATTGTCGAGCTGATGGACGGCTGATGGCGTCTGGCGTTATATCAGCAGCTTTATGCTCATCTCCTCACGCTTCAGGTTCAGTGAAAAGGTTTAAAGTCCCCATCAGTACACAGTCCAAAAGGTTTAAAGTCCCCATCAGTACACAGTCCAAAAGGTTTAAAGTCCCCATCAGCACACAGTCCAAAAGGTTTAAAGTCCCCATCAGCACACAGTCCAAAAGGTTTAAAGTCCCCATCAGCACACAGTCCAAAAGGTTTAAAGTCCCCATCAGTCACACAGTCCAAAAGGTTTAAAGTCCCCATCAGTACACAGTCCAAAAGGTTTAAAGTCCCCATCAGTACACAGTCCAAAAGGTTTAAAGTCCCCATCAGTACACAGTCCAAAAGGTTTAAAGTCCCCATCAGTACACAGTCCAAAAGGTTTAAAGTCCCCATCAGTACACAGTCCAAAAGGTTTAAAGTCCCCATCAGTACACAGTCCAAAAGGTTTAAAGTCCCCATCAGTACACAGTCCAAAAGGTTTAAAGTCCCCATCAGTACACAGTCCAAAAGGTTTAAAGTCCCCATCAGTACACAGTCCAAAAGGTTTAAAGTCCCATCAGTACACAGTCCAAAAGGTTTAAAGTCCCCATCAGCACACAGTCCAAAAGGTTTAAAGTCCCCATCAGCACACAGTCCAAAAGGTTTAAAGTCCCCATCAGCACACAGTCCAAAAGGTTTAAAGTCCCCATCAGCACACAGTCCAAAAGGTTTAAAGTCCCCATCAGCACACAGTCCAAAAGGTTTAAAGTCCCCATCAGTACACAGTCCAAAAGGTTTAAAGTCCCCATCAGTACACAGTCCAAAAGGTTTAAAGTCCCCATCAGTACACAGTCCAAAAGGTTTAAAGTCCCCATCAGTACACAGTCCAAAAGGTTTAAAGTCCCCATCAGCACACAGTCCAAAAGGTTTAAAGTCCCCATCAGCACACAGTCCAAAAGGTTTAAAGTCCCCATCAGACACAGTCCAAAAGGTTTAAAGTCCCCATCAGTACACAGTCCAAAAGGTTTAAAGTCCCCATCAGTACACAGTCCAAAAGGTTTAAAGTCCCCATCAGTACACAGTCCAAAAGGTTTAAAGTCCCCATCAGTACACAGTCCAAAAGGTTTAAAGTCCCCATCAGTACACAGTCCAAAAGTTTAAAGTCCCATCAGTACACAGTCCAAAAGGTTTAAAGTCCCCATCAGTACACAGTCCAAAAGGTTTAAAGTCCCCATCAGTACACAGTCCAAAAGGTTTAAAGTCCCCATCATCACACAGTCCAAAAGGTTTAAAGTCCCCATCAGTACACAGTCCAAAAGGTTTAAAGTCCCCATCAGCACACAGTCCAAAAGGTTTAAAGTCCCCATCAGTACACAGTCCAAAAGGTTTAAAGTCCCCATCAGCACACAGTCCAAAAGGTTTAAAGTCCCCATCAGTACACAGTCCAAAAGGTTTAAAGTCCCCATCAGTACACAGTCCAAAAGGTTTAAAGTCCCCATCAGTACACAGTCCAAAAGGTTTAAAGTCCCCATCAGTACACAGTCCAAAAGGTTTAAAGTCCCCATCAGTACACAGTCCAAAAGGTTTAAAGTCCCTATCAAAATACAGTAAAAAGGGTTTAATCCTATCAACATACAGTAAAAAGGGTTTAATCCCTGTCAGCCTAGAGTAAAAAGCTTTAAAGTCCCTATCAACATACAGTGTGAAAACGTTTAAAAGTCCTTATCAGCATACAGTAAAAAGGTTCAAAGTCCCTATCGTACAGTGTGAAAAGGTTTAAAGCCCCAATCAGCATACAGTTTATGGTTTTAAAGTCCTTATCAACATATATTAAATAGGTTTAAAGTCCTTATCAACATACATTAAATAGGTTTAAAGCCTCCCAAAGCCCAACCCCTCGTCCTCGTCGTGGGAGATGGAAACAGGTTATGCTGGCCAACAGGGCACTGGTGAAGCTGTGACTGGCTTAGCAGGCCGGCAGTGGATAAACAAATTGCTCAATACAACATAAGGAGATACAAACGGATTGATTACAACGGAAAACGACGCGGCGAGGAAAACGGACAACGATCAAAGAAAAACGAAAAGGTTGGGACCTGGAACATATGCGGTTTGACGAACAAAGAACCAGAGATAGTTCATGACCTAGCGCAAGACCCAGCTGAGTTCATGACCCAGCGCAAGATCTCCATACTGGGCATTGCAGACACCAGAAACAACAGGAACAAAGGAAATAGACGCCAACTATGTTCTAATTTGGAGCGGTGTAAGCAAGGAACAGAGAGCAGCACATGGCGTGGGTTTCATCGTACACCATGACAAGGCAAAAGACCTAATGAGTATGGAGTTCATTTCAGAGAGACTCTTGAAGATCGGCATTAGAGAGGACAACAAGATCATCAACTACATTCAAGTGTATGCACCATGTAATGACTCCTACTCAGATGAGGATAAGGACTCCTTCTTCGAAAAACTCTCGGACACCATCAACAGCATCCCGGACCAAGAAGACCTGTACGTCATGGGAGATTTCAATGGCAGAGTCGGAGAGAGAAGAACACCATGGACAAAACACCTTGGTCCACATAGTGACCACAGAACACCATGCAACTACAACGGCAACCATGTATTGGAACTGTGTGCAGAGCATGATCTTATTGTCACCAACACCTTCTTCCAGCACAGAAACACTCAGATATACACCTGGTACAAATGGAGCGACATCGACGTCTCATCTCAAATCGACTTCACACTAGCAAGATCTAGAATGAGGAGCAACATCAGAGACTCAAGAGCCATCCCCAACGCAGGCCTGGACACAGACCACAGGCCAATCATCACGACGTTGGTCACTCAGAAGAAGAGGAAGTTCACCAAAAAGAAACAGCCGGAAAGACTCAACATGCACAAGCTTCAAGACGAAGAGATGCAGACTCAGATCAGGTGCACCATCAGTGAAAAATTGGACTGTAGTGACCCTAATTACTAAACGTAGAGGAAGCTTGGGGCATCTTCAAGACAGTCCTCCTGGACACTATAAAAGAAGCCTGTGGCACCAAGAAGACAGAAGGAAGAAACAGAAAGGCAACAGCTTGGTGGAACAAAGAAATGAAGGATGCTATCAAGGAAAAGAAGAAACTATACAAGATCTGGGTCAAGTCAAAGGATGAAGAGGACTACATCAAGTACAGACTTGCAAGAAGACACAGCAAGAAAGTTGTGAGAACAGCAAAGGAAAAGTCATGGACCCAGTATGGTGAAAAACTCTGTGAAACATGCAAAGCTTCCCCAAGAGATTTTTACAAGAGTGTGAAAGCGATGAGAGTGCGAGATGACCCTTTCGATCCAATCACTATCATCAACGATGCAAACGGAGAAGCATTGCATGAAGAGGAGAAAATAGTGAAGAGATGGGAAAACTATTTCAAAGACCTACTCAACCCATCAGGAGTACGGGCACAAGACACACAATACCGGTTCACCCCCAGCCACCCAGATCACTCAGAACCTACCATCCTAGAGAGTGAAGTAAAAAAAGCAGTGAAGACCAGTCCTAAAGGCAAGGCAGCTGGAGACGATGGCATAACAACTGAAGCCATCCATGTGTGCGGTGAAACCGGAATTCAGTGGCTCACCACCATCTTTCAGAAAGCTTGGGAGGAGAGAAAAGTACCAGAAGACTGGCAAGATGCAATATGGAAGAAGAAGGGCAGCAAGAAAGACTGCAGTACCTACTGAGGCATATCACTACTCAGCCATGTAGGGAAAATGTACGCAAAGATCCTGGAGCAGCGCACTCGAGCGAAAACAGAACATCTCCTCAGTGACGCCCAATTTGGCTTCAGAAAAGGAAGAGGGTGCACCGATGCAATCTTTGCACTCTGACAACTGTGCGAGAGGACGATCGAATATGACCGAGATCTCCTTCTTGTATTCGTTGATCAAGAAAAGGCCTTTGATCGAGTCAACAGAGACAAGCTATGGAAGGTCCTCGAGCAGTACGACGTCAAGGGCCAGCTGCTAGACAACATTCGGGCCATCTACGCCAACAGCAGGAGTGCAGTCCGCACCGCCAGTGGAACATCTGACTGGTTCCCAGTGACATCGGGAGCATAAGGCAGGGCTGTAATCTCTCCCCTCTTCTCTTCGTGATCTATATGGATCAGATTACGAAGGAGGCAAACCCAGACCCTGAGGCACTCAATGAACTCATATTTGCAGACGACCAGGCAATGGTGAACAATGACAAGATACAGCTACAGGAGCACACAGACCAGTTCAATGAAAGCTGTGAGACATACGGTATGAAGATCAGCGTCAGCAAGACCGAGGTCATGACTGTCAGTAAGAGACCAAACAAACTGGATATCAACATCAACGGAACCCAGTTGAAGCAAGCCAGTGAATTTAAATACCTGGGCATCTTCACTGAAAATGGCAAACTAGACAGAGAAATCGAGACCAGATGCCAGAAAGCCAACGCAGTCAGCTACCAACTTGCCCCTCTCCTGAAACACCCCAGCATGGGAATCAGCACTAAGGCGAAACTCATCAACGCCATTTTTCTACCAACGCTGGCATACCAGTGCCAGACATGGTCCCTAACTAAAGTCCTCGAGAGAAAACTGGTCACCTGTGAAATGAAATGCCTGAGGAAAGCAGTAAACAAGACAAGGCAGGACAAGATCAGAAATGAGGTGATACGAGACATGGTAGGAGCAACACCAATCCTACAACACAACGAACACATGAGGATCAAGTGGTTCGGACACCTCACACGTATGCCCCTAAACCATCCAGCTATTCGGGCATACAACACCAGATACTCTGGCTGGAGAGCCAGATGAAGACCAAGACGACGATGGAGCGACTCCGTGGCAGACACCCTCAGAGCTCACGAGATGTCCCTTCTGCAGGCCACCCGCCTTGCTGCTGACAGACGACTGTATGTCCCCGCGACGCCCACCGGTACAAGCGGAAGGAAAAAGTAAAGTAAAGTAAGTAAAGTCCCTATCAGCACACAGTGTGAAAAGATTTAATGTCTCTATGAGCATACATTCAAAAGGTTTACAGTTCTTATCAGCGTACTGTGTGAAAAGGTTTTAAGTCCCCATCAAGCATACAGTGTGAAAGGTTTAAGACCCCTATCAACATACGTCAAAGGGTTATGTGTGTGTGTGTGTGTGTGTGTGTGTGTGTGTGTGTGTGTGTGGTGTGTGTGTCTATGTGTCTGTGTGTGTGTCTGTGTGTGTCTGTGTGTGTGTGTGTGCACCGTGCGTGCGTGCGGCGGGCGGGCGGGCGGTGAGATGCGTGCGCACGTGCGCGTGCGAGTGCGTGTAGGCGTGAGCGTGTGTCTGTATGTCTGTGTCTCTGCGTGTCTGTGTGTCTGTCTGTGTGTCTGTCTGTGTGTCTGTGTGTGTCTCTCTCCCCTCTCTTCCTCTCTCTCTCTGTGGATTTGACTTTATGAAGGAATAAAGCGAAAGAAGACCAAATGATAATACTACAAATGAGGTTTGTTTTCAATACCTTAAAATGTGACATATAAACATACTTTAAAGAAAGAAAGAAAAAATACATAAAAGGGAAATGAAATAAAGACGATAAGAATGGAGACACGAAATTAATATGTAAATGAATGGGGAATGAAATAAAGATATAAGGAAAGCGGGAAGACAATAAAGATATAAAGAGGGAGGGGGGATGAAGTAAAGTCACAAAGAAAGGACGATGAAATAAACGTATAAAGAAACGAGAATGAAATAAAGCTGTAAAGAAAGGGGATGAATTAAAGATTATAAAGAAAGTGGATGAAATAAACGTGTAAAGAAAGGAGAATGATATAAAGCTGTAAAGAAAGGGGCAAGAAAAAAAAAAGCTATAAAAAAAGGGGAATGAAATTAGGTATAAAGAAAGAGGAATGAAATGAACGTATAAAAAAAGGGAATAAAATATGATATAAAGAAAGGGGGATGAAATAAAGGTATAAAGAAAGGTGGAAATGAAATAAAAGTATAAAGAAAGGTGGAAATGAAATAACGGTATAAAGAAAGGTGGAAAATGAAATAAAGGTTTAAGGAAAGGTGAAAATGAAATAAAAGTATAAAGAAAGGTGTAAATGAAATTAAAGTATGAAGAAAGGTGTAAATGAAATTAAAGTATAAAGAAAGGCGGAAATGAAATTAAAGTATAAAGAAAGGTGGAAATGAAATTAAAGTATAAAGAAAGGTGGAAATGAAATTAAAGTATAAAGAAAGGCGGAAAATGAAATAAAGATATAAAGAAAGGTGGAAATGAAATAACGGTATAAAGAAAGGTGGGTAGAAATGAAATAAATGTATAAAGAAAGGCGGAAATGAAATAAAGTATAAAGAAAGGTAGAAATGAAATAAAAGTATGAAGAAAGGTGGAAATGAAATAGAGTATAAAGAAAGGTGAAATGAAATAAAGGTGTAAAGAAAGGTGGGTGGAAATGAAATAAAGGTATAAAGAAAGATGGAAATAAAATAAAGGTGTAAAGAAAGGTGGGTGGAAATGAAATAAAGGTGTAAAGAAAGGTGGGTGGAAATGAAATAAAGGTATAAAGAAAGATGGAAATGAAATAAAGGTGTAAAGAAAGGTGGGTGGAAATGAAATAAAGGTGTAAAGAAAGGTGGGTGGAAATGAAATAAAGGTATAAAGAAAGATGGAAATGAAATAAAGGTGTAAAGAAAGGTGGGTGGAAATGAAATAAAGGTGTAAAGAAAGGTGGGTGGAAATGAAATAAAGGTATAAAGAAAGATGGAAATGAAATAAAGGTGTAAAGAAAGGTGGGTGGAAATGAAATAAAGGTATAAAGAAAGATGGAAATGAAATAAAGGTCGAAAAAAGGGGGAAATTAAATAACGGAAGAATGAAAACGAAGGGGGGTGGTGGTGGTGGTGGTGGAAAGAAGTAAGACAAAAACAAAAGAACAGAAAGAAAATAATGAATCAAAAACATATGTATGGCAGAATTCATCTCAATCTCTTTCATCTATCAATCTATTATCTATCTATCTATCTATCTGTCTTCTGTCTGTCTGTCTGTCTATCTATCTATCTATCCATCGGCCTGTCTGTCTGTCATCTGTCTGTCTGTCTACAGCAACATATGCACAAATTATACTTCATCATTTTAAGTAGATATTTCGATAAAAGGCACGTCTAATGCTCATTCATCACCCTTGAAAATAAAAATTGATCTTATTCTCTCTTTCTCTTTCTCTCTCTCTCTCTTACTCTTTCTCTTTTCTGTCTCTGTCCCTCTCTGTCTGTCTGTCTGTCTGTCCGTCTGTCTGTCTGTCTGTCTCTTTTGCTTGATCGGAATCAGTACAAGCGTTGAAACAAGCAAACACACATACAAAAATTCATCAAAAGTAAGATAACAATGATGAAGTCTTAAACCTCATCATCTTCATAACTTTTCTCTCCATCTCCACTCCCTCTGTGTACCCGTGTATCCATTTATTCAGTGTAGTTAAAAACAGGCTTTTAGACAGGGGGGAAAGGGCTGTCAGAGTAATGGAGTACAAAGGAGAGGTCGCACTTCGCAGCTAAGAGCCTAAAAGCCCGCCCTGCTCTTCCGGACAGTCGTGTGTATTGGAATCAGAGAGGAGAGAGAGGAGAGAGAGAGAGAGAGAGAGAGAGAGAGAGAGAGAGAGAGAGAGAGAGAGAGAGAGAGAGACAGACAGACAGACAGACACAGAGATACAGACACAGACAGACTCAGAGAGACACAAGAGAGACACATAGAGAGACACAGAAAAGACAGAGAGGGAGGGGAGAGAGTGAACGCAGAAACGGAAAATTTCTGTAATGCCTACATGTGTGTGAATAATAAGCAAGCAAGCAAGCGCGGGTGTGTGTGTGTGTGTGTGTGTGTGTGTGTGTGTGTGTGTGTGTGTGTGTGTTTTGTGTGTGTGTGTGTGTGTGGTGTGTTTTGTGTCTGTGTTTGTGTCTGTGTGTGTATGTATGTGTCTATGTGTGTGTGTCTGTGTGTCTGTGTGTGTTGTGTCTGTGTGCCTCTGTCCGTGTCTGTGCGTCGTGTGTGGATATGTATGTGCTGTATGTGTACATGTGTGCGTGATCTTCTCCGTATCCATACAGACACAGTATAGCACGAGCAAAACCAGTATGAGAAGAAACTGTATGAAGCTCCAGAGTAACAACAAAGAGATGAATTTGGACAGGATCATAGAGAGGAGAGGGGTAACAGAGAGAATAGAACGAGAGAGAGAGACAGAGACAGAGACAGAGACAGAGAGAGGGAGGTACACAGGGAGTTAGAGGGGCACAGGAGGAGGGAGATGAGTGGAGTTTGTACTGACCTATATAGTTGTGCACCAGTAATATCCCAATAACAAACTAAATACTGAGCCAACTGTCTCAACTTAATGGTACTAGACAGACTGGAATAAAAGTGTTGAATAGAAGGGACAGTGGTGCTTGGTAATTGTATGATAATGCTGGACATCAAATCAAACGTATTACGCCATACAGAGCTAACAGATGGCTAGGGAAAGACACCGCTGCCATGGCCATGTTGTCCAAGAATGTGTTAAAATAACAAGCTCACCATATCCACCAAGACAGGAGTGTACAGTCTGTATACTAGGTACCTTTACGTTTTTTTTTGTTGTTCGTCCGTCGTGATCGACGATGACCAAGGATCATCACGATTCATGTGTCCGGCTGTGACTGATGAGGTCGATTCGTGCGCGGAAGGCTCGGCCGCAGATGAGACACATGTGTTCTGCTGGATTGTGGACTTCGGAGTTGGCTCGGGATTTACGCAGCTCTCGTTTCTTTTGTGCTCCACTGATCCTGCTTTGTTCGTAGGAGGCGGCACCTTCGCCAACGCAGCTTCTCCATGATGAGCGGTCTTGTGTAAGGGCCTCCCATGTCTTGGTGTCGATACCGAAGTTTTTCAGGGACGCTTTAAGCGTGTCCTTGAAGCGCAGCTTTGGCCTTCCTCGCAAGCGTATGCCGTGTGCTAGCTCACCATAGAGAAGTCTCTTCGGGAGACGCGTGTCTTGCATACGCACGATGTGTCCGGCCCATCTGAGCTGCGCTCTTCTGAGCAGGGTGTGAATGCTAGTCATTCCGGCCTGATCGAGGACATCTATGTCAGGTATTCTATCCTTCCAGGTGATCTTCAGGAACTGTCTGAGGCAGCTGATGTGGAATCGGTGGAATCCGAATTTTGTGCAGGATGATGCGAATCGATCCATGCTCTGCTGCATTTTCGCTTCAGTGGTGGCGTTCAGAGCGCAGTCATCGGCGAACAGGAGGTCGCGGACCCAGTCTTTTTCAACCTTGGTCTTCGCCTGAAGCCTGAGGGCATTGAGAAGCCTTCCGTCTGTCCTGTATCTGAAGCCAATGCATGTGTCATGGTTGTCATAGAATGCGTCTGAGAGCATGGCCGTAAACATCATACTGAACAGTGTTGGCGCCAGTACACAACCCTGCTTGACACCGTTCGTGACTGAGAAAGTCTCGGAGCAATCTCCGTTGTCCAACACACGTGCCTGCATGCCGTCATGAAATTGGCGTACCATGTTGATGAACTTTGATGGGCATCCGAACTTCTCCATAATTCTCCATAGTCCTTCACGGCTGACCGTGTCGAAGGCCTTTGTCAGATCAACGAATGTCGTGTACAGGTCTTGGTGTTGTTCCTGACACTTTTCTTGCAGTTGTCATGCTGCGAATATCATGTCGATTGTCCCGCGTGATTTTCTGAAGCCGCACTGTGTTTCTGGTAGGTGGCCATTTTCCAGGTGAACGATAAGGCGGTTGAGGAGGACTCTTGTGAGGATCTTACCGGCAATGGCGAGCAGAGAGATTCCCTTGTGGTTGTCACAGGACTGCCTGTTGCCCTTCTTCTAGTAGAGATGGACAATGATCGCGTCCTTCAGTTCCTGGGGGATGGATTCTTGTTTCCACATGCTCTTGAACAACTCTGTTAGCTTTCGGGTCATGACTGGTCCACCTGCTTTGTATATTTCTGCTGGAATGGAGTCAGAGCCTGGAGCTTTGCCGTTTGAAAGATGCTTGATTGCTGCCGTGATCTCTGATTCCGTTGGAGGCGCTGCCAGTTCGGTGTTTATTGGCACTTGCGGCATACTGTCAATGGTTTCGCTGTTGCTAGTAGATGCACGATTGACGACGCTGTCGAAGTGCTCGACCCAGCGTTGTAGGATGGCATTTTTGTCAGTGAGAAGTGTTGATAATAATAATAATAAATAATTACAATATTTATATAGCGCAAAATCTTGATAAAATCAAATCTAAGCGCTGAAGCAGACACACACGCACGCACGCACGCACGCACACACACGTACGCACGCACACACACACACACACACACACACACACGCATGGCTATAAATGGGGAGAAAGAATAAAAGCAATAAAAGCAAGAATAAAAGCAATGGAAAATTATAGAGAGCATTGCATATACAATTATATATTATAACCATGTGATTCCCCTCCGAGCGGAGACAGGCTGCAGAGGGGGTGGGGGGTGGGGGGGTTGAGTGAGGTTAGGATTTTATGCGGAGGAGAAAAGGTGAGTTTTGAGAGCGGACTTGAAGGAGACAAAAGTAGGTTGCTGACGGACTGCGAGAGGAAGTTTGTTCCAGGAGAGTGGACCAGAAACAGAGAAGGCTCGTGGACCATAGGTATTGGGTATTGAGCTTAGTGGGTGGAAAGCGAAAAGTCAGAGGATCGGAGGCAGAGCGGAGGGTACGTGAGGGAAATAGATCTCAAGAAGGCTTGACAGGTAATCGGGGGCTGCGTTATTGAGGCTTTTGTAGCACATGGTGTCTAGTTTGTATTGTATGCGCTTTGATACAGGAAGCCAGTGAAGTTGTGCCAGGAGAGGAGATATGTGGTCAGCTTTTTTCTTTTTGAGTACAAGGCGTACAGCATTGTTTTGGATGCGCTGTAGGATGTGAATGGTGGAGGCAGGAAGACCAGACAGGAGTGAATTGCAATAGTCAATGCGAGACATTATGAAGGAGAGAACGAGATCCGTCGGCGTTGAGCAGCGGCGATGCTCCTTGGGGCTGTGGCCCATATAAAGTTTTTAGGGCGTTATAGAAGCACTTGTAGTTGTTGGTATCAGCATGCTTCTGTATTTCGTCCGCTTTTCTGCTAAGCCAGGAGTCTTGCATTTCTCTGAGCTTTGTCTGCACTTTGTTTTTGATTGATTTATAGGCAGCTTCCTTGAAGGTAGACTTTGGGTCTTGCTGGTGTGCTCTGAAGACTTTTTGCTTTTCGTCCAACAATATCTGAACGTCGGCGTCGTTTTCATCAAACAGTCCTGGTGTTTACGCTGGTTGATATCGAGTTGCTCCCTCGCTGAGTTGCAGACGACGTCTCGGAAGGCTGCCCAGTCCTCATCCACACTTTTGGAACCTAGATTTAGGCCTTTGAGCTGTGCATCAAGGTCATTTCTGAAGTTTTGATACACAGAGGGTCGTTCCAGCTTTGTGACGTTCAGTCTTTTGTTGAACCTCTTTCCTTGTGGACGTCGTTTCGGCTGAATAGAGATGTTGAGTCTAGACATGATGAGCCTATGGTCAGTCCAACATTCTGCGCCGCACATGGCTTTCGTTACTCTGATGTCCTGCCTGTCTTTTTTCCTAACGATGATATAGTCGATGAGATGCCAGTGCTTCGAGCGAGGATGCATCCATGACGTCTTGTTGCGGTTTGGCAGGCGGAAGATTGTATTGGTGATGAGCAGGTCATGTGCCGCACAGGTCCTCAGGAATAGGTGCCCATTGCTGTTGCTCTTTCCGACTCCATTTCGTCCGATAATCCCTTCCCACGTTTTGTGATCTGTCCCAACTCTGGCATTGAAGTCGCCAGAATCAACAACTTGTCTTCTTTGGGTACAGTCGCGAGTAGGGATTCCAGGTCTTCGTAGAACTTGACCTTTGCTTCCTCTGTGTTGGTCATTGTAGGGGCATAGGCGCTGATGAGGGTGGCATGACGTTTTCCTCTTAGTGGAAAGCGCAACGACATGAGTCGGTCGTTAGTTCCTGTCGGGAGGCTGGTTAGTTTACCGACCAGATTTGATTTGATGACAAAGCCCACTCCCGCCTCACGACGTTCGTCGCTACCGCGACCACTCCAGAAGAAGGTATAGCCAGCTTTCGTTTCTGACAATTGGCCTTCGTTTGCAAGTCTGGTCTCGCATAGAGCTGAGATGTGGATGGTGTACCTATCGAGTTCTCTTGCAATCAGTGCTGTACGTCGTTCAGGTCGGTTTGCATTTGGGTTGTCCAAGAGCGTGCGCACATTCCATGTGCCGATAGTGAGCGGAGTCACCGAGAGTTTTTTGTTTTTGTTTTTCGATCGCATGAGTGGGATCCCCGTCTGCCGCGGTAAGCAACCCAGGTTATCCAGACCTGCCACTTCGCCACTCGCAAATCGCCTTAGGACTCCAGTTTTACAGTAGTGATGCCTTGACTTGCGCGTGAATTGGATTATAGTGAGGGAGAGTTGCGCAGATCGTCAACCTCACTCTCTCGTCCCGAACCATCGTGATCCAGTGGCAAGACATGATCAAGACGACTGGCGATGGGTAGGGATGTAGTGGATGGCCAGAGTGTCCTATTGTGCCTCACAATGCCCTGTTGACGCTCCACAGCGCCGTTGTTACAACTGCCTTTCTGCCTGTTGAACCACAGGAATAGTTTCTTCCGCGCAGTCCGCCAGATGTAGACTTTGAAGAGACTAGGTAGGCAAGCCCTAGCGAATCACAACAAGGGTCATATATTCACCCCATAGAATGTAAAAGAACTTACACTCCTATGCCCCACCCCCACTCCATTCACATCCCCCCCCCCTTTTTTTTTTTTCTTTTTTGTTCCAAATGGGAGAAGTTTTCTAAAAGTGTTATGACATTAGACTTTACGTCATTGTATGATGACGTCACTTATAACCTTAAAGTACAGCAGTGAGAACTAGACAACCTACATGCGCCAAGAGCAAGCACCTCAGAAGCTTCTACTTGCAGTCCTGGATCCTGGGCATTTCATGGAAGGACCATGTGCCCTCTTCATACAATGATGATCTCGCTGGCTGAGTCATGTCTGCGTTATGCCGGATGGCTGTACCTTAAAACATATCCTGTTTGGAGAGCTGGCTGCGGGATTCCGGCACATGGGGCGCCCACTGCGATAATGTAGGGACGTTTGTAAACGAGACATGATAACGGTGTAGACACCTGGGACAAGACAGGTACACATTGTGTCTGGTGACAGGCTATATCGTATATATGAGCATCGCCACTGCAGAGAAGAAAATCGACTGCGATCAGACAGAAGAGAGAGAGAAAGGAACGATCGGCAGCAACATCCAGCCATAGCCATCAGCCTTCATCAAGTTCATCACTTCATGTGCCTCAGCTGTATCAAGGAGTGCCACCCAAGAATTGGTTTGTTCGTCTATATCTAAGTTTTCAACCGGGCGTTCCATTGTCTACTTAGACAGATGGAATATTATTTAATATTGTGAAATATGTGTACCTGTCTTCTGTGGAAGTTGGTGGGTGAGGCATTCATATTCAATACGCTTCTGTTACGTTTTTATGTGTGAATGAAATGCTAAAGACGTCTGAGAGAGGCTTAAACATTTCCAGCAACATCAACAACAATAGAAAGGAAGAAACAAAGAAAGAGAATGAGGGAAAAGAAAATAAAGTAAGAAAGTCAGAAATTACATGCCAGTTGCAATTTCATCCCATCAATTCGGATATTATATTGTAAAACGTACTTACCACCACCATCACCCCCCACGACTCTCCCAGCTGTTTTGTAAGACAGCATCATTAGCGACAAAATTGTAGCAGAAATAAAATGGAAAGAAAACTAAATCAAAATAAGGTACATTAACACAAATATGCTTTCATGTAGGGCCATGCAAGACGCAAGTCAGCATGAAAATCAGAGCTGGAAAGGACAGTCTTGAAGACTCAAAAATGTTTTCATTACACAGAAAGCTTATCTGTAGGCACTATAAGCCCGTTGAAGAGTTTTTGGAGTTTGTTCATGAGGTGTTCATCGTACTCGGATAATCCCATATGCGCTCTGCCCGAACCTGTCAGTAATTATGTGCATGATTTCCTTGATCCTACGCAAAAGCCTATGTGCGGGCAAAGTTTTGAAATGGAGATAATGGAACCTGCCAGCAATGAGTTGTTGGCGCTAACCGTCTAAATGAGTTATAGTATACTGTATTTTCAACAGAAAGTCTACACAAAGACAGACACGAACGAGACAGAGAGAGAAAGAGAGACAGAGACAGAGACAGAGAGAGACAGACAGCCAGGAGAGACAGAGACAGAGAGAAAGACAAAGAGATAGAGAGAGACAGAGACAGAGAGAAACAGAGAGAGACAGAGATAGAGAGAGACAGAGAGAGACAGAGCGCCAAATCTCTCATAAACATGCTCAGCTATAACTGACAGCTTGGACTTAAGAAAGTCAATAATCCTCTTTCCGCTAACATTCCCTGTGCATTTACTGCGAGTCTTGTCATGCAAGCAATCTGTCTGTTTGTCTGTCTCTCTCTGTCTGCTTGCCTGTCTGTCTGTCTGCTGTCGTTTTGTCTTTCTATCTGTCTGTATGTCTGCCTCTGTCTGTCTGTCTGTCTGTCTGTCTGTCTCTCCCTGTCTGTCTCCCTGTCCTCTGGCTCTCTGTCTGTGTCTCTCTCTGTCTCTCTTTTCTCTGTGTGGGGTCTTGCTCTCTCTTTCTTTCTCTCTCACACTGTATCCTTTGCTCTTCTCGCTCTCTTTCTTTCCGTTGATCTCTCTCTGTGTCTCTGTTCTCTCTCTCTCTCTCCTTTTGCTCTTTCGTTCTCTCTCCTCTCCGTGATGTGAATGTGGTTTTTTTCGCCCTGTGTTTGTGTGTGTGTGTGTGTGTGTGTTTTCATTTTTTCCTCCTGTGTGTGTGTGTGTGTGTGTGTGTGGGGTGTGTGTGTGTGTGTGTGTGTGGTGTGTGTGTGTGTGTGTGTGTGTGTGTGTGCGCGTGCGTGCTGGCGAGCTCGTGTGTGAGTGTGTGTTTGTGTGTTTTCATTATTTTTTCTCCTGTCTTTCCGTATCCTCTTAACTTTTCCTTCATCTCTCTTTGTGCTTGAAAACATGAAACCAAAACCAGTGAACAAAAGTGCTATGTATTTTGTTTTCTGTACCACCACCACCACCACCACCACCACCACCACCACCACCACCACCACCACCACCACCACTACCACACCACCACCACCACCACCACTACCACCACCCTTTTTGTTTGTTTTTCTTTTTTTTTCTTTTTTGAAGCGGATAATGTTTAAGGTGTACCCCAGCATTGTGGGTGTCTTGGTTCTCCAGTTCATGGATTACTGACGAATCCTTGCCCAGTCGTCAATTAGGGGTGAGCTTCCTGGAGGAAATAGCAATGAAATGAAAATTTATATCGCGCAACAAAAATCTCCATGCTATAAAAGCATGCTCGCGGCGCACGGTGGGGGGGAGGGGGGGGGGCACAAAAACAATTCCACACAGCCTTTGCACCAACATTCATAAAGGCATTCAAGGTATTCCCATTCAAATAAGCAATCCCATACAACATTAGAAAAAGTGTGTCTTGAGACTAGATTTAAAGGATGAATGAGTCTTTTTCTCCCTGATGCTCATGGGAAGCATGTTCCACTTGGTAGGGGCAAGGTATTTAAATTCTCGCTGACCATATCTTTTGGTTTTAACATCCCTTGTCCCAGGAACATGAAGAAGAGACTTGGAAGCAGATCTCAGACTGCGAACAGGTTTATATTCAGAAAGAAGATCTTTAAGATAAGAAGGACTACTAGAGTTGAGTGCACGGTAGGTGATAGTTAGTAGTTTGTGATTGATGTGTTGTTGAACTGGGAGCCAGTGCAAATTCCGTAAGATGGGAGTTATGTGTTCAGTCTTCCTGCATCTAGAGATTACTCTGGCAGCGCGTTTTGTACAGCCTGCAGACGCTGTATTTTCACCTGAGGGAGACCAGCAAGTAGACTATTACAGTAGTCTAATTTTGAGAGTACTAGTGTGACAGCAACAGTCTTAGCAGCTTGAATAGTCATGTACTGGCGGGCTTTACCAAGAGATCGGATATGGCAGTAGCAAGTTCTGATGATTGAATTGATCTGATCACGCATCGAGAGATTAGCATCCAGAAACACTCCTAGTGTTTTTACTTTCTTCGAGAAAGGGATGTCTGCACTACAGACCGAAAGTGAAGAAAAAGGGACAATTTCTCTTTTAGGAGCAGTTCCGACCAGCAGAACTTCAGTTTTCTCTTCATTCAACTTCAACCGGTTTGCAGACATCCAATGTTTTATTTCCAGATGCAAACGTTTCATGAACACCGCCACTGTTCTTGGTGATGACGATCTAAGATGAAAAAATAAATGTGAGGGTTTCATGATGAACCCTTTGACTCCCACACCCCATCGACCACCTGCAAAAACTTAACCCTTTGACTGCCTCACCCTATCCTGCAGGAAGCTGGTGGGTAGAGTAAGGCAGTCAAAGGGTTACGTTTTTGCTTTACTAGCAGGGTTGACAGTGCGGGATGCTGGTTGATAGGGTGCGGGAGTCAAAGGGTTAAGTCATGAACTATCTTTTTGTCATAATCTTGAAACAAAGAATGAAAAGACAGATACGCGAGCCCTATCATTTTCACACATATTCAGAAACACAACTTCATGTTAGACCCCCTACTGTTTCTATAGGCCAACAGGATGAATAACTTAAATACAAAGAAAACATACAAATAAAACTGAATCAAATAAGATCAAATAAAAAGAAACAGAATTAAATGAATGTAAGTATCTTACAAATATGCTTTCAGAAAATGTCCAAAAACTGACAGCCAGCATCACCACGAAAAGGAGAAACAAATGCATACACACATCCAAAAGGACAAACAGAATGACAGGGATCATAAACAAGCATTAAAATAATGATTCATGAATCTGACAGTGTGCATGTAAAAAACAACAACAAACAAACAAACAAAAAAACCAATATTCCTCTCTCCACTAAATCCCTCGCGCAGTTTCTTGGTAACCGGCACAAGATCTCTCTCTCTCTGTCCCTCTCTCTCTCTCTCTCTTTGTCTCGTTCTCTCTCTCACTCTTCCTCTCCCTTCTTTCTCTCCCTGTCTCTTTCTTGTTACCCCCTTCTGCGCCTGGTTGACGCCAGGAGTTTGGAATTTGGAATTTGTTCAAGAGGGATTCGTCGCATTCGTACGATTCCATGTGAGCTCCACCTCAATCTGCCAGCAATTATCTAGCAGAATTCCTGAGCTTGCACAAAACCCTATGCGCTGGCAAGGTCTTGAACTGGGGAGCCACAGTATGATAGTAGGCGTAAAGTACAGTCTCAATCCTGGATGGAACTCAGTGTCATAATTTTCTTATTATCGAAAAAAGAAAACTGTTCAAGCTGCTGATGCCATCAGGGTGTGAAGAAAATGAGTCGGAGAAAAGGTGAGTAGTAAGAAACCCAAATGTGGTGATCATTCAAAAAAATCCTATAAATACGAAAACAAAAGAGAAGGAAGGAAATTATTTTTAGAGATTATGCTGTGGTTTTGTACGCGTCTGAATGTGTTTCCATAGATTTCTTTATTGAACGTTTAACACATGTAAGTCACTGACAGTTCTACGAGGAAGTGCTCATTACTCAGGAAAATGGCCAATGTTAACACTAACGATGACCAAACAGGAACACATTATTCATTGCGTTTGAGTAGTGATTTACAGGTATGGCTTAGAGTTCCTAGATAGAGACCACACAAACAGACAAACAAAAACGATGGAAAGAAGGGGGGGGGGGGGGGGGGAGAAAAAGTGCCTAATTTTCATTCTATCCTCTCATATGTTCGCAAGCATTAGCCCCCACCCCATCCCTCCTGTTTTTTTTTTTTCATAGGGAAAAATATCAAAGAGAAAATTACAAGTTATTTAAAAATGAAACACAATATAAATACCTTCCAAATATGTTTTTACAAAATGTCATACAAAAACTGCCAGCCAGAATCTTATGAAAACCAGAGAAACAGACACATAGAAGCAAAGAAATGCATACATAGGTACGTACGTAATACATATCTATACATACATACATACATACATACATACATACATACGTACATACATACATACGTACATCATACATACATACGTACGTACGCACAGGCAGGCAGGCAGGCAGGCAGGCAGGCAGGTAGGCAGGCAGACAGGCAGGCAGGCAGGCAGGCAGGCAGGCAGGCAGGCAGGCAGGCAGATACACAAACAGACAGGCAAACATGATAAGCAGGTATTAATATCATTATTCATGAATATGACAGTAAAAGCCAATAATCCTCTCTTCATTAAAACCCCCGCCCATTTACTTGGCGTCTGGCACGCGAACTCTCCCTGCATCCTCTCTCTCCCTCTGTCTCTCCTTCTTTCTCTCTCTCTCTCCCTCTGTCTCTCCCTCTTCTCTCTCTCTCTCTCTCTCTCTCTCTCTCTCTCCGTCTCTCTCTCACTCTATGTCCCTCCGTCCTCATCTGTTTCTCCCTCATCCATGATTGTTCTTCAACGTAAGCAAAGACAGGAGAATTAAAGAGTACTGGAATAGCGGCGCTCGGTGGCCCTCTATTGAGTCAAGTGTTTACCTAGGATGTAATAAGGGGTCCTAAGTTCAATTACTGTTTGGACAGGGTCTGATATCATCTGTTTTTGTTTGTTTGTTTTTGTTGTTGTTGGTTTTGTTTTTTGTTTTTGCTTTTTGCTTATTTGTTTTTTTTGTGGTTTTTTGTGTTTTTTTCTCTTTCTTTCTTTAATTTGTAAACGTGGAATGACTGTTACGTACCGTATTGTTAAATAAAGTAAATGTGAGCATGTATTTGATGTAATCACATTAGCTAGTTACGAAAGGTCTAAGTGAATAAAAGGTCCATTTTGTCGGCTTGTTTTTTGTTTGTGTTTTTGTTGTTGTCTGTTTCTGGTTTTACCTTTACAAGGGAGGCAATCCAGCATTCCTTCTCTAGGTGCTGTAGCAATGTACTGGCATTTATTTCTGTTTCGTTTGGCTAGTGCACTTGTGGTTGTGCGTTCATATTGGTAGAATTGATGAAATGCTAATGTAGCCTTTTCATGGAAACAGCTAATGTTTGTGGACATGATAATCCAATGTATAACAATACATAAAGATTTCTTTGTTGTTGTTGAGTGGTGATTTTCCTGTTGGTAAAAACTCTCAAAAGAGGGGAAAGAAAACAAACAAACAAACAACCAACAACCAAAAAGGAAAGAAATGAATGAATGGTTGAAAACCAAAGACAAAAGAAAAACATCTCTCTCTCTCTCTCTCTCTTCTCTCTCTCTTTCTCTGTCTGTCTGTCTGTCTGTCTGTCTGTCTGTCTGCCTGTCTGTTTGTCTGTCTGTCTGTCTCTTCTCAGTCTCGCGGTCTCTCTCTCTCTGTTCTGTGGTGGTGGTCTTTGATTTAACATCTATTCACTAAAGTGATTTTAGACCAAAAAAAAAAAAAAAAGGGGGGGGGGGGGATACATGAGGAGAGGAGAGGAAACTTGGAAATGGTGGTTAATCTTCAGGAAAAAGAAATGAACCAGAAAAACTGTGCCGAAAACGAGAAGGAAAAATTCACAAATGACGTTATCACAATTAACGATTGAAACAGTAAAATTGGCTAACCATAACATTGAACATGAGAAATAACGGCGCGTTAAAGAGAATTCGCTATAGGACTTTTTGACAGGCTAACAAAAAATTCATATGTTAAGGATGGTGAGGCAAATATGTCAGAAACTGTCTTCGTAGATAGTGTAGGAATATGTCGTTTTACCCGAACGCATGAAAGAATATGACTATGTGTTATCTTCTTTCCACACAGACACACTATATTCCTGGTGTGTTTTGTTTTGAATGCATCAAGTTTCCACCTATACATAAGAGATTGTATACTTCTGCTGGCAGGAAACTGCTTAGGTGTTTTGCTAATTTCAAAGTTCATGTAACAATTTTTCATTATTTTT
>JAPXFY010000028.1:7090488-7107988 GCA_030674185.1 Monoplex corrugatus
ACAGGACTGTACTCTGTGCTTATTATCATAATACATCCTGGCATCAAACACAGGACTGTACTCTGTGCTTATTATCATAATACATCCTGGCATCAAACACAGGACTGTACTCTGTGCTTTTTATCATAATACATCCTGGCATCAAACACAGGACTGTACTCTATGCTTATTATCATAATACATCCTGGCATCAAACACAGGACTGTACTCTGTGCTTATTATCATAATACATCCTGGCATCAAACACAGGACTGTACTCTATGCTTATTATCATAATACATCCTGGCATCAAACACAGGACTGTACTCTGTGCTTATTATCATAATACATCCTGGCATCAAACACAGGACTGTACTCTGTGCTTATTATCATAATACATCCTGGCATCAAACACAGGACTGTACTCTGTGCTTATTATCACAATACATCCTGGCATCAAACACAGGACTGTACTCTATGCTTATTATCATAATACATCCTGGCATCAAACACAGGACTGTACTCTATGCTTATTATCATAATACATCCTGGCATCAAACACAGGACTGTACTCCATGCTTATTATCATAATACATCCTGGCATCAAACACAGGACTGTACTCTGTGCTTATTATCATAATACATCCTGGCATCAAACTCAGGACTGTACTCTATGCTTATTATCACAATACATCCTGGCATCAAACACAGGACTGTACTCTGTGCCTTATTATCACAATACATCCTGGCATCAAACAGACTAAAAAAAATATAGACAACTGCAGTGTTGGTTGGTAGATTTGAGCAACACTCAATAACGCATCCGTCAAGTGGAAGAGACTGTGTGGTCTCAAGTCTTTCCAATGCACGCTCAACTTTGGGCAGGAGCCAATTGAAACTGAACAATCCCACAATTGTTTTAACAGGACTGATGAGGAATCAACCGCACAATCAGTAGTCTGCTGCAATGACCATTTTCTGGTTAATTTGTTTGTTTGTTTTTGTTAATTTGTTTTGTTTGTTTGTTTGCTAATGAAACTATAACATTATGGTCAAACTTGATCATTTGTATTGTTTCAGGGCAATGCAGCTCTCAGAGTAATGGAAAACAAGTAAGAGCTCGTTATTTGCTGCTGAGAGTCGAAAACCTTGCCCATTACTTCAGGACAGCTGTATGCAGAAAAACTGAATTTACATGCTAGAATAGCACTTTTATTTATACATCAAGATTTAGCGCCTTATAAACGCCATTATTGGTATTATCCAGAGTAAGCTAGACAATTTATTTTCACTGCTAAAACAAATCTTAAACATTTTTACCACACGAAAAGACTGTCAGTTCAAAGTTGAAAGAGAGAGAGAGAGAGAGAGAGAGAGAGAGAGAGGAGAGGTGAGTGGGGGGTGTGTGTGTGTGTGTGTGTGTGTGTGTGGTGTGTGTGTGTGTGTGGTGTGTGTGTGTGCGCGCGCGCGCGCGCGCGTGCGACCTCTTCTACATTACTCTGACAGCCCTTTCTCTCTGTCTAAAAGCCTGTCTTCATAACCGCACTGACAAATTGGACGGTCAGTATTCAGATCTTTAGCGCAGGGAGTTGGTTATGAAGGGAAAATCAGAAAGGTTGGTAGGGTTTCAGTTCTCTCATCATTAAGGAGTTATTCTCAATTGTATTCATTTTTTTTCATGAATTTATTTTTTGTCGTAGTGGATGTGTATATTCACAAGGTTTTGTAGATCCCTTTCACTTTCTGCAATTAGCACGGTGTCATCTGCGTATCGAATGTTACTTATCATTTTCCCTCCAACCTTTAATCCAGGGTCTTCTTCTAGGTCTCTCACGATGTAAGTGAAAGGGACCTACAAAACCTTGTGAATATACTAGAAATAGAAAGCAAAGGTAAGGGGCTGGAACTAAACAGCAGGAAGACTGAAGTCATGGTGATCAGTAAAAAACATGAAATTCGCTCATGCAAAATAACAGCAAATGGCACAACCTTGACACAGGTTGATAAATTCAAATACCTGGGAACGATCATTTCATCAGACGGCAGATGCACATCAGAAATAGTCGGCAAAATCGGCCAAGCCAAAACAGCATTCGGGAAGATGACAGGCATTCTTACCAACAAATGCCTATCAATTAACATCAGGAAGAGAGTTCTTGAATGTTATATAGAACCAATACTGTTGTACGGATGTGAGGCGTGGACAGTCAACAAACAAAGCCAGAACAAGATTGAGGAAGCCGAGATGTGGTTTCTAAGAAGAATGTTGACAGTTCCATGGACAGCAAAGAAAACAAATGAGACAGTCTTGATGGAGGCAGACACAAGTAGATCACTCATACGGAAGATTAGGAAAAGACAGGCAACATTTATAGGCCATTTTACGAGGAAGGGGGATTTGGAGCACCTGGTCACAACAGGAAAGCTGGAGGGAGAGAGAGCACCGGGTAGACCCAGGGAGAAAATGCTGGACGGACTTGCAGAGTGGCTGGAGACGAGGGGGGTGGGAGAGATGCTAGGGGCAACGAGAGATAGAGACAGATGGAAGTCCATGATCGCCAACGCCATGCGGCAGGGCACCTGATGATGATGAGTGGATGTGTCATGTGAAATTCAGTTTGCTGTTCCCATGGACAGCACATCGCTGCACTTCATCACCACACATTTTTCGTGTATTTGGTTTATCCTTTGAAAGTGGATTTTTCTATCTACAGAATTTTGACAGGGACAACTCCTTCCTTTGTTGCCATGGGCTCTTTAACCTGTGGTGATTGTGTTGCTTTGTGGAAATCAAAATGGGGAAAAATAGACAAGGATAGAGCTGTTTCAGGGTTCTATAAATACCTGTAGTGTGTAAAACGAAAAAGAAGTCATTGCTGTTTTTCATAAATCCAGTTGTTTTGTGAGTTACATATATATGATAGTTTTCTGGCTGCATGCATCTTCTGCTAATCTCTTTCTTCTCACACAGAATAAGTGGTTTGTTTTTTCGAGGCCACTACACAGAAACATTTAAGTTTTAATTTCGAAGTCCAGTACATATTTTGGAAACACAAAACGCTATCAAAAATATATGGAGAGAATTCTTCTTCATGTCGCATTTCGTCTGAAGTCATTTACTCATTTATTTATCGATTACCAAGTTCCTTCTCTCTCTTCCCCTCACCCCCCCCCCCTCTCTCTCTCTCTTTCTGTCTTTTTCAGCTGATCTGATCTATGTGAACAGGGTTGTCCTGAAGTGAGCTCTTAGGGTTTTAGTTGCAAAGTGCAACCTTTCCCTTGTTTCCATTAATCTGACAGCCCTGTCTAAAAGCCTGGAGTTTTTAGATACACTAAAAACACGAATGCACAATATGTTGGGTCTTTGATGCGGGGACTCGCCAAGGAAAGGAATGAGAGAGGTTAATGAGGTTTCAGGCTTACTTATTGTTGTCTCATTTCTTAGAGCTGTTTTCAATAAATTCAAGATCACACGGAACGTAGTATATCTGTTTTGTATTCTATTATATTGTATTGGTTTTGATAAAGCAAAATATTCGAAAAGAGATTGAAAGAAACAGTGTTCCTGTTAAGGCTCCAGGAGCGTTCTGCTACCTTTTCTTCCTGGCCTTTGCTCAAAAGTTTCAAATCAAATGATAGTTTTGAAACTCGTAACCTCATTTGAATAAATACAGAGTTTTTTTCTTTCATTATTTATTAATCTATACATTTATTCATATTGGAATTTTATTTGAAACCTCTCTCTCTCTCTCTCTCTCTCTCTCTCTCTCTCTCTCTCTCTCTCTCTCTCTCTCTCTCTCTCTCTCTCTCTCTCTCTCTCTCTCTCTCTCCTCTCCTATCACAATTCTGATGTAGGTTTTTGGATGCACCTTAAATACTTTGGGCAGAGAAGGTTGTAAGTCTGAGAGACCTTTTTTGTGTGTGAGTTTGGCGCTTGTTCCAGAGGGATTCATTGCACTCAGGCAATTCCCTCCACCCAAATATGGCTGACTCCCTGATCCTGCGCAAAATCCTATGCCCTAGCAAAGCCTTAAAATAAGGGGAAGAAGGTAAGGGTGAGAGGAGGAAGAAAGGATGTGTGAAGCACAAAGCTTACACCACTGGAATAATGAAAACATTAAGATAATTTTTAATGTTGTCAGCTGGGATTGAACTCAGTTTATCAGGTCATGAATCCACGGCGCTATGACAAGTAACAATCAGTCAGCGTTTTTGTGATATGGCACAAATACACTATGGTCTTGTCAAACATTCATTCGTTTAGCAATATCACAGTACTAGCATTATGTAGGCCTCCTTCGGTCATGACTGACCATGGACAAAGTACATCCGTTCTAATGTCTAGATGGGCTGTCTGCTTGGTCCAAGCAGCGTCGCCTGTGACTGTACAGATCAATGCGAGAGAGGCAGTCTCTGTCGCAGCGGTCGCATGTGTATGCTGATGCTGGTCTGTTGGCTGTCATCCCTTTTCTGCGAACTCGCTTTTCTGCTGCAGCAGCTGACAGTTTGTACTCACCAATCCGCAGCTGTTTCTTGAGAGTAGTTCTCCAGCTGTTGCGGTCGTCTGCGAGGTCCTCCCAGGACTCAGTGTTGATCTCAAGCGCCTTCATGTCACGCTTGCAAACGTCTTTGTATCTCAGCTGTGGGCGGCCAATGTTTCTCTGCTCTGTGGCAAGCTCACCATAAAGGATGTCTTTTGGGATGCGACCATCTTCCATGCAGCGAACGTGGCCCAACCAGCGCAGCCGACGCTGTCTCAGCATGGTATGCATGGTTGGGAGGCCAGCGCAGGTTAGGACTTCGGTGTTGGTCACCTTGTCTTGCCAGGAAATGCCAAGTATGCGCCGTAGGTTTCTCAGATGGAAGGTATTGAGCCTTTTCTCCTGATGAGCATGCGTGGTCCACGCCTCGCTGCCATACAGCAAGGTGCTGAGGACACAGGCGTTGTATACAGCCATCTTTGTCTTTGTGGTCAGCTTGGGATTTGTCCACACCCTTTGTGTGAGGCGGGCTAGTGTTGTGGCTGCCTTCCCGATCCTCTTGTCGACCTCTGTGTCAAGGGAGAGGTTATCGGTGATGGTGGACCCAAGATATGTGAATTGATGGATGGCTTCAAGCTCGTAGTCATCAATGGTGATGGCTGGTGGAGATGGCGTGTCTTGGCCCAGGACGTTTGTCTTCTTAAGACTGATGGTCAGACCAAAATCTTTGCAGGCCTGGGAGAAGCGGTCCATTAGTGACTGCAAGTCCCGCTGAGTATGGGTCACAACTGCGGCATCGTCGGCAAATAGCATGTCTCTGATGAGGGCTTCACGGACCTTTGTCCTTGCTCTGAGGCGGGCGAGGTTGAAGAGCCTGCCATCTGATCTGGTCCGCAAGTGGATCCCTTCTTGCGCTGTGCTGAACGCATGCCTCAGGAGGACAGCGAAGAAGATTCCAAAGAGGGTTGGGGCCAGGACGCAGCCTTGTTTCACACCGCTGCGTACGTCGAAGGGCTTGGAGAGGTTTCCGTTGAACTGCACCATTCCTTTCATGTTTGAGTGGAAGGACTCAATTAAGCTGTGCAGTTTGGGGGGGCAGCCGATTTTTCGGAGAGCCCTGAAAAGGCCATCTCTGCTGACTAGGTCAAAGGCCTTGGTGAGGTCAATGAATGCCACATACAGGGGCATCCGCTGCTCTCTGCATTTCTCCTGGATTTGGCGAAGGGAGAAGACCATGTCTACCGTGGATCTCTCTGCTCGAAAACCACACTGTGATTCCGGGTAGACGCGTTCAGCCAGTTTCCGCAGGCGGATTAGGAGGACCCGAGCATAGACTTTGCCAACAATGCTGAGGAGCGAGATACCTCTGTAGTTGTTGCAGTCGCTCCTTTCGCCCTTGTTTTTGTACAGGGTGACGATCTTGACGTCCCTCATGTCCTGTGGTACAGCTCCCTCATTCCAACACTGACAGAGAACTGCATGCAAAGGGTGCAGAAGAGAAGTCTTGCAGTGCTTGATGAGGTCTGGGGGAATTCCGTCGTTGCCAGGTGCCTTCCCTGATGCCAGGCTATCAATGGCCTTGCTGAGTTCGTCCGCATTGGCTCTGCGTCAAGTTCTTCCATTACCGGCATGCACTTGATGGCATCAAGGGCTAAGGGGGACACCATGTTCTGTGTGGAGTAGAGGTCGGAGTAGTGTTCCGCCCATCTTTCCATCTGTTGGCTAGGGTTACTGATTACTTCCCCAGTGGAGGATTTGAGGGGGGCGATCTTGCTCTGTGTTGGTCCCAGTGCCTTCTTGATGCCATCATACATTCCTCGGATGTTGCCTCTTTCAGCAGCACTCTGTATCTCTTCACTGAGCTCTGTCCAGTACTCGTTTGCGCAGCGCCTGGCGTTAAGCTGAACCTTACTTCTGGCAGCCCTGAGGATTTGCAGGTTCTTCTCACTGGGTGACCGCTTATACTTCGTGAGTGCGGCACGCTTGGCCTCAACACTGGGAGTCATCTCTGATGATTTGGCCTCAAACCAGTCGTGGGACTTCACAGTTTTCTTCCCAAAGGTGGCCATAGCAATGCGGTGCATGGTGTCTCGTAGCGTTTCCCATCTCTCAGTGGCAGAGTCTCTGGGCTGCAATGCATCGTATTCTCTCTGAAAGGCCTCTGCGAACTGTTCTACAAGATCTGGCTGAGACATCTTGCTGACGTCAATGCGAGGGTTCCCTTGTTTCTTTGAGCAGTGGAACTTCTTTGGTTGTAGCCTGATCTTGCAACATACCAGAGAGTGGTCTGTGTCGCAGTCTGCGCTGTGATAAAAGCGAGTGTGGAGAACGTTTTTGATAGCCGCACGTCTTACTAGGATCAAATCCAGTTGGTGCCAATGTTTTGAGCGGGGATGCCTCCAGGAGACTTTGTGCTGAGGCTTTGTCTTGAAGAAGGGGTTGGCGATGCACAGTTCATGGCAGGCGCAAAACTCAAGCAGTCGCTGTCCATTCTCATTCATTTTCCCCACTCCAAAGGAACTGAGGCAGGAGGGCCATGAATCATTGTCTGCACCCACTCTGGCGTTGAAGTCGCCCAGGAGAACAAGTTGTTCTGTCCTGGGGATGTTCCTTATGGTTGATGCAAGATTTTCGTAGAACTCATCCTTGGTGTCTGGAGAGGCGGACAGAGTTGGGGCATAAACGCTGATGAGAGTGACATAGCCTTCGGTGGTGTTGAGGCGGAGAGTCAAGAGTCGTTCTGAACCTCCGCTGCCTGGTTCAATCATTTTCAGCAGGCTGTTCCTTACTGCAAAGCCTACTCCGTGCTCTCTTGGGGCATCACAACTCTTTCCTTGCCAGAAGAAGGTGTAGTCCCTTTCCTTTAGTGTTCCTGAGTCAGCCAGCCGTGTTTCCTGCAGAGTGGCAATGTCCACATTGAGCCTCTTTAGTTCGCTGTTTATGACAGCGGTTTTTTTTTGGCGTCGCTGATGTCTTGCAGATCTTGGGAGAGCCCAGGCATCATTGTTCGGACATTCCAACAGCCCAGTTTCACTGCTGATCCTTTTCCTGATCCGTTTCTTGAATTTGAATTTTTCTTTTTGTTTGGTGCGGTAATTAACGACCTGTTTTGTCAGATTTTCTCCTAATCTTTATGCACCCAATGAAGAAGGCAGGTCGTGGCGGGACAGCACCTAACTGGCTGGGGGCTGCCCAGCTTAGGCGGGCGGTAGCTGTCCAGTAAGACACGAAGGTCTCTCCCACCGTCATAAGCAACCCCTGGCGTCAGCTCGACGCCAGTTGAGCAATGACTTATCACCGGTATCTGTTGCTTCCCGTGTTGTGCCGACACTAGTGTTAGTAGCGAGGCTGGAGTGTCCTCTCCAGGTCGTAGGTGCAGAGTGTTTGTGGATGAATGGACGGATGTAAGCCTGGGCAGTGTAATATGGAAGACAGGCTGTTGCCCATGCAACTTGTCCCCCCTCTCCACCTCGCTGACAGATCCAAAGGAACAGCAGGGCTGTTACGTTTTGGTGCCAACGCGGCCGCAGGAGCTGCCGGAAAGTGACAAAGTTTGCCATCCATCCGCCTTAGGGGCCCCACATCGGATTTACTGTCAGGGTTTACTCCCTTAGCTAGATGGCCGCGGGTAGCTCTCCAGAGCTGGCGCCCTTATACTGTACATAAAAAATAATAACGTGTTTACTTCTATTTGCAGAAGCTGTTATACACAATGGTTTATGTAGACCTGATCTAAAGAAATCTAATGAAGCTTTATAATTATCGTGGCTGAGAAAATTTATTGAAATTGATAAGTGCTTCACTCTTTACATAAAACTGACATTAACTTCTTTTAGAAATACCTGTTTCCGGCATACAGTCAGGAAGGCATCAAAACGTTACACGCCTTGTTTTTAATATGGGCAAAAAGGCTATCGTTTGGGGACTATGATCTCAGAGCAAGGCACCACTTGAAATCTAGGGTCTGGTATAATGTGGAAAATGCTTAATGACAAGCCACCTACACTGAATGTAGTAAAGAACGTGGTTGATAAAGCCAGAGCCAAATCATTGATAGGCCAAACGAAATACCCTATCTGCTGCATAAGAAATATCTCAATGTTCTCTAGTGCGTCCACAAACTGATAAAATCTGCATGGCCGAATTTAAAGATAAGCAAACTGATGGAGTGTACTTCTTAAAAAAAAGAAAGGTGAAAGAAAAACCCGGAATCTGAGTGACTTCAGTAAATACAGACCAATATCATTTCTGCACATTTAGGAGAAAATCGTCAGCTATGACTGCAATGCTGATTAAATGTCTCATAGAAAATAAGTATTTAAATAGGTCAGTCCAAAAAGGAAGCATGCCAGTAGTGTGGCTCTATAGAGCATACCACGGTGATCTGTGATGTAATTCAGAGAGCTAAAACAGGCAAAAGATATCTCGATGTGGTGTGCCACAATGTGGCAAATGCATGCTCAGCTCCATTCTCAGATCCAACTGGTTCTTGGTCCATGTCCCAAAGAACAGCCAAGAAAAGCTGAAGAATACACAACAAACGAATACGTGGCAAACTGGATCAGTTTGAAAGACGGTATGACAGTGGGCTGTGCAGCTTCTCAAATACTGTTCATGTTGGCAATTGAAGTCATCTTGAGGATAGCAATGAGCAGTTCAGGTCCAGCATGAAATGATATCAAATGCCCCCCCCCCCCCTACCCCCCAAAAAACAACAACAACAAAAACAAAAACAAAACAAAAGAAAACAAAAAACAAAAACAAAAACAACAAACAAACAAACAAACAAACAAAATAACACAACTCCATGGATAACACATAGAATGATGAAACACATAGAATGATGAAACGCACAACACACTGAAGTAGTCAGATGAGTTTGTTGCCTCATCCGATGAATTTCAAACAAACGAACGAAAACCTGGACCCTCACTGTAGAATGAAAAAGTTACTGAAATAGTAACGTTTACTCAAGCCAACCAAGAGCGAGAAGAACCAATCAAGAGCTTTGGAATGTGGTATGATGACTCCCTGAAAAAATACATGAAGGGGAAATGAAATAAGCAGATGGCAAAAGAAAGCTTGCGAACGATAGATTCTTGGCAAATAAAAAGTCTGGTGCTTGCATTTCATGCCGATTGCAAAGCTCCTCTGGCCTCTAGTGAAAAACAATAGCAGCACTGGCATAGTGGAATTGATGGAGGCTATAAATCAACAAAAAGAAAATGGCTTGGTATCCCATGTAGTCTGTCACACTGCACTCCACTGTCGCCAGGCAAAGCTGAAGCTACCCTTAAAATCCTTTGTTATGAAGCACAAGATCGGAGAGGACAGGCTTAAGGACTCAGGAGACAAGGCTGTAAAGTCAATCCAATCCAAGCTGAAGACTGGCAGAGAAGGGAAAGTCACATAAGCCTGGACGCGGTGAAGGAGAGCCTCAGGTCAGAGAAGTGATAAGTGATAGGCACACATAAACAGAAAGCAGAAATGGAAATCAACAAAAAATGGAATGGTGGTGAAAGGCAAAGGGGAAAACAAAAAGAGATATGGACATTTAAGAGATTCAGAAACAGCAGAAGAGGATGACAGAAAACTTTTATTAAAGATTTGCCCATTCTCTTCCAATTCACCATTTGGTCTTTATAAACGAAAAGGAGAAACGACCTTACCAGTCCATTTATTTGTATGTTTTCAAGAAATGCTTTCTTCTCTGATATCCACTTGCCACAGATGACACGAGTGTACAGATTGCTGAGTAGTATATTAGTAGTATATTTGAACAGTGTGCACAAAAGCAACCCTTTCCACTCAGGAGACTTCTACAACATGGTATTTTATTGTGCCAAACACCTGTGCACAACATGACTTCTTTACTTTCACCCTCTCTGTGTCTGCCTGGCTCTCGCAAACAGGGCTGTCCGAAGTAATGGGCGAGCTTTTAGACTCTTAACTGCAAAGTACACCCTCTCCTTTGTTCGCCATTACTCTGACAGCCCTTTCCCCTGTCTAAAAGCCTGTCTTTTTAACCACACTCACAAAAAGTGAATACACAGTATGCAGTGTCTTTGATGCAGGGAGTCAGTTAGGAAAGGAAAAGGGGAGGGGTTGATACGCTTGTAGGTCCTACAACTGTTCTCTCATCCTCAAGGAATTACATGTATTCTATGCTGATGACATTTTTGAGGAACTAAAATGGACTTTGCATGTTGTATATTTTTCATATCATTATCCATATCTATCTATTTATCTATCTTGCTATGTCTTTCTATCTATCTATCTAGGTAGCAAGCTAACTCGCTAGCTCGCTATCTGTCTGTCTGTCTGTCTGTCTGTCTATCTTTAGATGTATATATATATGTTAATAAATTAATGTCCTTACAAATGTGTTGTTATTTACAAATTTTAAAACCATTCTTTAAAGCCATATCAAAATTTGAAACAGGGTCTTCAAGACTTTGATAAAGTTTTGTTGCTCCCATTCTCAGACAGACAGGTCACAACACAATACAGATTCAAACCTCAATTTCCATGTGTAATGCTACTTCGGACATTTTAAGTATCATTAAAATAAATGACAAGAACAACTCTCTAGTTACACACACACACTCTCTCTGTCTGTCTGTCTGTCTGTCTGTCTGTCTCTCTCTTTCTCTCACACAGGGATTTAAACTTTTTTACTTGCATACATTCGTTCATACGAACAAGGTAAGACTTGGTTCAAAAGCTACAATCAAAATGAGGACCAAAAGAGTTGACCAAGCTGTGATAGCCACATTAACCACATTCGAATTATATAAATAGATGGTTTTAAAACTATTTGGAGAGAGTTTTTTTTAATTCAAAGTGCTCTCTGGTAAGGAATGGGAATAAACGTTTTCTACAACACATCCGAGATGAGTGGTCATGTAAATTTGAATGTTGGTTTATCAGAGAGCCAGTGTTGTGGTTATTGTTTGATCAGTGGGTGTAGAACTTCGTTAGAGGGACGGGGATCTTTTTGTTTCGAGGTCCTTTTTAGTTTGGTTGGTTGTTTTTTTGGTGTGTGTGTGTGTGTGTGTGTGTGTGTGTGTGTGTGTGTGTGTGTGTGTGTGTGTGTGTGTGTGTGTGTGTGTGTGTGTGTGTGTGTGTGTGTGTGTTGGAATTCCCAGTGGGGGAACTAATTTCTATTTAAAAAAGAAAGTGGCAACAACAGAGGGATATCAAGAGTCATAGCGTGGATGCAGCACACACACACACACACACACACACACACACACACACACACACACACACACACACACACACACACACACACACACACACAACACACACACACAAACACAACACAACACACACACACACAAACACAACACACACACACACACACACACACGACACACACACACACACACACACACACACACACACACACACACACACCACACACACACACACACACGATGCTGAGTACATCAAGTTGCTAGGTGAGTGACCCTTGACGCAAGTTGTCATCCTGTCTGTTACACGTTAACACACACAAACACTGTGTTGCAATACATTCTCTCTTTCTCTCTTCTCTTTGCCCTTCTCTCTGTTGATTTCTCTCTCTTTCGCTCACCCTGTCATTTCTTTTAACCCTTTGACTGCCACACCCTATCCATCAACTTCGAAAACTTAACCATTTGACTCCCTCACCACAGGAAGCTGGTGGATAGGATGAGAAAGTCAAAGGGTTAAGATTTTGTTATGCCGGCATGGTTGATAATGCTGGATGCTGGTCGATGAAACCAACACCAAGTTGGGCATCTCCTCTGAGGACATTCTGCTGCCTGGCTCCACCCAGAGTTTCTTACTACTGTATCAGCTTTGTTGTTTTGAAGGACCTGTTGGTTCAGATTGTGAATGTTTCTGAGGTGACGCAGTTAATGAAAGACATGGCTTGCCATATATATAAGTGGTCCTTGTCGTACTTCAAACAATCTGGTTCACCATCTGTTGTTGGGACAGGGTAGGGCGGATGACTCTTGCTAGCAGTGCTGTGGGTGTGCTGTGGGTGTGCTGTGGGTGTGCTTATTTGAGGTGTACATAATTGTTGGCGTCAGTGGGGTTTTTGGAGTTTGCTCAAGAGGGATTCATCGCCTTCGAACAGTTCCATATGCGCTTCACCCAAATCTGCCAGCAATCCATTCATCCATCCAGCTATCCATCTATACATACACACATAACATACTACACACATACATACCTACATCATACATACATACATACATACATGTATACATACATACACAATACATACATTCATACATACATACATACATACATACATAAGTATACACATACATACATATCCATCCATCCATCCATTCATCCATCTATCCATCCATCCATTCATCCATTCATCCATCCATGCAAATGCAGGAACGTACATGTTCCGCTGGTGTGTGCGTGCGTGCGTGTGTGTGTGCGTGCGTGCGTGCGTGTGTGCATGTGTGTGTGTGTGTGTGTGCAAGCGTGCGTGCGTGTGTGTGCGTGCGTGCGTGCGTGCATGTGTGTGTGCGTGCGTGCGTGCAGAGAATGAGAGTTAGAAAGAGAGAGACAGATGTGACTGTCATGCCATACACACAGTAAATGTGTGAGCTGTTTTGGTGGGAAGATGATAAATTACGTGTTTTTTTTAATGCAGGTTCCCATTTGTGGGAATCACTGTGTACGCTTATTCTGTCTCTCACTTTCTTTGTTGTCTGTCCACCACATCCTCCTCCTTCTACTTCTTTTACTCTCTCTCTCTCTCTTTCTCTGTCTGTCTGTCTGTCTGTCTCTCTGTTTGTGTGTGTGTGTGGTGGTGGTCTTTGATTTAATGTCTATTCACTAAAGTGATTTTAGACACACACACACAAAAACAAAAAAATTAGAAGGGGGGGGGGGGGGTGATAGAGGAGGAGTGAAGAGGATGTTTGAAAATTGTCAATTTTGGTTTTGAGAAAAGATGATCCAGAAAACAACTGTTTCGAGGAGGGGAAGGTAAAACTAACAAATAACGTTACCATAATTAACGATTTAAATAAACTAAGTAACAAACAAAATTGATAAATTTCTAGAAGAAATGAATAAAAAATAAAACCAAGAATTGACTAACTATAACAGTGAACAAGTGAAATAGCATTTTAAAGGTAATTCGCTATAGGACTTTTTGACAGGCTAACAAAAAATCATATAGTATTGATGATGAGGCAAATATGTCAGAAACTGTACTCATAGATGTCGTTTTATCCTAACGCAAGAAAGAATATGACTATGTGTTATCTTCTTCCCACACAAACACACTATGTTCTTGGTGTATTTTGTTTTGAATGTATCAAGTTTTCCATCTGTACATAAGAGATTGTATAAGTCTGTTGGCAGGAAGCTGCTTAAGTCTTATATTTTGCTGACTTCAAAGTTCATGTGACATTTATCATACTTTTTCTGTTTTAATTGGAACTGCTTCCAGACATAGTTGTCCACTAAAGTGTAAGTCTCGTGCAATGAGAGAGAAAGCTGGATATTGTTTGAATCTGGTGAGTTATTAGCTCCCCGTTTGGCAGCCCTATCAACTTTATCATTATAATAAAAAGAACTATGAGAAGGTATCCAGCAGAAAGTATTATCTGTGCCTCTTGAAGATAAACCATGAATCAAGTGACTAATTTCCAGAATCATTTCAGGTCTTGTTTGTAATTTTGATAATTTAAGAGCCTGAAGTACTGATTTTGAATCGACGCAAAAAAGTATCTGAAAAATTGTCCTAGGAAGACATCATAAATTTTAAAGAGTTCAGCTGTAAAGACAGATTTATCAAGTCCTATATTGAAAGATTTTTCAATTTTGAGAGCAGGTATTAAAAACGCTGAGCCTGCTTTTCTTTCAATTACTGATCCATCAGTGTAAATTTTCAAGTGATTGGGATATAAGTCGTCTATATGACAGTTAACCTGACTTGCCAGTAAGTTTACATTGTCTTCTTTTTTTAAATTAGTGTGGTGTATGTCAAATTGTGCTCTATGGAGTTCCCAACTGGGTACTGGCGAAAAGGAAGGTCTTATAGATACAGGATCTACGTCTAGATCAATTCCTGAGCCTTTCATGACGTCAGATGTGTATGTTGCAAGTGTGACCTGTGAAGATATTGATTTAGCTCTTTTTGGAAAGTCGGCATCTGATCTCAGTTTAGTTTCTGTTTCTGAGATGTTTTCTACGGTGGTATTTCTTAACAAAAATTTAGTAGAAGCGACTTTCCTTTGCTCTTCAATGGTAACAGATCGATTTCATTATATGTACGAAGACAGGAAGCATGCATTGGAAGACCCAGCGCAAGTTTGAAACCTTTACAATCTATGCTCTGTAGTTTTTTTAGTAGTTTTCGGTGCACTGAAGAAGATTTCTTGGGCATAGGTTAATTTAGATCTAACAAGCGATTTACAAAGATGAACAAGTATTGATGAATCTTGACCCCATGTCTGTTTGCGAACTATTTTTAAGAAATTTAAACTTTTCTGAGCTTTGGTTAACAAGTATTCAATATGCTGATTCCAAGATAATTTTGCTGTAAGGAAAACTCCTAAGAATTTAATTGATTCGTTAAATTGAAGAAGAGTGTCTCCCAGTTTGAAAGTGGGAATATTTGCTGGGTTTGCTCCACTATTAAATAAAACTATTTTTGTTTTTTCCAGGGATAGATGCAGTCCATTTTCTACCATGTATCGTGCTATTTTATCAAGTTCTAATTGGTAACATTTGCGTGTATAATTAATACAGCGCAAAGGAGTTTTCCTTTTCATATTTACCTGCATCCACATGCACAAATCGTCAGCATATTGAGCTAAAACTACATGTTTAGATAATTTACTGGGTAAGTCATGCATTAATATCATAAAAAGAAGGGGAGCTATAACGGATCCCTGAGGGATACCCATTTGAAGAATTCGTTTTGTGGAATATACATTTTCAATCCTCGTTTGAAATACTCTGTTTTCTAGGAAACACTTCACATAGTCAAAGACGTGACCTGTCAGCCCAATACTTTTAAATTTAAATAACAATCGGGAGTGCCACACTTGATCGTATGCTTTAGTTATATCAAAAAAGGTAGCTAAAACGCATTGACGTCTTGCAAATTGTTGTTTTATGTTAGTAGTTAGCTTTGTTAGGATTTCTACTGGTTACCTACCTTTCCGAAATCCTGCCTGATTTACTGGTATTATTTTATTCTTTTCACAATAGTGCATCAATCTCTTTAAGATTATCTTCTCCATTAGTTTACATACGTGTGATGTTAATGCAATTGGCCTGTAGTTTTTCAAATCAGTATTACATTTACCTGGTTTTAGTACAGGAACCACTATTGTTTCTTTCCAGTTGTTAGGCATTTTCCCACTATTCCAGCATATTTTAAATATGTTATGTAGTAAGATTATAAAATTTTCTGGTAAATTTTTCAGCATCTCATTGGAAATTGCATCTGGTCCAACTGATGTCTTTTTACTTGGAATTGACTGAATGGCATCTTTTAATTCTTGAAGTGTGAGTGATGCATTTATGTAGTGATTATTGTCAGAGGCAGGATCCTTATATACGTCTTTCTTTTCTTCTCGTTCCCTATAATTTCTATCAGAGACAGGAAGTCCTTCTACACGACAGGCCTCAGCAAACACATCTGCAAAAGCTTCTGCTTTCTCTAATGAACTAGGAAAAGGGTTATTTTCTAGCTTTACTGGAATTGATGGCAACTTGATCCCGTTTTTCATTAATTTTAGTTTTTCCCAAATCTTTATCATGTCTTTGTGGTCATTTACTTCATATTTACAAAAAGATGTCCAGTGTTGTTCTTTGGCTTGCTCTATGATTCTGTTGCATTTAATGTTGGCACTTTTCGTCGCTGTATGATTTTCAGGTGACCTGTTTGCTAAATAGATTTTGTATTTTTCTTTCTTTTCGTTCACTGCCTTTTGACAATCCTCATTCCACCAGACATTTCCATGATGTTTTCCTTTTTTCGACACTGTAAGTTTTGGAATTGAAATGGTAGCAGCCCTTAAGAGTGAGTTACAGAAAACTGCGTACATTTCGTTTATATTCATTGTTTCAGATAGATCTGTTCTTGTCTTTTCAAGGATTGTCTTAAAACTGGCCCAGTCTGCATTTTTATAATTAAACTTGGGTAAACTATCTTGTGGTATGGCGTCTATTTCAGTAGTATGGTTTAGGGTAAGACGTATGGGGATGTGATCTGATCCCAACAAGTCATCCTCTGTTTGCCATGTGGCGGTTGGGGCTAGGGATGGTGAGATTAAAGTGAGGTCAACAGCTGTGGGTCTGTGCGTTGGTATATCGGGGATACGGGTAACGTGTCCGTTGTTTAGTAAATATAAATTGGAATCTACAATATTGTCAATCAACCTGTTGCTTGTTATGTTTGTACAATACTTTTCCCAAAATGGGGCATGCGCATTAAAATCACCTCCAATTATCCACTTGTCGTCCTGATCTTGAAATTGTCTTAGCCATTCAGTGTTCACAGAGTCTGGGCCTCTTGGTAAGTATACAGAGGCCATATTCACAACTAACGATGAGGAAAATTTTATAATGATTGCACACGATGAAATAAATGCGGTAGATTTTGGTACTGGCGATGATCTTTCACAGTAGGATAGTCCTTCACGAATATATATAGCTGTTTGTATACGGCCACCGTCATTTACAGAGTCACATATGGGTGGATAATAAAAACCGGATATTTTAGGTAATTTGGTTTTGATGGTGTTCAATGACTGTAGAAGCATGACATGGAAGTTTTTAAGATAGAGATAGTTATTCAAATATGAGATGTTTTTAACAATGGAACGTGTGTTCCACTGAAAAATGTTGATATCACTTACTACACACGTCTTCATGAGGAACGGTTGAATAAGTTTGGAGCAATATGCTACGTTTAGATAATTAGATATTCTTTTAACTTGGAATCAAAAGGAACAAATAGCATAAAAACGAAGTATGTAAACAAGTAAATAATAAGGTAAAAC
>JAPXFY010000028.1:7112988-7145488 GCA_030674185.1 Monoplex corrugatus
ATTTTTGGCAAATAGTTCCACAAAAGTTTCAGCTTTGTCCATGTCAGAAGGAAATTTGTGACATGTGTCAATCATTATTGGACACTTAGGTAAGTTGGTTCCATTTTTCATTTAATTCATTTTTGTTCAGACTTTATGGAAATCATTGAAATCTGAAATTTCTTTTGTGCCCAATAATTTTTCTTTGCTTCAGCAATCATTTTATTATACCTAGGTGTTAGCTTTTTTCATTTCCATATGATCTTCAAGTTTTCTGCTTTTGATGTAGATTTTGTATTTCTCTTTTTTATACTGAACTGCTTGCTCAAATGCCTCCATCCACCAAACATTACCCAAACAGTTATTTAACTTAAAAGTTTTGAGTTTCGGGATGGAGAGAGTTTACAGCAGCTAGTACTGACTCCTGGAATTTAGAAAACATAACGTCTACATTTTCACGTTCATAATGTGTGTAATTTTGAGTAGCAAGAGCAGTCTGAAACAAGGACTAATCAGCGCGTGTGTAATTATGTTTTGGTATAATATCAGGAGTGTTGTCTTTCATCCTGATGTTTTCGTTAGTTATGTTATGAGGATAGGTAAATGATCACTTCCTAAAGTATCTCTGTGAGTGTCCCAAGTACAGCAAGGTATTAATTCTGGTGATATTAAAGACAGATCGATGGCTGTTGCCTGATGTTTGGAAACATCAGGAATTCTAGTGACACTCCCATCATTCAAAAGGTAAAGCAAACTGTCAACTATATTTTCTACCAAATGATTGCTTGTCACAGTACAACAATCTTTTTCCTAAAACGGGGAGTGGAAATTAAAGTCTCCACATATTAGCCATTTGCCGTGCTGCAGATCCGAAATCGTGTGCAGCCATTCTGTGTTGTGGTCTTTTGGACCTGTTGGCAGGTAAAATGACATAACGTTCAGGATAAAAGAATTACTGAATTGTACTGTGGCAGCACTCTTCAATTGATGTTAAAACTGGGGAAGTAAATACAGACCTTTAAATTACACGTCACGTATCCAATACGTACCGTACCGACTAAGTATCGCATTTTCTCGCGCGGTTGTAACGATACGTACTGCTTCGATAGGGACGTGTCCAAGTATGGAAGTCTGGCTATACATGCTTTTGCTCGTATCTATTTTGGGACTGCATATCTCAAGTTTCAAGGTAAATAATACTTTGGTTGTGTTTTGAAACCCTTTTTCTACCTTGGTATGTATGTCTTATGTCACTGAGTTTTAAACAATTTATGTACGAGTCGACCAAACGCACCAAGTGTCGGAAAGCAAAACCCTGCTGCTGGGAAACACGTATCGCCAGCTGACTAATTAGAATGTCGAACGAGACTTCAGCTCTGAGCCTGAATCCCGGAATCGACTGCAATTTTTGCTATGAAATGCTATTTTGTGGACGCGAAACGTTAGAAATGTCGTGAGTGACGTAATTTTTTTTTTATTATTGTTTTTGATTAATTGCTGATAAATTTTCGAACGAAAAATGTATAATGGATGCAACATTTAAGGAAATAGATCTAGCCTTGCTGTTCACTGTCTGGTTTCTCATCAAGGTCAAGGCCACATAGGCCTACCCTGGTAAAAGAAGCTGCTGGGGAGCAACTGTGGACTGTATTCGCTCAGGCGACTGAAACTGATAGTGGTGATGATGATTATATCATATTATTTATTTATTTGTTTATTTATTATTATTATTATGATTGCTATCATTATTGTTGTTGTTGTTATCATTATCAGTATCAGTATCATCATCATAATGAATAAATATGTAAACAAATAAAAAGACAAATGAAATATGTTTTTTCCTGTTTTTCAGATCTAAGTGTTCCCCATGCCAAATCAAGAAATCACAGCCCAGCTGCACTGTGGTCTACAACCATGGAGTACCAGCAAGATTAAATACAAACAGAAGAAGAGAGCAAAAAGACTGATTTTGACATTCAGAAAGATCAATGTGAAGAGAGAAAATATAGAAGTCCAGTAGCTGCAGGATGCAAACAATCGCTGAATCTTATAGTTACACTCTAAAAGCAGATTTATACTCAACCAGTGCTAAACAGAAGAATGTTAGAAAAAGAACTTATTTATGTTCATTGTACTTACACTTATTCCTAATGCTATTGTAAAAGCAGACAGCTCTAGCAGTACCAAATAGAAGAATGTTAGAAAAAACACTTATCTTTCATTATTCTTGCTCTTCTTGCGCATGTCACCACAGTAGAGATCACCAAATGGAAGAGACAAGCCTGAATTCTTGTACTTCAGGACTGCCAATGATTAATTATTTGATTTGGAACCAATAGTAGTATTTGAAACCACAAATCCCCCCCCCCCCCCTGCTGTGGTGGTTGTGATGAATTGCATCAGCATTTCATTAGCCTATTAATTTGAATTATGAGGTAAGACCTATTGGCTGGTCATCATGGTTGTGTGTGAAAGAGGAGGGAGGGAGACATAGAGAAGGAAGGGTGGGGGCAGAGAGAGTGAGTGAGAGAGAGAGAGAGAGAGAGAGAGAGAGAGGGTGATTTAGATTTTAAAGTAAAGTATGTTTATACACCCTAACAGACACACACACATATACATAATTATCTGCTCTCAGATACATATATATGGGCAATCAAATCTGGTTTCCTCTCATAGGGCCCAGTAGATAGGCTAGACAAAGTATGATAAAAGCTTCTGTCTTGCTAGTTGAAATAGGAATTGTGAAGTTATTATACCTAGCATATATAATGAAAAATGTGGCAGTACATTTTAAGTGTTTAAGGACTGGTGTTCTTTGAAAGGATATTATTACAGTTATCCCTTATGCTGTTGTGAAAGCAGATAACTCTAACACAACAGTGGTAGACAGCATAATGTTAGAAAAACATTCATCTTTCATTTTAATTACATTCATCTCTAATGTTGTTGTAAACGCAGATTTATACTCAACCAATGCTAAACAGAAGAATGTTAGAAAAAGCACTTATTTATGTTCATTGTACTTACACTTATCCCTATGCTATTGTAAAAGCAGATAGCTGTAACAGTGCAAAATAGAAGAATGTTAGGAAATATACTTATTTTTCATTATTCTTGCTCTTTTTGCACATGTCACCACAGTAGAGATCACCAAATGGCATATGCCATAACTCTGCACATGATACACTTCCAACCCCCAACTCTGTCTCCCCCCCCTCCCTTTCCCATTTTCCATACACACACACACGTACAGAGGAAACACACCATTGTGAAGTCACAAAATAACAGGTACGGTAATCCAGCAGGTAAATGTCAAACTTGTAATAAGAATGTCAGGGTTTGGTCCCTTCTGAGTGCCTCCTGCCTGGTGAAAGAGGGTGGAGAATTTGTTAAGTTCTCTGGACAGCATGTGTGCAGACTTACCAGTGTCTGAAACCCCTTTGTGTGCAAGCTCATGCAGAAAATCAAATAGGCACTATAAAGATCTTGTAAGTCGTGTCTTGTGTGTTTGGTGGCTTACGGAAGCTCGGCCCAGTAAGCATATCCACCAAATCAGAGTATGGAGACTGCACCAGATACTGCCTGCATAGTGTGGACACAACTGCGCATACACACGTCTGAGAAAATCTGAACGCTATACAGAGATCATTTGGGTTTTTTTCTAAAAAATAACACAAACTGAGCAGATCTGTGCCACTGAAAAAATAAGCAAAGATCAGGGAAAGGGGACTGATTGTTTTGTACACGTTACTTTTTTTCTAACGTTCATTTCTATGGTAGAAAAACAAAAACTAAAACTTATATGTCTCAGAGCATGTATACTCTTTCAGAATAGTATTCAGAATTCATTTTGTCACAATAAAGGATTCATATGCCCATATAGTGAATATTTTCGTCACATGGAAAGGGTGTTGCAAGTGCATGATTTGTGCCTGCCAGTGGGCGCATGCATGTGTGTGTGTGTACACAAAGACTGAGTTGTTAATTATAGTGCAAAGTATGTACTTAATTTAATAACAGTCTGAATTTATGAACAATTCCTGTTCTTCCTTGCTAGCATTAAAGAAAAGTACAGAAATAGATATCTATATATAATCAAAATTTTCAGCCATGACTTATTGACACAGATGAAGCATGGCACACACACACGCACGCACGCACACACACACACACACACACACACACACACACACACACACACACACACATCAATAGCGTTCACTGCCTATGATGTCATCATATTGAATGATGTCATAATATTGATTATTAGGAGCAACCAACTTGCCAGGAAAGATAAAAAGTAATTGCAGGATCTATTTTCCTTTAAAAATCCGAGTATAACAATTTAATTCGTCGTCACATTGGTGGTATCAATGAAAAACAAATAGTTACATATGTTTATAATGTCACACGTCGTTAAGTACAGGAAAGGCTTTGGTTACATCCCTTGCTTCGTGGGTGTCGGGGGGGGGGGGGGGGGACGTAGATCTATTTCACGTGTAATCTAAAACCAAATCGCTTTTACGTACGGGTCACGTACGTATCGCGATACGGATACGTGTTGGGAGATACGTGACGTGTAATCTAAAGGTCTCTAATATGTGATACTGTAACTCTTTAAGTATATATATATCGCAGTGGCTACCTTCTTCCCGGGATTCCCAAAGTCATACACTAGTGGATAATAATAATTTTAGAAATTGGGAAGTTTGGTTGGGATAACATCAAGCGACTGCAGAATCAACACTTCACACTGATTTGATGCGAGGAAATGTTCCAGGTATGCTGAATTGGTGGAAATAGATCTACAATTGCACTGCAAAAAATTGATTTTCATTGTTGGCTAATCTCTTATTTTCAATTAACGGTGATTTGTGTGATAATCACAAATGCTTTGGTTTTCTGTGTACGAGGAAAATGGGCAGAAAAAAATTGATTACTTATACTACGAAATAAAGGTAGAAAAAAAATGTAGTAAAACTATGGAGAAAAAAAGTCGTACTAATCAAGATAAGAGTTAGATCTAGAACAGAAACAAATTACAAATAAATAAAACAACAGTATACACACCTTCAAATGTACAGAGATTATAGTCTGACTGAGTTCTGACTGACAAAATCCTAGCTTTTATACACTTTCAACAAGAGAACTGTCAGAGATGACGAGGAAAAAGTCCTGTGATATGAAACGTTTATAACTGTAGATCAACTACGATTCATTTAAAACATATTAAATGACAGCCACCACGGTTCGCAGCTGTCAAAATGGGGGAACGGCCCTTGGGGGAATCTAGAGGCGTGTGGCCGTGAAGATCGTGATCCTCCTGGTCTCCTCCCCGCTATCACGCTGCTTCCTCTGGGTGAACATTGTGAAGAAACTGCTGGTTAGTACGAAGGTTTTCATGGGAGGCAAATGATATGTTTCTTATGTCAATAAGCTCAGATAAAAAAAAAAAAAAAAACGTTGAACAAATTCCGCCGAACCCCTTTGTGCGTGCATGTCGTACAGGGGCGATCTTGCTGATGACTATGTTTGTGTTTGGGTATTTTTGTGCTACATGTTTGATGCAGTAAGCGATATTTTGAATTGTTGCTTCGAGATCCTTGTTATTCAGTTCATGGACACCATAGTGAAAAACAATACAGTCTGCAGGATTGTCAAAGTTGGAAAGTGTCTTGTCTAAAGAGCTTTTTATATCATGAATGTCATTCACAGCACTCGAGTCTCCTTTGAAGCCATAAGATCGTCCCAGACTCCTTGAGTTGACACCTTTCAACACCGAGTCGTGGATAGTCTAAAATTAGTCTAGTTTGTAGATTAATAGCGTCAGCATAACTATGCATGTGTAGCAACAAGGCTTCTAATGGGCAGAACAATAAACTCCTTTTACAAGTCTCCGGCCGTTGTTGATGTTCCCCCGGGCTGTCGAATATCGCGCACGTTCATTGGCTGAACACAAGTAGGCTATTGTTATTATAACCAGAACGAGGCTGCTATTAATATGACTATAAGCGCCTGATCCTACATCCCCCTTACTGAGGCTAAATTCAAACTATTTATAAATCCTCCTGCAATTGTTCCGAATGTTCACAGTCTCTTTAAATTTAGAAACAGTCCATAAATTGTAACTGAATGATAACACAACATGAACAAACGGTTTGCAAACTTGTCTTGTTTCAACTACTGTTTATAGGTCAAGTTTTGGGGGGCATTTTACATGTCGACCACTGCGTGTAACGACTGCACTTGAATTTCTGTGTCTATCTGTAGGATTGTCATTATCAGGATGCTGGACATATGTATGGACGTCAGGTTGGGTTTCTGATGTCTGTTGATGATTCTTTTGGTCTGGAAGTGTGGAAGTCACTTGTGTGTTTGTGTGCGTGAGTGTGTGTGCGTGTATGTGTGTGTGTGTGTGTGTGTGTGTGTGGGTGCCTGTGTATGGTATACTACTGCGTATAAAACATAAATTACGTAATTTTAAAAATGTCCCGTAAGTACTAGGCCTACGTATTTTGCTTTAAAGGGGGCAGCAGGACTAGGACTATATAAGGCGGGAAGTAGATCGGAAGTCACTTGAATTCAAACGTTTACCGAAGCATCACTGGCTCTCTGCTCTGAGATAATTACAGATTTCGGACGCTGTCGGAGAGCTACCTGGCTCATATTTGTCACACAGTACAATCTCAATCCCTGCTTTTAAACTGTTGTTATACTTTTATCGAAAAATGTGCGTATATGCATTTATTAGGAAATTAAAATCTGAATTGGACGAACTTAGAGGCGGGGCTACAAAACATGACGAGACATCTGACAGGCACGCCATCCAAAAATAGAAAAGCACGTGGAAAGAAAACAACGAAGGCATGTTGTCGCAACACACACACACACACACACACACACACCTGAAAGGCCTACAATATAGACGTCCAGAGAATTAAACGATCAGCTTAATTAAAATTGTGTAGTGTATGAAAAGAAATCAAGCACATGCAATAGATTATATGCACACACAAGCTGTGCGCACATACACCGTACTCATACACACACACACACACACACACACACATACACACACACACATCGGAGCACAATACGAACACAACACTGACCTTTAGTCACCACCACTTATGTCCCATGTACGGCTTACCAGGTCGACAGCACACAGTCTGGCATTATCTCACGCAGGGCACCACACTTTCCATCTACACCATCACGCCCCATAGTCACCCATTTCTTTCGAAAATATTGTGGATGTCTCCACGCATTTCTAGAATTTAGTATGTTCCAAAATTTTCTATATATCTGTTTCCTAAGTCCAGAATTCCTAACATGTGCTGACTTGTCTATTACCCAGCCACCTCTGACAGTTTGCAGTAACACACAGCTCACAAAAACAAAACTGGCATCTGCCCTAACTGCATGCTGTAAACTAACACTAGATCTATCACTTACACTGACACTAGCACCAGATGAGGAACACACTACATCTGTCGCCGGCGTAAATCTATAACTTGCTGAGGACAGTGTATCCACTGAAGTAGGTGTACAAGATGCTGTTGTATCTACACAGGAGATGTTGGCAACACACACACAGAACTACTCTCACTGACACTGTCAGCTTCACTGCTTGTAACTTGTGATAGCACTTCACATTTCCACTCCCAACTACAGCTTTCAAACAGTTGTCTCACAGCCTCCTTCTTTTCTTCATTTATATCCAGCAATAATAAATTAAAATTCATTATTTCGTCAAAGACAAACTCTCTCAAACTAGACGTGTGCGTTTTCAGTAGAACTCAGAAAGAATGAGCGCGCAAATTTGCTTACAGACAATGATAGGTCTGACCACAGATTTCTGGCGCTATCTCTTTCACACCGTGAGAGAGGCCAAGCATGGGATAGCAGTCATGCAGTTTCCATTAGCACCATCCTTTTCTTCTCATCTTTTTTTGTTCTCATTCTCAGCAAGGTTCAAGTAACTTACATAGATCTACCGGATCTCCTAGTCAAGGCCTCAGTTACCGCGTGCCAGCCCGGAGTGTAATCAACTGTTTAGGGGTGAAGGGATGAGGTTATCAATCTATAATTTAGATCTGCGCACGAAGTCAGGGGCTCTCAACAGTAATAATGCAGCGTGTGTGTATGACAAACTGTCGAGAAATACAAAGACTTCTGATCAAGTGTTCATACTATTTGATAAATAGTCTTGAACACAAACTGATGTCCCCCTGTCCAAACTTTGGTTATGCCCCAGGCAAGAGACAACCAGGACTGCGGAGATAGTGTGGGGTGTACTGATTCCCATTGAAGGGGGACCAAGCTATAATTTCTCTAAAACTACATCATGCTTTTCCTGTAAGAAAAGTCAACAGAAAGCATAAGTTGACTACCTTCACCCCCTAAAAAACCCATTTTCTTATACACGTCATGTGTTACGTAGGAAAACGTTCGAGTTCTGGAGAGCGGTGTGGACGGAATTTGCTTCAATTTCTTCTCAGTTACTAAGAAGTAAGTGTATGTTTTGTTCGTCACTGTTAGCGTGTTTGTTTACTACCCTCAGCCACGTGCTTTTCTTTATTTAGTTTAGCCCCGCCCATGCTTACTGCGCATGCGTCCCGATCCATTGGATCGGATGTTACCCCTTTAAGTTGTAACGATATCACGCGCTGTGTTGTTCCGGCCGTACCCGGATGAAGTCAGAAGTTTAACTGTTGTTAATGGAGTTCAGTTAGTAAAGTTTGTTCGCATTGAAAACGCTACGTGTGGAGTGTTTTTGGGTACGGTTGTTTTCTAGCTTCAGGGCGCATTACATGGTGGCAGCGTGGTTGAAGCAAGTAGGACAAGAACTTTCCTCGAGTGGATTTCTATCGCAACTATGTCTTTCAAACCACCCACGTCGTTTGACTTCTCCACACCCAACAGTTGGCCGACATGGAGGCAACGGTTCATGAGGTACCGCACAGCATCAAAACTGACAAAAGAATCATTTGATGTCCAGGTCAGTGCCTTGATTTATTCAATGGGTGCAGAAGCAGAGAAGATATATGGAAATTTCGTAATAGACGAAAACACGACATTCGATTACGTCATCCAAAAGTTTGACGAACATTTTACTCCCAAGAAAAATACTATTCACGAAAGGGCAGTATTCCATCAGCGTTTTCAGCAACCTGGTGAAAACATTGAGCAGTTTGTGCGAGCGCTTTATGAACTAGCAGAGCATGCAGATTTTGACAACAAAGAGAGTGCTATTCTTGATAGATTAGTCATTGGAGTGAGAGACCGTGAGCTGTCTGAAAAACTACAACTGGAAGCGGACCTGACTCTTGAAAATGCTATTGCTCGAGCCCGGCAACATGAACAAGTCAAGCAGCAATTGTCAGAGCAGAGAACATCAGTGGATGCTGTACAGTCGGGACAAAGCAGAGTTGGCAGAGGACGCGGCAGTTACCGTGGAGGTACCCAGGGCAATGCAAGGAATTCCAATTTTCGTGGAGGCCATCATACTGGCAACAATTTTTGTAGTTCGCAGCATACTAGTACTTCTCAACGTGGATGGGGCAGAGATGACGGTGGACGTTGTGGATACTGTGGCAAAAGTCCCCATCGTAACAGACAAGACTGTCCAGCCAGAGGAAAATCTTGCAGAAATTGCGGGAAATACGGACATTTTTCTCTCGTTTGCCGTCAGCAGAGCATCACGTTTGTCAATGCAGTTCACGATAATGGAAATGAGGTGTATTTCCTGGGTGTCATAGATACTGCTGATTTTGTTCCCCCATGGGTCACTAAACTGAACATTAATGGTACCCCCATGCAGTTCAAGATAGATACAGGGGCTGTTGTTACAGTGATGTCAGACAGGCAGTTCCAAAAGATTCGACCACTCCCACTTCTTCAGCATACTAGAGCAGTGTTACGCAATGCCAATGGCGTGATGGACTGCAAGGGGCATTCATGGCGACAGTCCAATTGAACAGCATGAATTTCCGGCTGCAAATTTTCGTCATCAGATCCGACTCCGACAACCTCTTGGGACATGCTGCTTCAAGTAAAATGGGGCTGGTAAAAAGACTTGATGAAGTCCAGAGACCAGACACGCCATTCTATGCAGCATTCGGTAATCTTACTGACAAGCCGGTGAAATGCAAGCCAGTGAAAATCCAACTTAAGGAGGACTCAATGCCATACAGCTTGAATTCTGCTCGACGAGTTCCCATTCCTCTCATGGATAAGATCAAGGAAGAACTTGAAAAGATGAGAAAAGCCAACATCATTGAGGAAATCACACAGCCAACTGACTGGTGCGCCGGGATGGTTCCTGTTCTCAAGAAATCTGGAGCAGTCCGCATATGCGTTGATCTAAAGAAACTGAATCTTGCTATCAAGAGAGAAAGATACATGATCCCAACCATAGATGACACACTGCATAAACTCAAGGGATCTTCAATCTTCAGCAAACTTGATGCAACATCAGGATCCTACCAAATCCCGCTGGAAGAAGAATCGGCGAAGCTGACAACATTCATCACTCCATTTGGGAGATATTTTTACAAGCGTCTCCCATTTGGTATCTCGTCAGCTCCAGAGATTTTTCAAAGAATGATGGAGGAGATCCTACAGGGAGAAACCAACGTTGTCTGTTTCTTTGATGACATTCTGATCTACTCAGCAAATCCACAAGAACACGAAATCCACTTGAACAATGTCCTCAAGAAGCTCAAAGATGTCGGCTTGAAGCTCAACCAACAAAAGTCAGAACTTCGCAAGAGGGAGATTCAATTTCTTGGACATTGCATCAGCGCAAATGGTGTACGACCCGACGAGGCAAAAATTGAGGCAATACGGAATATGCCAGATCCAAAGAACGTCACAGAGCTCAAACGTATCTTAGGAAGGCTGAACTTCTTAGGCCGCTACATTCCTTCTATGTCAACAACACTTCGTCCTGTCACAGAACTGCTGGAAAAGGACAAGGAATGGATTTGGGAACAACCACAAGTGGATGCTCTAGCAAAAATCAAGAAGAGTTTGACCACAGCTCCAGTGCTAGCATTTTTTGATCCCTCAAAGAAGACAACAGTTAGCTCTGATGCCAGTAGTTATGGCTTAGGAGGAGTACTTCTTCAAGACCATGAAGGAATCCTACGACCTGTTGCATACTGTTCACGCACACTCACTCCAGCAGAACGTGGCTATGCACAGATAGAGAAGGAGTGCCTGGGAGCTGTGTGGGCATGTGAAAAGTTTGAGAGGTACCTTGTGGGACTTGAAACCTTCAAGTTGGAAACAGACCACAAGCCTCTGATACCTTTAATAAACACCAAGAATCTACAAGATACTCCACTTCGTTGCCAAAGGCTCCTGCTCAGACTCATGCGGTTCAATGTCAAGGCTGAGTTCACACCAGGCAAACACCTAATCGTGGCAGATACCTTGTCCAGATCTCCACAAGAAGGGCAAGTGAATTCAATTTCCACAATGGAAGACGACATATCTGCTTATGTCAACATGATCAGAACTATGTGGCCAGCGACAGATAGACTGCTCGAAGACATAGCTGAAGAAACCAGTCAAGATAAGATACTGAGTGCAGCAATGTACCACACAGCAACTGGATGGCCAGCACACATCAGTAAGGTCGATCCTGCTTTCAGAGAATTCTTCTCAGTTAGAAATGAACTGAGCATCAACAGAGGCATGCTTACCAAAGGCATCTGGATCGTAATCCCACAGAAGATGAGAGATGACATTCTGACGAGGATTCATGATGGACATGTCGGCATAACGAAGTGTCGGGAACGAGCTTCACATTCGGTATGGTGGCCAGGCATTAGCAGTGACATCACGACGATGGTCAAAAACTGCCAATTTTGTGAAGCAAGACAGCCAACACAAACAAAAGAACCCCTACTGACAACTCAACTTCCTGATCGTCCATTCCAACAGGTAGCTGCAGACCTATGTAACTACAAGGGAGATCAGTTCCTAGTCCTAGTGGATTACTACTCAAGATATCTGGAAATATCCCATCTCCCAAGAGCCACTACTGACATTGTGATTAAGAAAATGAAGAATATCTTCGCACACCATGGCGTGCCAGAGACTTTGATGACAGATAATGGACGCCAGTTTACTGCAGCAGAATTCCAAGCATTTGCCAAGAAATAGGGTTTTCATCATGTCACAAGCAGTCCTTATTTCCCTCGGGCTAATGGGGAGGCAGAGAGGGCTGTGAAGGAGGCAAAGAAGATTCTTTCACAGAGAGACCCTTTTCTGGCTTTGCTCACTTACAGATCATCACCTACCACAGTTACAGGGGCAAGCCCAGCAGAACTTATGATGGGTCGTCGCATCCGCAACAGCCTTCCAACTTTACCAGAGAACCTGGAGCAGAAAATCGCTGACAAACAGGCTGTAATCAATTGTGACGCAAAGAAGAAGGAGGCTAACAAAGTCTACTTCAATCGGCGTAATAGAGCCCAAAATTTACCAGACTTGCAACCAGGTGATGCAGTCCTCCAGAAGCTAGACCACGAGAAGGTGTGGGCAAACCCAGCCAGGGTACACAGCAAGATTGCACCACGCTCGTACATTGTTGAGACTCCGTCTGGTCAGTACAGACGGAACTGTAGGCATCTGAAACCTATGCAGTGCCCTGTTCCTTCTCCTGTTCCCACCTCTATCCAGTTCCCTATATTCTCTACGCCCAGTCCAAAGTCTATCCAGAGCCATTCTCCCCATTTCCCAACAAAGGTGACGACTCCAAGTCTTCCAGAAGCTCCAGAAAGCCCAGAAGGCCAGCTTCTACCCAGTCCGGTCCAGTCCCAAGGTGCAGCAGACCCAGCTCAACCACCAGAGACATCCAGCCACACGGCCACACGTCCCAGAAAGACCCGTTGTGGACGTCTTGTAAAGACACCTGTCTGTTACAAGGATTGAATCCAAGACAGAGACATTAATAGTTACCTCCCTTTGGTAATCAGATAATCGAACCGATAAACAGATAATGTTTCGCACACTCAGTTGTTCGAGTATCTAAAAAGGGGGAGATGTAACGATATCACGCGCTGTGTCGTTCCGGCCGGTACGCGCATGCTCGGATGAAGTCAGAAGTTTAACTGTTGTTAATGGAGTTCAGTTAGTAAAGTTTGTTCGCATTGAAAACGCTACGTGTGGAGTGTTTTTGGGTACGGTTGTTTTCTAGCTTCAGGGCGCATTACATGGTGGCAGCGTGGTTGAAGCAAGTTGGACAAGAACTTTCCTCGAGTGGATTTCTATCGCAACTATGTCTTTCAAACCACCCACGTCGTTTGACTTCTCCACACCCAACAGTTGGCCGACATGGAGGCAACGGTTCATGAGGTACCGCACAGCATCAAAACTGACAAAAGAATCATTTGATGTCCAGGTCAGTGCCTTGATTTATTCAATGGGTGCAGAAGCAGAGAAGATATATGGAAATTTCGTAATAGACGAAAACACGACATTCGATTACGTCATCCAAAAGTTTGACGAACATTTTACTCCCAAGAAAAATACTATTCACGAAAGGGCAGTATTCCATCAGCGTTTTCAGCAACCTGGTGAAAACATTGAGCAGTTTGTGCGAGCGCTTTATGAACTAGCAGAGCATGCAGATTTTGACAACAAAGAGAGTGCTATTCTTGATAGATTAGTCATTGGAGTGAGAGACTGTGAGTTGTCTGAAAAACTACAACTGGAAGCGGACCTGACTCTTGAAAATGCTATTGCTCGAGCCCGGCAACATGAACAAGTCAAGCAGCAATTGTCAGAGCAGAGAACATCAGTGGATGCTGTACAGTCGGGACAAAGCAGAGTTGGCAGAGGACGCGGCAGTTACCGTGGAGGTACCCAGGGCAATGCAAGGAATTCCAATTTTCGTGGAGGCCATCATACTGGCAACAATTTTTGTAGTTCGCAGCATACTAGTACTTCTCAACGTGGATGGGGCAGAGATGACGGTGGACGTTGTGGATACTGTGGCAAAAGTCCCCATCGTAACAGACAAGACTGTCCAGCCAGAGGAAAATCTTGCAGAAATTGCGGGAAATACGGACATTTTTCTCTCGTTTGCCGTCAGCAGAGCATCACGTTTGTCAATGCAGTTCACGATAATGGAAATGAGGTGTATTTCCTGGGTGTCATAGATACTGCTGATTTTGTTCCCCCATGGGTCACTAAACTGAACATTAATGGTACCCCCATGCAGTTCAAGATAGATACAGGGGCTGTTGTTACAGTGATGTCAGACAGGCAGTTCCAAAAGATTCGACCACTCCCACTTCTTCAGCATACTAGAGCAGTGTTACGCAATGCCAATGGCGTGATGGACTGCAAGGGGCATTCATGGCGACAGTCCAATTGAACAGCATGAATTTCCGGCTGCAAATTTTCGTCATCAGATCCGACTCCGACAACCTCTTGGGACATGCTGCTTCAAGTAAAATGGGGCTGGTAAAAAGACTTGATGAAGTCCAGAGACCAGACACGCCATTCTATGCAGCATTCGGTAATCTTACTGACAAGCCGGTGAAATGCAAGCCAGTGAAAATCCAACTTAAGGAGGACTCAATGCCATACAGCTTGAATTCTGCTCGACGAGTTCCCATTCCTCTCATGGATAAGATCAAGGAAGAACTTGAAAAGATGAGAAAAGCCAACATCATTGAGGAAATCACACAGCCAACTGACTGGTGCGCCGGGATGGTTCCTGTTCTCAAGAAATCTGGAGCAGTCCGCATATGCGTTGATCTAAAGAAACTGAATCTTGCTATCAAGAGAGAAAGATACATGATCCCAACCATAGATGACACACTGCATAAACTCAAGGGATCTTCAATCTTCAGCAAACTTGATGCAACATCAGGATTCTACCAAATCCCGCTGGAAGAAGAATCGGCGAAGCTGACAACATTCATCACTCCATTTGGGAGATATTTTTACAAGCGTCTCCCATTTGGTATCTCGTCAGCTCCAGAGATTTTTCAAAGAATGATGGAGGAGATCCTACAGGGAAAAACCAACGTTGTCTGTTTCTTTGATGACATTCTGATCTACTCAGCAAATCCACAAGAACACGAAATCCACTTGAACAATGTCCTCAAGAAGCTCAAAGATGTCGGCTTGAAGCTCAACCAACAAAAGTCAGAACTTCGCAAGAGGGAGATTCAATTTCTTGGACATTGCATCAGCGCAAATGGTGTACGACCCGACGAGGCAAAAATTGAGGCAATACGGAATATGCCAGATCCAAAGAACGTCACAGAGCTCAAACGTATCTTAGGAAGGCTGAACTTCTTAGGCCGCTACATTCCTTCTATGTCAACAACACTTCGTCCTGTCACAGAACTGCTGGAAAAGGACAAGGAATGGATTTGGGAACAACCACAAGTGGATGCTCTAGCAAAAATCAAGAAGAGTTTGACCACAGCTCCAGTGCTAGCATTTTTTGATCCCTCAAAGAAGACAACAGTTAGCTCTGATGCCAGTAGTTATGGCTTAGGAGGAGTACTTCTTCAAGACCATGAAGGAATCCTACGACCTGTTGCATACTGTTCACGCACACTCACTCCAGCAGAACGTGGCTATGCACAGATAGAGAAGGAGTGCCTGGGAGCTGTGTGGGCATGTGAAAAGTTTGAGAGGTACCTTGTGGGACTTGAAACCTTCAAGTTGGAAACAGACCACAAGCCTCTGATACCTTTAATAAACACCAAGAATCTACAAGATACTCCACTTCGTTGCCAAAGGCTCCTGCTCAGACTCATGCGGTTCAATGTCAAGGCTGAGTTCACACCAGGCAAACACCTAATCGTGGCAGATACCTTGTCCAGATCTCCACAAGAAGGGCAAGTGAATTCAATTTCCACAATGGAAGACGACATATCTGCTTATGTCAACATGATCAGAACTATGTGGCCAGCGACAGATAGACTGCTCGAAGACATAGCTGAAGAAACCAGTCAAGATAAGATACTGAGTGCAGCAATGTACCACACAGCAACTGGATGGCCAGCACACATCAGTAAGGTCGATCCTGCTTTCAGAGAATTCTTCTCAGTTAGAAATGAACTGAGCATCAACAGAGGCATGCTTACCAAAGGCATCTGGATCGTAATCCCACAGAAGATGAGAGATGACATTCTGACGAGGATTCATGATGGACATGTCGGCATAACGAAGTGTCGGGAACGAGCTTCACATTCGGTATGGTGGCCAGGCATTAGCAGTGACATCACGACGATGGTCAAAAACTGCCAATTTTGTGAAGCAAGACAGCCAACGCAAACAAAAGAACCCCTACTGACAACTCAACTTCCTGATCGTCCATTCCAACAGGTAGCTGCAGACCTATGTAACTACAAGGGAGATCAGTTCCTAGTCCTAGTGGATTACTACTCAAGATATCTGGAAATATCCCATCTCCCAAGAGCCACTACTGACATTGTGATTAAGAAAATGAAGAATATCTTCGCACACCATGGCGTGCCAGAGACTTTGATGACAGATAATGGACGCCAGTTTACTGCAGCAGAATTCCAAGCATTTGCCAAGAAATGGGGTTTTCATCATGTCACAAGCAGTCCTTATTTCCCTCGGGCTAATGGGGAGGCAGAGAGGGCTGTGAAGGAGGCAAAGAAGATTCTTTCACAGAGAGACCCTTTTCTGGCTTTGCTCACTTACAGATCATCACCTACCACAGTTACAGGGGCAAGCCCAGCAGAACTTATGATGGGTCGTCGCATCCGCAACAGCCTTCCAACTTTACAGAGAACCTGGAGCCGAAAATCGCTGACAAACAGGCTGTAATCAATTGTGACGCAAAGAAGAAGGAGGCTAACAAAGTCTACTTCAATCGGCGTAATAGAGCCCAAAATTTACCAGACTTGCAACCAGGTGATGCAGTCCTCCAGAAGCTAGACCACGAGAAGGTGTGGGCAAACCCAGCCAGGGTACACAGCAAGATTGCACCACGCTCGTACATTGTTGAGACTCCGTCTGGTCAGTACAGACGGAACTGTAGGCATCTGAAACCTATGCAGTGCCCTGTTCCTTCTCCTGTTCCCACCTCTATCCAGTTCCCTATATTCTCTACGCCCAGTCCAAAGTCTATCCAGAGCCATTCTCCCCATTTCCCAACAAAGGTGACGACTCCAAGTCTTCCAGAAGCTCCAGAAAGCCCAGAAGGCCAGCTTCTACCCAGTCCGGTCCAGTCCCAAGGTGCAGCAGACCCAGCTCAACCACCAGAGACATCCAGCCACACGGCCACACGTCCCAGAAAGACCCGTTGTGGACGTCTTGTAAAGACACCTGTCTGTTACAAGGATTGAATCCAAGACAGAGACATTAATAGTTACCTCCCTTTGGTAATCAGATAATCGAACCGATAAACAGATAATGTTTCGAACAGCTCAGCGCATGTGCTCGGGACGCTGTATGAAGTCAGAAGTTTAACTGTTGTTAATGGAGTTCAGTTAGTAAAGTTTGTTCGCATTGAAAACGCTACGTGTGGAGTGTTTTTGGGTACGGTTGTTTTCTAGCTTCAGGGCGCATTACAAAGTAATTTGGGAACGTCCCACTGACCCTGTTCTCACACAGATTGAATTGCACAGCTTTTCAGTCTTAGTGGGTTTAAAAGCGTATTTCTTTGGCTTTTTTTCTGTCTGAGATTGAACTACTGTTTTATTTATGTATTCTGTCTATTGTTATTGCTGTATAAGTGCTGATGGTGCTATTGTTGTTATTTTACCATTTTTGTTTTAAAGAATATGACAAGTTTTGTTGTCTAGCACTAGCTGATATTAATAGACTTATTGACTGAACTGGTGTTGAATAATTTCATGGTGATTTGTTTTAGTAGTTTAATACATTTTTTAAAATGAAATGCTGTCCACGTGGCTTAATTTCAATTGTATATACATATATTTATTGATTATTTATTTATTCATTCTTTTATATATTCATTTATTTATTTATCTATTTATTTATTTATCTATCTGTTTATCTATTTATTCAATTTATTTATTTAATTATTCATTCATTTGTTTATTCATTCATTTATCTATCTATTTATTCATTTATTTTGTTTGTTTATTCATTCATTCATTCTTTATTATTTATTTATTTATATCTGTCTATTTATTTATTCATTCATTTATTCATTTGTTTATATATTGTCTATATATACTAGTCACAACAAGTTAAGCACAGTTTACATGTACCCGCATATTTTCAACAAATATCAAAGCCATGACTTTCCAATTGGGAACAGATTTATTTCATAATCTTGTTCAAACGTACATTGAATTTCATTGTGATCGCACAAACGGTTTGGGATATACAGACAATTAAACAGAGGAGGGGTCGAAATCAAAGTTTGCCAAATCTGTCCAGTTCACCAAATCATTTCAATAATGGGTGTGACCACCCCGATTGGCGAGACATTCCATGCAGCGTCTCCTCATCGAGTAGACCAGTGTTCTGATGACCCTCTGTGGGATTCCCTGCCATTCCAGTTGCAGCATTCGGAAGAGATCCTGACGGTCCCTGGGAGGTGGATGGTTCTCCTTTACACGTCTCCCCAACTCATCCCAAAGATGCTCGATGGGATTGAGGTCGGGACTATACGCCGGGAAGATCATCCTGTTGATACCGGCCTGCACAAGGAATTCTAAGGCCACCCGGGCTCTATGTGGCCGAGCATTGTCGTCTTGGAAGACTGCCATGGGTCCGATTCGTTGCATGGTCGGAACAACGAAAGGCGCCAGTATTTCATCCCGATAGCGGAGGCCTGTGAGGTTTCCGTCAATGTGGTAGAGTGGTGTCTTGTGGTGGAGGCTGATGGCACCCCATACCATAACAGATCCTCCCCTGAAGGCCCGGGTCTCACGAACAGCTGCATCAATGTAACGTTCACCAACACGCCTCCAAACTCTAGTTCGGCCATCATTGTGTTCAAGACAAAACCGCGACTCATCCGAAAAGAGGACCTGAGACCACTGTTGTTGGTTCCATCTCGCATGACGTTGGCAGAAAGCTCGGCGAGCCAGCTTATGGGCTGCTAGCAGTCGTGGTCGCACAGCTGGACGACGTGATCTGAGGCCAAAGTGGTGAAGACGGTTTCGTATGGCTTGACGGCTGAGGATGGTGTTAGTTGCCCTACGAAGCTGCCGTTGGATGCTGGTTGAGGTGGCATCCCGCTGCAGTAGGACCTGCCTCTCGATGAACCGATCTTCTCTTGGAGTCGTCTGCCTAGGCCGACCTGACCGTGGCCTCTCTTCAACGCTGTTGGTCGCCCTAAAACGCTGGTTCAGTCTAACAATAACTGAATGATGCACATCAAGTCGTCGCGCCACTTCAGCCTTGGCAATGCCATCTTGCATCCACGCAATCGCCCTGGTTTTGTCAAAGGTGCTAAGTTTTCTTCTTGGTGGCATGGTGAGAAACGGGCTGACAGTAACCAAGCCCGCGCTTATAAAGCATAAGGAAGGGGCATAAAACTCACTCGAAAGACTGCTCTTGCACGGGTATAACGAATTTTTCATTTTACACATCTTGTGTCGCCAGCAAGCTCACTGCAAAACAGGCACATTTACCGCAACTTTGCACTTTTTATCCCGCGCGGCAACGAGGTCACCATGCGCACTACAAGTTGCCACAGGCTCGCCCAAACACTGCTGTTTGAGATTCCATCACTGGTTGCCGCATAACAAAAAGAAAATAATGTTTTCTGAAGGAATGGATCAGCCCCCTGTGTCCAAGGACCTGTGCTTAACTTGTTGTGACTAGTATATTTATTTATTTATTTTTTATGCATTTATTTAGTATTTATTGTCTGTTTATTTATTTGTTTATTGATTGATTAAATAATTTATTAATCAATTCATTTATTTATCTATCTATTTATTTATTATGTATTGACCATTTACTTACCTGTTTGGTTATTTGTTTATTTACTTGTTTATTTATTATTCATTGTCTATTTATTATTTGTTTATGCATTCATTCATTCATTTATTTATTTATCTATTCATTTTACCTGTTTATTTATCTATTACATACTTGCTTACCTATTTATTTATACATCTATTTGTTTTTTATCCTTTTTTATGTTGATTTTCGTTTTTGTTTATTCATTTATTGGTTCCTTTATCTATTTATTTAATCTTTTATTCCCTCTATTTATTTGACTGAATTTGACAAACTGTTTCTGATTCTTTCTGTTTTTCTTTCATACGTTTTCTTTTTATCAATACTTATTTATTGATTAGCTGCGGCATATTTGTTTCCTATTTCTGTTGATTGTTTTTATACGATTTCATATTTATTTATTTATTATTTATTAATTTATTTATTCATCTATTTAGTTGTTTGTTTGTTTGTTTGCTTGTTTGTTTGTTTGTTTATTTATCCATTTGTTTATTCATTGGTCAATCCATTTTCATCTGTCCCCATTTCCTTTATTTGTCTTTGGTTTGTTGTTTCATTCGTTAAATAATTTGCGCTTCTTTATCAGTTTATTGCTTACTTTTTTAAAATTTGTTTTCCTTGATTTAACAGTAATGTGGAAAGTGGAGTTTTTAAGAACAAACCAGAGGCACACAAAATCCCCCTTGACATCAATTATAACACTGAACAAAACGAAGATAAAGGAAGCATTAAAATCAAATGATGGGGAAGGCGTGTCAAGTATAGCATTATAATGAAAACGCATGAGCTATAACAGATAAAATGTCAAAGAAGTTATAAACATGAATTATGATAAAATATTGACTTCCATGCGCCAGTCAGTCAAGTGTTTTGCTTTAAGCATGACAGGTAAAGGCAAAAACACGTAAAGCAAATATAATAGCAATAACTGTAAATAGAAAGCTTAACAATAATAACAAAAATAGCTACATTCTGTTAGAACAAAATAAAAATAGGCAAGTAAATTACAAAAAACACAGAAACTAAGAAAAGTAGAAAATAAGGTAGGCATTTAAAGCAAACGAGGGAGAAGAGTGAGAGAGAGAGAGAGAGAGAGAGAGAGAGAGAGAGAGAGAGAGGGAGAGAGAGAGAGCTTGTATCACAACAAGAACAAGTATACACATGACGTGCAGAAGAATACGTAATTCACGCGTCTAGGTTTAAAGAAAAAATCGGTTTAACGACTTCCCACGCACTCAAGTTGTCATGCAACAAGATTCCGGCCGGTACTTGTGGTGGTCCATCGGGAGCAAAGAGGTCTAAAACTCGCAACACGTGTGAATGGCATGGGATCGTTGAAACATTTTTACCTGGGCCTATTCACCCACCACCACACCACTACTTATTAAGAACCCCCTTCCTCACTGAGAGCCCCCACCTCACCACGGTAGGCTGTCTCCAGCGGCGATTTTTATGTAATGCCACCTCTGAACTAAGAGATTAATATTTCCAGCTTTGTTTGTTTCTTCAAGATATCAGATATCCCTTTTTGAATACACAAAAAGAACAACAGAAAAAATAAGAAACAATGTTTGAGAAATAATGAATAAATGAGGGAAACTGAAAGAATGAAAAGAAGATGATGATAATAATAATAATAATAATAATAATAATAATAATAATAATAATTATATGAAGAAGAAGAAGAAGAAGAAGAATTCCATTTATACAGTGGAAATATACATGTCAGAGAATATTGTTGCACTTTACAAACAGTTATTACAGTAATGTGGTACAACAATAGGCACATACACTTATACGTCAATGCAGCATATGCATTTCAGTGGCAATACATTATAAAGCAGTACATACATATGGGAAAAGATTTTATTTATATGAAAGCATGCAGGCATCACGCACGCACGCACACACACACACACACACACACACACACACACACACACAAACACAAACACACACGCGCGCGCGCGCGCGCGTGGGCGTCATGATACAAAAATGAACGATCATGCCCAGCCGAAAGAGGAAAAACAAAAAACGAGGGGAAATATCTACAAAATGGCAGTCTACTACCTCTCAGGAGAAAAATAAAAATCAGGTAGATCAAAAGTCAAATAATAGTAATAACAAGAATGAGGATGACAACATGTCATCTGATTAAAAAGTATCTCACCAAACAGCGTGTAGCGGCGTCAGCAGAAACAGCAGCAAAAATGAGAAAATTCGTATGAAATGGTTCCTGGCAGTAGTGGAAAATAAATTAAATAACCTGGACATTTCAACAGGTAAAATGTGCGAACAGTGTAGTGAAAAGGGAACATTTTTAAAGCACAAGTCAAGTGACAAATGAGTACGTCTATATAAACAGAAACCACTCCACAGGCTTCTTTTTATTATATTGATAATGATCATGGCATTAGCAAGAACTGATGTAGCGGGAATGCTCTGTAAAGAAAGAAACCACCAGCACACTGGAATTGTGTAAACTTGCCAACATATGTAGTAATAAGGGGGCTTTGCCTGATCTTTAATTAAGGTAGCAATTCAAAACAATATGTCGATATGAATATAACATGCCTACAAGCTTTCACTGACAATCTTGGATAAAGTGGTTGTAGTGGTGGGGGAGTAATAGTAGTTGTAATGATAGAGATATTGCAATTTGTATGATGTTGAAACTCCATAGAATACACACAAATTGCAGTAGTAGTTGGATGTAATCTGGGAATTATCTCAAACATTTTTCCAAATGGAGCATGTTATGTCAATACAAAACCTCAACAGACGCGAACATGCATTCATTACAAGTAGCAAAACTAAGAGAGGTAGCATGGGTAGTGGGCCTCTGGTAGTTGTGGAAACTGAGTAAAGCGCCTGGCCACTTGAATTGGTAAGGTGTACGAAGCACGTAGTAACATGGGGATGTTTTACAAGCCCAATTTTCAGGACAAACAGAACATATTTATATGAATACAAACAATTTTACAGGGTTGCATTATCGTGTTAATTGTGATCATAGCATTGACAGCAGCTGCCGCAGTGAAAAAATAAACAAATCACCAGTGTTCTGGAACTATGTAAAACTTAACAAAATATGTAGTAAAAAGCGGACATTTTCTATTCTTTGATTAGTGTAACAATTCATCCTGAAACGGCGTGTTTATGTGAATATGATATCATTACAAGTTTGCACCATCACTCTCAGTTAAAGTGGAATACAATAGTGCTAAAACGAATGATAAATGTGTATTATTGCTGCTTTTGTTACTATTACAATAGCCAGCAATAGAAATCATAACAGCAGGATTAATGCAAAATAAAATAGTAGTAGTAGTAGCAGTAGCAGGAGTAGTAATAATAGTAGTAGTAGTAGTAGTAATAGTAGTGATTGGTGGTAGTAAAAAGTAATGGTAATGGTGGTGGCAATGTTAGTAGTAATTGTAGCAGCAGCAGTAGTTCTAGTAGTTGTGATCGCAGTAGGAGTGGTGATGATAATAACTTAAGTGATAGTAATAGAAGTATTATAAATCATGTGATGTCGAAACTCCATAAAATACACACAAAATGTTGAAATGACTGGATATTCTCTTACGATTGTCTCATATGTTTTTCAAAATTTATACAGTGCTATCTGAATAATAAAATCTCCACAGATATGTAGCTACATCATTATCGGCAGTAAAATACGTGAAGTGGCGTGTGTAGTGGTCCTTGAGAGCTGCGAAAATTAATCACCTGGACACATGAATCAAGAAGATGAACGAAGAACATAGTAAGAAGTGGTATTTTCTAAGCCCAATTTCCGTGAGTAATGTAACATGTTTTATTAAAACAAACGTCTTTATAGGCTTGTATTATCATATTGATAGTGACTGTGGCATTGGCAGCAGCCACATCAGCAGAAAAGCTGCTGAAAACACAGAAATCACTGGTTTGTGTGCGTAGCATTGTGGGGTTGTATGTGAGAGAGGGTATGCGAGGGTAGAGAGAGGGTGTGTGGGTGAGTGCGTGTGCGTGTGTATGTGTATGTGTGTGTGTGTGTTGACTCCGCGCACATGCGTGTGTGTGTACGTGCAGGCGTGGGTGTGTTTATGTGTGTGTGTGTGTGTGTGTGTGTGTGTGTGCGTGCGTGCGTGTGTGCGTGTGGTGTGTGGGTGGGTGGGTGGGTGGGGGGGTCGGCTGTGTGCGTGCGAGTGCGTATGTGCCAATTTCCGTCATGATACTGTGATTCTTCTTACCCGAGAACGTGATATTTTTTAATCGGTTGTTTGTACATGTGTTTCTGTCGGCTGACTTAAAAAGTTTAACCTTGTTCTCTTAGTCTACATACTCATTTTATTGTATGATTTTAATGTGCATATCGCATTGCATCTTTAATCAACTTTTTCTATACCTACCAATGTTGTTTTTCAATGAGTATTGCCCTTTTTGCCCATTGTTAAAAGTCCTAACCAAGGCATCTGACTCTTATGATGTGCTTTTTTAACCGTTCATTTTTAGAATTAGTCATTATCTTTGATATTGTGTTCAACAAAGAGGGAGGGGGAGAGAGATGAGGGGAGGGAGAGGGTGGGAGAGGGTGAGAGAGAGAGAGAGTGAGAGAGAGAGAGTAAGAGCATGTGTGTACATTTGTTTATGCGTTCTTGTTCCTGTATGTATTTTAATGCGAATGCCAAAACAATTTCCCATTGTGATGCTCTGGGCTAAATAAAATTCTTGTATCTTGTATCTTGTATGCTGGAGCTGTGTAAAACCTATGTAAAACCTAGCAAAATATGTAGTAAGAAGGGGGAGTTGTCTGCGCTTTGGTTAGAGTGATTAAAGAAAAACTGCATGTTCATCTGAACAGGATACTCTTACAAGCTTGCACCATCATTGACATTGTAGAAACTAAGTAAATAATCTACTCATGAATTGGTAAGGTGTACGAAGAATGTAGTAAGAAGGGGTCATTTTAGAATGTAATTCATGTGACAAACTGAATACATTTGTGTAGATATAAACCATTCTATATGTTTGCATTATTATAATTATAGTGACCATGACAATGGCAGGAGTTGCGGCAGCAGAACTGCCTTGGAAAATAAACAAACCACCATCACGTTGAAACTGTGTAAACTTAACAAAATATATAGTAATAAGGGGACACTGTCCGCGCTTTGACTAGAGTAAAATTCTTTACAAAAGCGACATGTTTATACGACAGATACATCTCTACAATCTTGCACTGACGCCCTCTGCTAAACGGGCACAACAGTAGCTGTAAAACCTGTGATACGTGTGTGATACTGACGCTATACTGTTTCAAACAGAATGGCCAATCATAGCAGTAACTGTAATACTAGGATCAGTACAAAACAGCAGTAGACGTAGTGGTCGTAGTGATAGGGGCAATGGGGATGACTGTAGTAATGACAATGGAAGTACTATACGTCATTTGATTTAGAAACTCGATAAAATGAATAAAAATGAAGTAGTAATTGCATATATTCTCTTAGTATTATCTCAAATGATTTTTCAAATGGAACATGTTAATCTCTGATGACAAAATCTTCACAGACATAAACCTGCATCAGCAGCAGCAATAAAATGGAGAAGTGGCTTGACTGTTGGTCCTGGATAGTTGTGGAAACTGATTAATTCAGCAAGACACTTGAATTAATGTTTGTACGAAGAATGTAGTAAGAAGGGGACATTTTCTGAGCCCAATTTGCGTAAAAACTGAAATGTTTGTGTGAATATAAACCTCTGTACATGCTTGTATTGTCATATTTATAGTGACCACGGCACTTGCAGCAGCGGACGTGCTGTAGAAAATATGAGAAACAATCAACATGCTAGAACTGTGTAAAACATACCAAGATATGTAGTGATAAAGAGACATTCTCTTCGCTTTGATTAGAGTAGAGTGGATTGAAAACAACATGCTTATATGTATATAACACATCTGCAAGCTTGCACAACACCTTCAGCCAAAATGACACGACTGCAGTGTTAAAATCTGTGATAAATGAATCGTACTGGCGCTTTTGCTACTAGTACAATAGCTAGCATAGCAAAAGTCATATGAGAAAGATCGTTTCAAAATAGTAATGATAGTAATAGTGGTATTAGTAGCGATAGTGCTATTAATGGTATGAGTGGTAGTGGTGGCGATGATGATACACACACACACACACACACACATGTATGTATGTGTGTATATACATATAGATATAGATATATACATGGATATAGATATTTAGATATAGATATATACATAGAGGAATGTACATGTACACTCACACTTACTTGGGATCTTGTTTGGGGCATGTCAGATGTTTCTGTACAGTAAAATAGGCTGTATTTGGAACATCATGCCTGGCCACTTTCTTGGCCGTTCAAACAACTACTGTGGTTGAAGTAACGCAACGTTGGGGAGCTTCTGACTACTAACTGTTGAGACTGTAGTAAGGGGAAAGGAGCTGGCAAGCTATGCGAGCTGGTGGCTGGCACGCTGCCAGAAAGAGAGATGAACACTAAAGTGTGGTAAGAGACGGGTCTTCCATTCTCTCTTCGTCTGGAGGCTGGGCTGGACCTGGTTGGTTCGTGTTGTGTGGCTATGTCCCGGGGTTTGTCATCTCCCCACTTTGCCATTTGGTTTATGGACAGGTTAACTGACGACTGGTTCTGAATGGATCAAGCAACGCATACAGAGCCCCCTTTGCTTGATGAAATGACTATTGAGTGGCGTCGGGAGTTTAGGAGATGATTGTTTGGAGAGTGGCGAGGCACTGGTGCTCTAGGTCCCATCCGCACACCCTTTTGGCGTTTCTCTTAACTACAATACATACGTGTGTCTGGGTCCCATCCGCACCCCTTTGGTGTTTCTCTTAACTACAATACATACGTGTGTCTGGTGGTGGGGCCTGGTGCTATAAAGTGCCGCTCACCCAAAGAAAAGTGATGTGTATACTGCAGCCTCTCCTGTCCAGCTGCAGTGATTACCGCAGGATCCCTGTCTGGCTTGCCAGGCAAAAGATCACATACAGATGGCCTTTCCTACACAGCTGTTCCTGGAACAGCACCTTCTCGTGGTATTCCCATTACCTCACAGTTGTGTCGTGACATGACTGGGTACCTGAAGGTACACTTGGGTAAAAAAGAAGAAAGTCTGTCTCCTGAACATGTGACAGACATAGCCCACTGTGGTGATGGTATGCCCTGACGCCCAGGAACTGACACCATGTATTGTCAAATAAAATGACTGTAAATCTCTACAAAGGGTGAGGCAGATGAAATTATATTCTCAATGTCTGTGAAGCCCAAAGAGGATGGACCGAGTTGGAACCCACTGTCTTGTGCGTATCTTTGGGAGAAGAGAAGGCCAATGGTTAAGCTGTACAAAAACCCAGCGTGGAACCCATAAAGCAGCTGGTTGGCGTTTAATGCCACTTTTCAGCAGCTCATGCAGCTAAGCTGATATCAAATGTACTACCTAGCATTCATTTGCACCATGTCAGTGAGGCTTAGAGGGCCATCCTGATGTCTGGGCTGACCAGGATCTCCATACTCGTTGCCCAGGCTGATGCCCAAGAGAAATTTTGGTGCTGCGACAACGCAGCAAAATCAACATGAGAGGCAGCAGATATGAGTTTTAAGTTCAAACCGGACTGGCATAAGGTATGGACGCTACAGATTAACTCTGACATAAGGAAGATGGACATCAACATAGTGGCACTGGTAAAGACCAGGGTTGCTGCGGACGACATGCTGAGGGAGAAGGCTTATAACTTCTCCTGGCAGGACCACTCTACCCGGTCGAGCCTGGTGAAATGGCAACATTAGAACCACTCCATCTGGTTAGAGTTTTGAGAGGTAGCAGACAAAGATCCACCCCGTTTAGTCAGAGCCTCGTAAGGTGACAGGAAGGATCACTCCACTTCGCAAAAAAACTTTTGGGGTGGAGTCTTGTTGGGTGGCAGAATCAGAACCCCTCCATCTCGTTAGAATCTTGTGAGGTGGCAGAAGTAGAGCCACTCCACCCAGTTCAGCTTCATCAGGTGACACAAAAAGCTTTTTCTGAAATCGCAGAAAAAGAACCACACCATCTGGTTTGGTCTTGTGAGGTGGCAGAAGAACCATCCTATCTGGTTAGAGCCTTGTGAGGTGGCAGAAGAACCACCCTATCTGGTTAGAGCCTCGTGAGGTGGCAGAAGAAAACTCATTCCAGATGGGTGGAGCCTTGTAAAGTGGCAGATATAGAACCACGCCGCTTAATTAAAGCCTTGTGAGTGGTAGAAGAAGAAGCATCCCACCTGGCTGGAGCCTCCTCAGGTGGAAGAGAGGGAAGAACCTCCCAACCAGATTAGACCTTTGTGAGGTGGCAGAAGAAGAACTAGTCCACTTGGCTAGAGCCTTGTGAAGTAAACGAGGAAGAACCACCCCGTGGCAAGAACCTTGTGTGCTGGCAGAAAAAGAACCACTCCACCTGGCTTGAGTTTCGTCAGGAGAAAGACGCAGAACTACCTCACTTGGTTAGAGCCTCGTGAGGTGGTGGAAGAAAATTTACTCCATCTGGCAAGAGCTTCGTGAGGTGGCTGCTTGATGTTCTGTTGATCTTCATCATCTCGATTTTGCTGATTCTGATTGTTATTGTGTATTTTTCACAAGACGTGGTGTTAGCCCTGATATGGCACCTAGTAGTCAGCTGGGCTATGAGCAATATGAACCTGAAGTTGTCACAAGCGGTGTAAGTGTTGGTGTTGTGTTCCTGTTGTCTTTTCTCTTCTTCGAATGCTAGGCTCTGATCGTCTGCAAACATCTTGTTTGAAGAGTCTTGAGTCTGGGTTTGTTTTTCTCGTGATCTTGTCCATATAAATTATAAACAACAGTGGTAATAGGACGCAACCCCGGTGAACTCTTCACCATAGATTAATCAACATCTGTATCATTGATTAATCAATTGGCATTTTCTCCTCTCTGTTTTTTTTTTTTTTTTTTTTTTTTTTGTCGTTGTTGCTGATGTTGGTGTGGTTGTCGTTATGGAAATTTTGATTTGTCAATAGCATTTTATAAGCTGCCTTTCGTTCGCTATCACCTTCGTTTTCCTGCTGCCATTATTCAACTCAGTTTAAACGTTCTTTGCCCGATATCTTCTTTGTCTTGCCTTGTTTTGTCTACTCTTGTTCTGTTTTGCCTGAATAAGACGTGTGTATTCATACGCCGCTGCTTTGTGCATTGTACCGAGTTTGTGTGTCGCCTCTTCCACTCTGTAAACACAGCATCCTTTTGACACATGCAGAGTAAACAGATACGGAGCAAAGCACGTTTCTCGGTATGCATCCAAATTTGCTGCCGTTGGATTAACCCTTTGACTCCCGCATCCTATCCACCAACTGCAAAAATTTAACCCTTTGACTCCCTCACCCTATCAACCAGCTTCCTGTAGGAAGCTGGTGGATAGGGTGAGGGAGTTAAAGGGTTGAGTTTTTGCTTTGCTAGCATGGTTGGCAATGCAGGATGCTGGTAGACAGGGTGCAGGAGCCAAAAGGTTAAGTCCCCTTTAGGAAATAATGTGATCAAAGAAATCGTTCAGGATATGTGTCATAGACGGTGCTGATGTGTTGTTATTGTTGAGTCATTGAGAATACTGCAGAACTCGAATAATGTTGTGTGTTATCAAGTGTATTGTTGGTTATGCATTATCTAATATATTATATGCTTCGTATTATCGAATGGTTTGCTCTGTTTCATCCAACGTATTGTTTGTATTATCAAATGTATTGTTCTGTGTATTCTCCGTTGTATCGTTTTGTGTGATATCCGATGTATTGTTGTTGTATATCATGCCGTATATTGTTTTTGCGTAATATCATCATGTATTGTTTGTATCATCAAATACATTGTTTTGGTGTATTGTTATTTTTTTTTGCATTAGTCAATGTATTGTTTGGTCAAATGTACTGTATGTTTGCATTGTCACAAGGATTATTTCTTCAAAATTGTCAAATATATTGTTGTGTATTATCAAATGTGACCTGCCAGCACGAAATCAGTCTTAACTAGCATTTTGATATATACATATCATTGGAAAATGTATATTCTGCTGATTATTTTGGTACTTGAATAAAGCTTGTACTCAAACAAATGTAGAAGTTATGTATGTTTAAAGTCATTAAATTGTATGACGGCCATTTTGATAAAACGGCCTTTAAAGTTTTTGTGTGCTCTCCTACACATTTTCCTTAAATTTCTTTATTTGGTGGCTTTGACCCAGTTTGTTTCTAATTTTCGCTGTCATTATCTGAAAGGTGCACTAAAGAGCTTTCTGTCAGTATATTACATGTGCGGGTATTGCACAGGTTACGGTTCATAATAAGAGACAAAGATAGGTACTTTTGGTAGGAAATTGCATTCTTTCTGCTGAGATCAGTGCATTAAAATACCATTTAAAATTGATTACTCATATTTTTTCAAGAAAAAATTTCTGTTGGGGGTAGATTATAGTCTACAGAAATGAATTTTGAGAAAAAGTCAAAACATCCCAGATAGACCCTCAGTCACCTTTTCAGCTCCTAGCGCTGTTCGACGGACTGTGAGTTAAGACTGATTTCGTGGTGGGAGGTCACAAATGTATTGTTTGTTTGTATTATCTGATGTTTGTGTTGTCCATGTTTCTTTTGCATCATAAAACATATTGTTTGTTCATTTCATCAAATGTTTATTTTATATTATCCAATGTTTGGACTGTCGTATATTATCAAACGTATAATACCAAAAATCAGATTGACTACATCCTGATTAATAAAAGATTTAGAAATCCTTTACTTCAGCAAAAACACTACCAGGCGCAGACTGCAACAGTGACCACAATCCTGTAGTGGGAAGATTTAGGATAAAATTAAGGAAAGGGAAACAGACTAAAAGCAACATCAAACTTAATCTTGGACTCTTAAAGACAGATGAATTGATATATAAAACATTTAATGTACATGTTCAAAACAAATTCAGTGCTCTGGAAGACGTTAGTGACAGTGAGGAACAATGGACAAAGTTGAGAAATTCGATAAATGAAGCTTGTGAAGAAATCCCTGAAGTAGATAGAAAAGCAAAAAAGAACTGGATGACAAAAGAAATTTCAGGCTTGATGGAGGAACGGAGGAAGGCAAAGAGAAATGAGGAGATAAACAGGAAGATAAACAAAGAAATCAGGTATAGGTGCAATGAAGCTAAGGAAGCTTGGCTGAAAACAAAATGCAAAGAAATAGAAGACCGACACAAAACGGATCCTCAGGGTATGTACAGACGAACTGAAGAAATTGTCCACAGGAAAAATACACGCACATCAGCTGGTTGCTTAAAATCGAAAGATGGCACGCTTATCATGGAAAAAGACAAAATATTAGACAGATGGGGAGAGTACATTAAAGACCTTTTTGAAGATGACAGAAACGAAGAACACATTATAAGAAAGAACTTTGAAGGACCACCCATAATGAAAGGTGAAATTAGAGCAGCACTGAAAAAGATGAAACCAGGAAAATCCCAGGACCAGACAACATTACTACAGAGATGATTGAAGCCCGGGAGGAATTTGGTATTGAAAAAATAACAGTCCTCCTGAATGAAATTTACGACACTGGAAAAATCCCCAGAGATATGTCAAAATCAATTTTCATTGCACTTCCAAAGAAAACAGGGGCTATAGAATGCGAACTCCATCGCACAATCAGTTTGATGAGTCATTAACAAAAATCCTATTAAGAATAATCATGATGAGGACAAGGAATAGAATTTAAAAAAAAAAGCAAATGAACAGTGTGGATTTGTGGAAGGGAAAGGAACTTGAAGGGAAAGGAACTATTAATGCCATACACATCCTAAGAACTATCATATAGAGGTCAATCGAGATGAATAAGGATTTATATTTATGCTTCGTTGATTATACCAAGGCTTTCGATTGGGTAAGACATGAAGAATTGATCAACCAACTAGAAAGACTCAATATTGACGGAAAAGATCTACGAATAATCAGAAATATGTATTAGGAACAAACAAACGGCTGCAATGAGAATAGAAAACGATATAAGCTCTTTCCAAAACATCAAAAGAGGAGTCAGACAGGGTTGTGTTTTGTCACCAGATCATTTTTTACTTAACAGCGAAAACATCAAGAGAAATCTAGAGGAAGACCCTGGATTAAAGGCTGGAGGAAAAATGATAAACAACATTCGATACGCAGATGACACCGTCCTATTTGCAGAAAATGAACGGGACCTACAAAACCTTGTGAATATACTTGAAATAGAAAGCAAAGGTAAAGGGTTGGAACTAAACAGCAGGAAGACTGAAATCATGGTGATCAGTAAAAAACATGAAATCCCCTCATGCAAAATAACAACAAACGGCACAACCTTGAGACAGGTTGATAAGTTTAAATACCTGGGAACGATCATTTCTCCAGATGCGCATCAGAAGTATCCAGCAGAATCGGCCAAACCAAAACAGCATTTAGGAAGATGAAAAGCATTCTTACCAACAAATGCCTATCAATTAACATCAGGAAGAGAGTTCTTGAATGTTATAT
>JAPXFY010000028.1:7150488-7180488 GCA_030674185.1 Monoplex corrugatus
GATCTAAATTATCCTATACGCAAGAAGTGTTCTTCAGTGCAACAAAATATTTGTTAAAGAAGATGCAAAGCTTAGACTGCAAAAGTATTAAAATTGCTCTATGTGTCCCTGCTCACGCTTCTAATCTGGAAACATGCAAAGTTGCTGGAATTCTGCCTCTGAACAACTCTGCCTCTGAACAACTATCGTGAGCTAGCGACAGCAAGATTTGCTGTTAAAACTACTTCACAAGCGGACAATTTTGTGAGTCTCACCTGTCTCACCTGTCGGCGTCACCGGGAACAGTGTTGGCCGCTGCACATGATGTCCTCACAAGTTGCCTCCAGCACTCTCGATCTTGGCTAAGTCTGACCACCTCCTGGAGTTTCTTGCCACTGATGTTTGTGATGTTTCTAGCAAGTGATGCAGGTGGCCGTCCTCTGTTTCTCTTTCCTTCCACTTTACCTTGGAGGACAGTGGACATCAAGTCTGTTCTCTCATTTTGTGAGTAAGGAAATTAAAATCAGGTCTGATGTAGACTTTCCAAAGCGAGCAAACAGCATTTCATCACAAATGACTGTTGCAACTTACATGTCTGACTTGGTCAAACTGTCGCACAGAAATATGGATGAAATAGCTGAGACACCATCAACAACACCTATCTCTACATGAGAAATGCTAAAAGCCTCGTTTGATATTGATTATACAGACGCTAAGAAACATGAAAACGTCAACATTTCGATATCCACAGCAAGACAACACGTCGATGAAAAATACCGTACCGACCTTCATATTTTTACCGATGGATCAGTCTTAGACAATAAATGTCCTGGAGCAGCATTTCATGTTCCAAAATTTAAAATACAAAAGTCATTTTTCATTGGGGCAAACATCTATATTTACAGCGGAATTAGTCGCTGTTATACAAGCATTGCATTATCTAAACCCGTGTCTTTCAAAGTAGTTCTCTTTGTTGACTCAAAATCTGTACTATATGCCTTACAGTCTTTTGATGCCGACACAAGACCTGATTTAATTACTGAGACAAATCATCTTGTACATCGTTTAAGGATAAAAGGTACAGATATCAGTATATGCTGGGTGCCTTCTCACGTTGGTCTTCACGGCAACGAAGTAGTTGACAGAGCAGCTAAGCTAGGTGCACAGAATTCTGTTAATTCTATAAAATTACATGTTCATACTTCCGTAAAAGAAGCTTGCAACATGCTCGAATCAGCCTCATGGATTCGATTTCAAGAACATTTAAATAAACAGTTTGTGTCACAACATATAATAAAACTTTCCGTTCAATATTTATATTAAAAAATGGAGTATTCTTCCATGTGTCATTTGCGATGGATTGTTGCAGTTCGTTTTCGTATTGAGCTAAACGCATTGAAAACAAAATATTGTAAAAATGTCAAGTGTATTTGCGGCAAACAGTTCACATTGTTTCACTGTTTATTTTATTGCAAAATGCTACGTTCTTTTCTACAGAAAATGTTTACACAAGAAAACTATTCTGAAACTCATTTTAAAAAAGTAACATCAGATCAATCTTTGTTAGTTAAAATTTCAGAATCATTAGTTCACAGTCCTGTTAATGCATTACTTTAACTTTATGCAGTTTGTGTTTTAGCGTTCAAATTTTCCTTCACATTGTTGAAGTTAATTGTTACTAATGTTAGAGTTAAGATTTCGTTCCATTTTATTATTCTACCACCTATTTATGACTTTTTCCTCTGTCTCCCCTCTGCCCTAATCCAACCCGTCCAACTATCGTTCTCCATTTTATTTTATTTATACTTTTTTTGGTACTACTCTGTTGTACTCCACTGTTGTACTCCACCGCTGTACCCCACCGCTGTACTCCACTGTTGTACTCCACTGTTGTACTCCACTGTCGTACTCCACTGTTGTACTCCACTGTTGTACTCCACCGCTGTATCCCACCGCTGTACTCCACTGTTGTACTCCACTGTTGTACTCCACTGTTGTACTCCACCGCTGTACTCCACCGCTGTACTCCACTGTTGTACTCCACTGTTGTACTCCACTGTTGTACTCCACTGTTGTACTCCACCGCTGTACCCCACCGCTGTACTCCACTGTTGTACTCCACTGTTGTACTCCACTGTTGTACTCCACTGTTGTACTCCACTGTTGTACTCCACTGTTGTACTCCACTTTGTACTCCACCGCTGTACTCCACTGTTGTACTCCACTGTTGTACTCCACTGTTGTACTCCACTGTTGTACTCCACTTTGTACTCCACTGTTGTACTCCACTGCTGTACTTCACTGTTGTACTCCACTGCTGTACTTCACTGTTGTACTCCACTGCTGTACTTCACTGTTGTACTCCACTGTTGTACTTCACTATTGTACTCCACTGCTGTACTTCACTGTTGTACTCCACTGTTGTACTTCACTGTTGTACTCCACTGTTGTACTTCACTATTGTACTCCACTGTTGTACTTCACTTTGTACTCCACTGCTGTACTTCACTGTTGTACTCCACTGCTGTACTTCACTGTTGTACTCCACTGCTGTACTTCACTTTGTACTCCACTGCCGCTGTATCTCCACTGCTGTTCTTCACTGTTGTACTCCACTGCCGCTGTACTCCACTGCTGTACTTCGCTGTTGTACTCCACTGCCGCTGTACTCCACTGCTGTACTTCATTGTTGTACTCCACTGCTGTTCTTCACTGTTGTAGTCCACTGCCGCTGTACTCCACTGCTGTTCTTCACTGTTGTACTCCACTGCCGCTGTACTCCACTGCTGTACTTCATTGTTGTACTCCACTGCTGTTCTTCACTGTTGTAGTCCACTGCCGCTGTACTCCACTGCGTGCTACTCCCACTGCTGTTACTCCACTGCTGTTTGTGCTCCACTGCTGTATTCCACTGTTGTACTCCACTGCTGTAAACCACTGCTGTGCTCCACTGCTGTACTCCATTGCTGTGCTCCACTGCTGTTGTGCTCCATTGCTGTTGTGCTCCACTGCTGTACTCCATCAAGCACTCCTTCACTGCTGTACTCCTCCACTGCTGTTGTACTCCACTGCTGTACTTCACTGCTGTACTCCTCCACCGCTGTACTCCACTGCTGTTGTACTCCACTGCTGTACTCCACTGCTGTACTCCTCCACTGCTGTTGTACTCCACTGCTGTATTCCACTGCTGTACTCCTCCACTGCTGTTGTACTCCACTGCTGTACTCCTACACTGCTGTTGAACTCCACTGCTGTACTCTTCCACTGCTGTACTCCTCCACTGCTGTTGTACTCCACTGCTGTACTCCTCCACTGCTGTACTCCTGTACTCCTCTGCTGTACTCCACTGCTGTTGTACTCCACTGCTGTACCTCCACTGCTGTACTCCTCCACTGCTGTTGTACTCCACTGCTGTACTTCTCCACTGCTGTACTCCTCTGCTGTACTCCTCCACTGCTGTTGTACTCCACTGCTGTACTTCTCCACTGCTGTACTCTGCTGTAGTATTCCTCCACTGCTGTACTTCTCCACTGCTGTACTCCTCCACTGCTGTATTCCTCCACTGCTGCATTCCTCCATTGCTGTACTCCTCCACTGCTGTTGTACTCCACTGCTGTATTCCTGCACTACTGTACTCCTCTGCTGTGCTCCTCCAATGTTGTACTCCACAGCTGTACTTCTCCCACTCCCTGTACTCCACTGCTGTACTCCTCCACTGCTGTACTCCTCCTCTCACCTACTACTGTACTCCTCCACAGCTGTACTCCTCCACTGCTGTACTCCTCCACTACTGTACTCCTCCACTACTGTACTCCTCCACTGCTGTACTCCTTCACTGCTGTACTCCTCCACTGCTGTACTCCTGCACTACTGTACTCCTCCACTGCTGTACTCCTCCACTGCTGCACCTCTCCACTGCTGTACTCCTCCATTGCTGTACTCCTCCACTGCTGTACTCCTCCATTACTGTACTCCTCCACTGCTGTACCCCTCCACTGCTGTACTCCTCCACTGCTGTACTCCTCGATCCGGTGTACTCCTCCCCCAATTATTGAGTTGGACCTTTTTTTCTATTTTCCATTCCCCTTGTTTTGATGTCTTTAGTACAGGTGCCATTATGAACTTTAACTAAGCCTGCATATTTAAAATCACTCACATTTTCCAATGCAGTCTTGTTGATTTGAATATCACGGTATGTTTTACTTTCTTCTTCTTCGAGTTGCATTACTTTTGTCTTCTTGGCATTTAGGTTTAGAGCTGCCTTCTTGCCCGCTGCATCTCCTGTGTGCAAGATTCTCTTCATGCTAGTGATATTGTATGATATCAGTGCAGTATTATCGGCGCATTGTACAAATGTGATATTTCCACCGCCAATTTTTTTTATTCCTATGTCTTTAATGTCTGCTTTTCTCACAAACTGCTCCATAGAATGGCAAAGTGGATCGTTTGTTGTATAGTTTGCCCATTGAGCATCGAGTCTTGATTTGAAACAGCTCACTGTTGATACAGCAACCACATGCTCTGGCAGGCGTTTCCACGATCTTGACAACACGCTGTGAGACGAAGTTGGTAGACATCTGTTGTCTGGAGTAGTTCTTTGTGAGCTGGAGACTATGCTCTTTGGCTTCTCTCTTGGAGTACATAGTTCGAAATGGTGAGTATCCACCCTGTGGACGTATTTACACAGATCATTAATAAAGAAGATTAGGAAAATACAAGCAACATTTATAGGACATATAAGGACAAAGGAGAATTAGAACACCTGGTCACAACAGGAAAGTTGGAGGGAAAGAGAACATAAGATAGATCCAGGGAGAAAATACTCGGCGGACTTGCAGGGTGGCTGAAGACAGAGAGGGTGGGAGATGTACTTACAGCGACAGGGGATAGATTCGTGTGGAGGGCCATGATCGCCAACGCCAAGTGGCAGGGCACATGATGATCATCATCATATCTCCGCGGGCCTGTCGGTGTTCAGGGCTGGGCAAGCGCAGAGCAGCCAAATGCTCTGGATAGGGGTTGTCTCTGAATGAGGCTGGCATTTGGGTTGTTCTGCGCTAAACGTTCTGTAAACCGGCACACAAAGTCTTCTAATACGGCTGACATGCCGATTGCCGTATTCCAATGTGGACCTCATAATTCTTTAAACAACTTCACCAACATCTCCGTTAGGTGATCAAAGGGACGACGGTCCCTCCAAGTGTCCTTTCGACTGTGGTTGTCACTTGGCTCATCTGCTCCTTAGCCCTTACATTCCTTCACTTTATCTGTTAACTACATACCCCCGTTCATGTTTAGGTTCAGCCAACTACTAGAGCCATATTAGGGCTAACACCACGTAAAAACAACAACCTGGTTAAAATAAAAGACACACAGTTAAAAACCATGCTCACCATTAACCTTGAAAGGCTAAAATGTGATTAAAGAAAAATAGACGTAAAATCATATCAGGTGAAATCTATTGATCTCTTGTAAAAACTGGAAAATTGCATCAGGAGGGACGTCTCGGAAGAGGTTCTTTAAGGAGTCCGCCGTGTGGGGATTTTGTCTCACATCGTACAAGTCCCAGCAATCAAGGAGGAGGTGTCTGGTGCTCAACGGCAAGTCACACGGTATACACCATGGTGCTTTTTCATTTTTTAAAAAGGTACGAATGAGTGTACATGTAGGATGTCTGACCCGTGCGTAACCTACATAACATGGTCTCTTTCTTATGGTTGTCTGCAGGAGATGGGAGAATTTCTTTCAAGCTAGGGCGGATTTGGAAAAGTTTGTAATCTGTCTGTTCATTCCAGTCCTCCTGCCACAGATTTCTCAAGTAATGCGTATTTTCGATTTTACATCTGTGTAAGGAATAAGTGATTTAGACAAATTTTCACTTGTGGCATTCTTGGCCAGGCAGTCAGACTTCATTGCCTCCAATACCAACATGACCAGGCAAAAACAATCCCGTGACCTTCATTTGTAAGAGCAGAAAAACGGTTCGAAGAACTTCAGAAGCTCAGGGTGAGTAATGTTCCGGCCAGCAATTGCTTGCAAAGCAGAAAGGGAGTGCGAAAAAATGAGAAAATCTTTATGCTTGGATTTGGACACCATTTCTAGTGCCAAAATCAGAGCAGTCAGTTCAGCAGTATAGACGAAACTGTCAGATGGAATATGTTTTGAAAATGCTCGATTGGGAATCGCTGAACAGAAGGGAATACCCCCGTGTGGATACCGGGGCTCTTTCAGTATAAATACTATCCCCACTTTCTGGAAATTCTGTGCTAATAATTTCCTCTTTTCTGTCACTCTTTTTGTTTCTGCCATGTTCAAGGATATATCATGAGAGTAAGCAAGGAGTACAGTCTGTCACACGATCTCAGTCCTAGATGGAACTCCATAGCATCATGGTTATCGTTCTCATCGTCATCATCATCGTTATCATCATAAAAAGTGTGCCAGCTTCTGTGGCCATAAAGGTGGCATAGAAAATGGAACAGAAAAGTTAACACAAAAGAAATCTTGAAAACTCACTACAGCGTTTCGTCTTGAAAAAGTCAGCTCTTGAGCGTAGGTCTATGAATGCAAATGCTGAAAACTCCCTCTACCCCACACAGTGTGTAATCATGACTTGTGATAGACTGTCATTTTTTCGGAAAAAAAAAACAAAAACAAAAACTCACAGCATGGGCCTTGTTCAGTGAAACGCGTTAAACAACCTTCAAATTGAACACTGAACACAACGGTAACGATACCGGAATCACTGCGTGAAAGAAGTGTGTGTGTGTGCGTGTGTGTGTGTTTGTGTGTGTATGTGTGTGTGTGTGTGTGTGTGTGTGTGTGTGTGTGTGTGAGTGTGTGTGTGTACGTGCGTGCTTTTGTGTGTGTGTGTGTGTGTGTGTGTGTGTGCGCGCGTGCGTGTGCGTGCGTGCATGCGTGCGTGCATGTGTGTGTGTGTATGTGTGTGTGTGTGTGTGTTTGTGTGTGTGTGTGTGTGTGTGTGTGTGTGTGTGTGTGTGTGTGTGTGTGTGTGTGTGTGTGTGTGTGTGTGTGTGTGAATGTTCTAAACCCCACCTAATATGCAAACATGTTTCAGACATAACGAACGTTTGCTGAGCATTGACTTGATAAATCCAGGATAAACGAATCCCGTCCTGAAGGCGAAACAACAGCAAAAAGGACTTAACCACTGGGGACGGCTGACGCTGCCAAGAAGCCGAAACGATAGCGCCCCCCCCCCCCCCCCCAATAAAAAAAAAAAAAGAATGACGAAACTGTGGTCATTGTAGTGTGAATGGAATCTACCAGGGATGGTCCTGATGGTCCTGATGGTCCTTATGGCCCTGATGGTCCTGATGGTCCCGATGCCCTGATGGTCCTGATGGTCCTGATGGTCCTTATGGCCCTGATGGTCCTTATGGTCCTGATGGCCCTGATGGTCCTTATGGTCCTATGGCCCTGATGGTCCTATGGTCCTGATGGCCCTGATGGTCCTTATGGTCCTGATGGCCTGATGGTCCTGACGTACTGATGTCCTGATGTTCCTGGTGATCCTGATGGTCCTGATGATCCTGATGGTCCTGATGATCCTGATGATCCTGATGATCCTGATGATCCTGATGGTCTGATTTCCTGTGGCTGTGCCATGAGGGATCTGATGCTGATGGTCCTGATGACTGATTGCCCTGTATGGTCCTTATGGTCCTATGGCCCTGATGGTCCTTATGGTCCTGATGCCTGTGGCCTGATCATACTGATGGTCCTGATGTTCCTGGTGATCCTGATGTCCTGAGTCCTGATGATCCTGATGATCCTGATGGTCCTGATGATCCTGATGATCCTGATGATCCTGATGTCTATGATCCTGATGGTCCTGATGGCCATGATGATCTTGATGGTACTGATGGTCCTGATGGTACTGATTGTCCTGCTGGTCCTGGCTGATGGTCCTGATGGCCCTGATGGTCCTGATGATCCTGATGATCCTGATGGTCCTGATGGCCATGATGATCTTGATGGTACTGATGGTATTGATTGTCCTGCTGGTCCTGATGGTCCTGATGGCCTGATGGTCCTGATGGTCATGATGGCCGTAATGGTCCTGATGGCCATGATGGTCCTGATGGGCGTGATGGTCCTGATGGCCCTGATGGCCCTGATGATCCTGATGGTGCTGATGGCCATGATGGTCCTGATGGCCATGATGGCCGTGATGGTCCTGATGGCCATGATGGTCCAGATGGTCCTGATGGTCCTGATGACCGTGATGGTCCTGATGGTCCTGATGATCTGATGCCATGATGGCCATGATGGCCGTGATGATCCTGATGACTGTGATGGTCCTGATGGTCCTGATGGCCGTGATGGTCCTGAGGGCCGTGGTGGTCCTGATGGTCCTGATGGCCCTAATGGTCCTGATGGTCACGATGGCCGTGATGGTCCTGATGGTCCTGATGGCCATGATGGTCCTGATGGCCGTGATGGTCCTGATGGCCCTGATGGCCCTGATGATCCTGATGGTGCTGATGGCCATGATGGTCCTGATGGTACTGATGGCCGTGATGGTCTATCCGTGATGGTCCTGATGGCCCTGATGATCCTGATGGTCTGATGGCCTGATGGTCCTGATGGTCCTGATGGCCGTGTGGTCCTATGGCCGTGATGGTCCTGATGGTCCTTAGTGGCCGTGATGGTCCATGATGGTCCTGATTGATCCGTGATGGCCTGATGGTCCATGATGGTCCTGATGGTCCTGATGGCCTGTGGTCCTGATGGCCTGATGGTCCCGATGGTCACTGATGGCCTGATGGTCCTGATGGTCCATGATTGTCCTGATCGCCTGATGGCCATGATGGTCCTGAGTACTGGTCCTGATGGCCATGATGGTCCTGATAGTCCTGATGGTCCTGATTGCCTGATGGTACTGATGGTCCTGATGGCCATGATGGTCCTGATGGTCCTGATGGCCTGATGGTCCATGATGGTCCTGATGGACTGATGGTCCTGATGGTCCTTGATGGTCCTGATGTCCTGATGGTCCTGATGGCCTGATGGTCTGATGGTCCATGCTGATGGTCCTGATGGCATGATGGTCCTGATGGTCCTGATGGTACTGATGGTCCTGATGGTCCTGATGGCCATGATGGTCCTGATGGTCCTTATGGCCCTGATGGTCCAGATTGTCCTGATGGTACTGATGGTCCTGATGGCCCTGATGATCCTGATGGCCATGATGGTCCTGATGGCCATGATGGTCCTGATTGTCCTGATGGTACTGATGGTCCTGAGGCCCTGATGATCCTGATGGCCATGATGGTACTGATGGTCCTGATGGTCCTCATGGTCCCGATAGCCCTCATATCCTTCATAGCGTCATAGCCCTCGTAGCTCTGATAGCCCCCATAGTCTTCGTATCCATGATAGCCTGATAACACCTCATAGCCCTGATAGCCCTGATTATCCTGATAACCCTCATAGCTCTGATAACCCTCATAGCCCGATATCCCGTCATAGCCCTGATAACCCTCATACGTCCTCATAGCCCTGATTATGATACCTCATAGCCTGAATAGCCCTATAGCCCTGATAAGCCTATGCTATAACCTCATAGCTCTGATAACCCTCATAGCTCTGATAACCCTCATAGCCCCCATATCCCGTATAGCCCTGATAACCTGATAGTCCTCATAGCCCTGATAATCCTCATAGCCTGAATAGCCCTGATAGCCCTGATAGCTCTATGATAAACGCGCTTTCGGGTCCTGTTTGAGTGTTTTTCTGGTATGAAATAACCTGCAGCAGACGCCGGCTTGCTCATTGCACATTGCACGAATGCGTGCGTGCGTGCGTTCGTGTGTGTGTGTGTGGGTGTGTGTGTGTGTGTGTATGTGTGTGTGTGCGTGTGTGTGTGTTGTACTGCATTTTTGTTATGGCCAGTTGACTGTGCAGAAATGTGTCTATTGATAATTTGGGTCAAGAGTCACACGCCTAGTAGGCTCTAGTTCAGCATTCTCTCTCCTCTCTCTCTCTCTCTCTCTCTTCTCTCTCCTCTCCTGTCCCCCTCTCTCTTTTGTTCCTCCCTCTCTCTCTCTCTCTCTGTTGTGTGGTGTTTTGTGTTTGTATGTGTGTGTGTGTGTGTGTGTGTGTGTGTGTGTGTGTGTGTGTGTGTATGTGCGTGTGTGTGTGTGTGTGTTGTGTGTGTGTGCGTTTGTGTGTGTGTGTGCGACAGTGGCTAGGGTAGGAGGGAACTGACACTGAGGCAGCCTAGAGGCGTTTTTAAAGCCCTTGTTGCTCCCAAGGCAGCCTAACAGAAGAAAATGGACTTGGATGAGTCCAGGAGATAATACCAAAAATCAAATTGACTACATCCTGATCAACAAAAGATTTAGAAATTCTTTACTGTCAGCAAAAACACTACCAGGCGCAGACTGCAACAGTGACCACAATCCGGTAGTGGGAAGGTTTAGGCTGAAATTGAGGAAAAGGAAACAGACCAAAAGCAACATCAAACTAGATCTTGGACTCTTAAATTCAGATGAAATGATACGTCAAAAATTTAATATACATGTTCAAAACAAATTCAGTGCTCTGGAAGACGTTGGTGACAGTGAGGAACAATGGACAAAGTTGAGAAGTTCTATAAATGAAGCTTGTGAAGAAATCCCTAAGGCAAATAGAAAAGCAAAAAAGAGTTGGATGACTAATGAAATTTTGGGCCTGATGGAGGAAAAGAGGAAGGCAAAGAGAAACGAGGAGATATACAGGAAGATAAACAAAGAAATCAGGTATAGGTGCAATGAAGCTAAGAAAGCTTGGCTGAACACAAAATGCAAAGAGATAGAAGAACGACACAAAATGGATCCTCAGGGTATGTACAGACGAACCGAAGAAATTGTCCACAGGAAAAATACATGCACATCAACTGGTTGCTTAAAAGATGGCACGCTTATCATGGAAAAAGACAAAATATTAGACAGATGGAGAGAGTACATGAAAGACATTTTTGAGGATGACAGAAACGAAGAACACATTATAAAAAAGAACTTTGAAGGACCACCTATAATGAAAGATGAAGTTAGAGCAGCACTGAAAAAGATGAAACCAGGAAAAGCCCCAGGACCAGACAACATTACTACAGAGATGATTGAAGTCCTGGAGGAATTTGGTATTGAAAAAATAACAGTCCTCCTAAATGAAATTTATGACACTGGAAAAATCCCCAAAGATATGTCAAAATCAATTTTCATTGCACTTGCAAAGAAGACAGGGGCTATAGAATGCAAACTCCATCGAAAATCAGTTTGATGAGTCATGTAACAAAAAAATCCTGTTAAGAATAATCATGACGAGGACAAGGAATAGAATCAAAAGAGAAATAGCAGAAGAACAGTGTGGATTTGGGGGGGGGGGGGGGGAAGGAACTATTGATGCCATATACATCCTAAGAACTATCATAGAGAGATCAATTGAAATGAATAAGGATTTGTATTTATGCTTTGTTGACTATACCAAGGCTTTCGATCTGGTACGACATGATGAATTGATCAACCAACTGGAGAGACTCAATGTCGATGGAAAAGATCTACGAATAATCAGGAATATGTACTGGGAACAAACAGCTGCAATGAGAATAGAAAACGATATAAGCTCTTTTCAAAACATCAAAAGAGTCAGATAGGGTTGTGTTTTGTCACCAGATCTGTTTTCACTATATAGCGAAAACATCATGAGAAACCGAGAAGAAGACCCTGGATTAAAGGCTGGAGGGAAAATGATAAACAACATTCGGTACGCAGATGACACCGTGCTAATTGCAGAAAATGAAAGGGACCTACAAAACCTTGTGAATATACTAGAAACAGAAAGCAAAGGTAAGGGGTTGGAACTAAACAGCAGGAAGACTGAAGTCATGGTGATCAGTAAAAAACATGAAATCCCCTCATGCAAAATAACAGCAAATGGCACAACCTTGACACAGGTTAATAAGTTCAAATACCTGGGAACGGTCATTTCATCAGACGGCAGATGCACATCGGAAATAGCTGGCAGAATCGGCCAAGCCAAAACAGCATTCAAGAAGATGACAAGCATTCTTACCAACAAATGCCTATCAATTAACATCAGAAAGAGAGTCCTTGAATGTTATATAGAACCAATACTGTTGTACGGATGCGAGGCGTGGACAGTCAGCAAGCAAAGCCAGAGCAGGATCGAGGCAGCCGAGATGTGGTTTCTAAGAAGAATGTTGAGAGTTCCATGGACAGCAAAGAAAACAAACGAGACAGTCTTGATGGAGGCAGACACAAATAGATCACTCATAAGGAAGATTAGGAAAAGACAAGCAACATTTATAGGCCATTTTATGAGGAAGGAGGATTTGGAAGCACCTGGTCACAACGGGAAAGCTGGAGGGAAAGAGAGCACCAGGTAGACCCAGGGAGAGAATGCTGGACGGACTTGCAGAGTGGCTGGGGATGAAGAGGGTGGGGGAGATGCTGGGGGCAACGAGAGATAGAGATGGTTGGAAGTCCATGGTCGCCAACCCATGTGGCAGGGCACCTGATGATGATGATGTTGCTCCCAAAAGACAAGGTTAAGTATGATCAAGCACGGTGGCCAAGTGGATGGGTGACTAGATCTGAACCCTGTCTTGAACACTCCGCTCCAGTCCATTGGACTGTATGTCAAGCTGCATGCCTGCCCTTAGAGACCTTAGGGATTGTGAAGATAAAGCAGCCAGAAAGAGATAATGGGCCATGATCTCATACTGCTGGTGCTGAGACAAGTTTGTGTTTTTAATGCCTCACCCTTTTATGACTGCTTCATCCTATCCATCAGCTTCCTGCAGGACGCTGGTGGATAGGATGAGGGAAAATATTCAGACAAAGACTTGTCGATCTGTTTATCCAAGAATGCACTAGTATTATTAGAGATGGTGACAGATATGAGTGCTATAGATCATTCAAAACAATTTTTGAAAAAGAAAAATATATTTCTGACATGGATACATATTGTTTCAGAGTGGCAATCACACAACTAAGATTTGATGTACTACCGCTGAATAACAATTCACATCGTTATAGTGAGAGTATTCACAAAAGGGCATGCCCTTTTTGCAAAACACATGTCGAAAATGAATATCACCTTATATATGACTGTCCCACTTATACAGATATTAGAGTAAAATTCCTCAAAGATTCAGCTAGAATGCCACTTTATCTACTGCTCAAAGCAGAAAATTCTCATCATAGATACAATGTGTCCAGATTTGTTTTTCATGCCATCAACAGGCGCAAAAAAATCATGAATGAATAAACTAACGAAAATAAGTCATCACCAGTACTATATTACTGTATTACATAAGTAATTATACAATGCTGTATAGGTATAATAAATGGTAAAACTATTAACGCTTGTTCCATTATATTTTTGTAGTCATTTCGATATAAACTGAGTATAGACTGGATCCAAAACAAGATTGACTGCCCGCGCCCAAGCAAACACAAACCAGAAGAACAAGAAAACCAATGTAATTGTAGTCTGGGACAGACATCTGTATATCAAGGAAGCCCAGAAACAACTCCACCATCACGCCTTCTACAAAAAGTTGGACCAACCTGCCCACATGACCAATCATGCCAAGATATCCAAACTTATCAACAATCTCATAACCTCTAAGCAGCTGCCCCCCACTGCCAGACTACTCATCAAACAACTTCCAGTCCAATCACTTTTTTATTTACTTCCCAAAATACATAAAGCCAACAATCCTGGCCGTCCTATCGTGTCAGCTTGCAACTGCCCCACTGAAAACATTTCTCAGTTTCTTGACCACATTTTGCAACCTATAGTCCAGGCTTTGCCTACCTTCATCAAAGACACTAACCATACATTGAATCTGATTCAAATATTAAATGAAGACCACACCTTCAAACCCCCAATACCTGTTCACTTTGGATGTGACCTCTTTGTACACCAGCATACCCCACTCCGACGGGTTAAAAACTCTCCAGCATTTTCTGGACAAACGACGTGACCAAACATTGTCCACTTCAACCCTTGTCCGACTTGCGAGCTGGTTCTTACCATGAACACATTTTCGTTCGGAGATGAGACGTTCTGGCAAGTTAGCGGAGTCGCCATGGGTACTAAGATGGGCCCCAGCTATGCCTGCTTATTCATGGGATATTTGGAGAAACAAATCCTACAACAATACAAGAAACCCAAACCTGAATTATACAAAAGATACATAGACGATTGCATTGGCATGACATCCCTCGATCATGACAAACGTTTACAATTCATCCACCACGTCCAAACGTTTCACCCATCCATCAAGTTCACATATGAAATTTCAAACACATCCATAAGCTTCCTGGATATCGAAGTTTCCCTTCAATCTGAACAACTAGTCACTACAGTCACTACAAACCTACAGACTCACATTCCTACCTGGACTACCAATCATCTCACACTTCCAACACCAGAAACAGCATTCCTACTCGCAGTTCTTGAGACTACGACGCCTCTGCTCAGACGAAGACAAATTTCAGGACAAAGCAGTTGAAATGACTAGATTTTTCCTGCGCAGACATTACCCACCCGAGGTCATCAATGAAGCCCGGAAAAAAGTCAACTCTGTCTCTTGGCCAAATGCCCTCCATTCAAAGCCCAAAGCTGTCACAGAGGATCGGCCAGTCCTCAGTCTAGTTTACCACCCGTCCGTGCACCTCATAAAAAGGATCATCTTGTCCAACTGGAACATTTTGCGATCCAGTCCCACTACAGGTGAAACCTTTGACAAGCGCCCTTTGATCGTCTACAAGAGAGACACAAATCTCCGCGGCTTGCTGGTGCATTCGAATCTCAGCAAACCAGTCAGCCAACCTCCAGGAACCTCTCCATGCAACAAACCTAAATGCAAGACTTGTCCTTTCTTGTGCTCAGCCACCACAGTCAAAGGCCCCAAATCTCATATGAGAATTACAAAACATTTCAACTGTCAAACTTATAACATTGTCTACTTGATCAGCTGCTCTAAATGTTCCCAATTGTATATTGGTGAAACTGGACGCACCCTTGACACACGTTTCAAAGAACACTTGGCTGATATCCGCCACCAAAGGGATAAAACTATCCCCAATCACTTCAACCAATCAGACCACTCAATCAATGACATCCGAGTGAAAGGTCTGAGGCTTCTACACAATAACAGTACCATAGACAGGAAAGACAGAGAATCCCATCTCATAAATAAACTTGGAACACGCAAACCACATGGTCTTAATGACAAACCATAAGTAACAAAATTCAGACATGCCGTTTCATGTCTCTTCCTGTTCCCACGCCTACCAGATTCTTGGCACCGGGCACAATCTACTCCCTTATCTCTTGGCTCTTGCCCTGTGCCTTCTTCAGAACAGGGCTATACCGATATAGCATGGCCACTTCTCAAAATTGCAGAACTCATCTCACTTCCCTTTTGACATCATAGTTGCCTCCCCTCTCCCCATTTCTTACTACTGCTCATGATGACATGGGCATTCCATCTCTTACCCACTGGACGAGGCGGCAGGGAAGTTTTTAGTTCCGTTTTTATTATCCATTGTTTGGTGTCTGTGATCTGTCTGTGACCGTGCGTTCGCGCTTGACAAAGGCTAGTTGGCCGAAAATTTGCGCTTGTTTTGTTTTGTCTTGTTGGAGACGCGCTTACATTGGTTTTCTTGTTCTTCTGGTTTGAGTATAGACTATAAATTATGCACAAAAACGCGGGGGTAAAGATAATTTTGAAAAATTGAATTGTTTATTGATACTTGATTTACAAATATTTGGTAAATTAATTATTCATTGATTGACTGCTTAACTGATTGTTTGATTAATTCATTGATTGATTGATGGATGCACTGACTGAATGATTGATCCATTGATTAGTTGCCGATTAAGTACTGATCGGGAAAATGATTTATATGAAACTGATCAAGTTGTTCGGTGACTCGCTAACTAGTTTGGTTTACAGATGAGTAATTGTATTAGGTGACTAACTTAACTGGTAGAGAAACGGTTCAGTATTTTAACTGATCGGATTTATATGGCTAATTAAATGATAGAATGGTAGTTGACTGATTGATTGATTGATTACCGTTGACACGGTACACTGAATGTACTAAGTATTTGTTTGATTTACCAATTATTTGTTGATCGTTTGATGATTGTATTATTTGACCGGTTGTTGGCCATACAGAGAGACTAATTGCTTGACCAGTAGATGGAGGAATGGAACGATATTATGTATATGTATATAAATATCTTTATGACTTGTTTGATGCCTTAATGCACTGATGAAGCTTGATTATAATCAAGTACTGTTTAGTGTATTACTTCATTAAATGTTAGATCTGGTCAGCAAAAGAAAGATCTGTTGACTGTTACACCAACGAAGTATCAACTGAGGAAAGCGCGGAAAGTGTCAATGTTCGACGATGCAATCATACGCATTGCAATATTGGTGTAATCCACAAAAACCCTATCTCTCCCCCCCCCCCCCCCCCCCCCACCGACTATTGTATTGTGGCCTAAGGTCGATGTACATTAAAAAAAAATCTGAGTTCTGAGTTCTGAGTTCTCTGTTGTGTGGTGTTGTGTGGTGTTGTGTGTTTGTGTGTGTGTGTGTGTGTGTGTGTGTGTGTGTGTGTGTGTGTGTGGTATGTGTGTGTGTGTGTGTGTGTGTGTGTGTGTGTGTGTGTGTGTGTGAGTGCGTGAGTGCGCGCACCCGTGAGTGCATGCGTTAGAGAAAGAGATACATGATGACAACGTGAGTCAAAGCTCACACGCCAAACAGGCTGGAGCGGGCGTATGTGTGTGTGTGTGTGTATGTGTGTGTATGTGTGTGTGTATGTGCGTGTGTATGTGTGTGTGTATGTGCGTGTGTATGTGCGTGTGTGTGTGTTGTGTGTGTGTGCGTGTATGTGTGTGTGTGTGTTTGTACATGTGTGTGTGCGTGTGTGTGTGTGTGTTTGTGTGTGCGTGCGTGTATGTGTGTGTGCGTGTGTGCGAGTGTGTATGTGTGTGTGTGTATTTGCGTGTGTGTGTATGTGTGTGTGTGTTTGTGTGTGTGCGTATGTGTGTATGCGTGTGTGTGCGTGAGTGCGTTTTTGTGTGCGCGTGTGTGTGCGTGTGTGTCCGTGAGTGTGTGTGACAGTGTACGTATGTGTGCGTGTGTGTATGTTTTCTGGGTGTTTGTGTCTGTGTGTGTGTTTGTGTGTCTGCGTGTGTGTGTGTCCGCGTGTGTATATGCGTGTGGTTGTCCGTGTGTCTGTGTGTGTGTGTGTGTGTGTGTGTGTGTGTGTTTATGTGTGTGTGTGTGTGTGTTTATGTGTGTGTGTGTTTGTGTATGTGTCTGCGTTTGTGCGATCGTGTGTGTGTCTGTGTGTGTGTGTGTGCGCGCGCTAGCGCATGTGTGTGTGTGTCGGTGTGTGTGTTTGTATGTGTGTGTGTTTGCGTGTGTGTGGTGTTTTGCGGTGTGTGTGTTTGCGTGTGTGTGTGTGTGTTTGTGTGTTTGCGTGTGTGTGTGTTTGCGTGTGTGTGTGTGTGTGTGTGCGTGTCTGTGTTTGTCAGTGTGTGACCATATGTGTCTCTGTGTGAGTCTGTGTGTCCTTGTGTGTCTGTGTGTGTCTCTATGGTTGTCTGTGTGTGTGTGTGTTTGTGTGTCTGTGTGTTTAAATGGTGTGTGTGTGTGTGTGTGTGTGTCTGTGTATGTGTGTGTGTGTGTGTGTTAATGTATATTTGTGCGTGTGTGTGCCTATGTGTGTTGCGAGCGCTTGCTTGCGTGAATGTTTGTGTGGTTGTGTGTGTGCGCGTGTGCGTGTTTGTGTCTGTGTTCGTGTGTTTGTGTGTGTGTGTCTGTGTTTGTGTTTTTCTATATGCGTGTGTGTGTTTGTGTCTCATTGTGTGTATGTGTGTGTGTGTGTGTGTGTGTGTGTGTGTGTGTGTTTGTTTGTGTGTGTGTGTGTGTGTGTGTGTGTGTGTGTGTGTGTGTGTTCGTGTGTGTGTGTGCGTGTGTCCGTCAGTGTGTGTGCAGGTGTATGTGTGTGTGTGGTGTGTGTGTGTGTCTGTGTGTGTGTACATGTGTGTGTATGTGTGTCTGTATGTGTGTATGTGTGTCTTTGAGTTTGTATGTGTTTCCATGTGTGTCTGTTTATGTGTCTGCGTGTGAGTGTTTGTGTCTTTGTGTGTGTGTCTGTGTCTGTGTGTACGTGTGTGTGTCTGTGTGTGTGCGTCTGTGTGTGTGTGTTTGAATGTGTGTGTATGTATATGTTTGTGTGTGTGTGTGCATGTATGTGATTGTGTGTATGTCTGTGTGTATGTGTGTGTGTGTTTATGTCTGTGTGTGTGTGTGTGTCTGTGTGTGTGTGTGCGTGCGTGTGTGTGTGTGTTTATGTGTGTGTGTGCTTTTATGTGTTCGTGTGTGTGTGCGTGTGTGGCCATGAGTGTGTGTGCGATTGTATGTGTGTGTGCGTGTGTATTAGTCTGTGTGTGCATCATTGTCCCTGTGTGTGTCTCCGTGTGTGTGTGTGCATGTGTGTGTGCGTTTGTATGTGCGTATATGTGTCTGTGTCTGTGCGTGTCTGTGTGTGTGTGTGCGACCATGTGTGTCTTGTGTGTGTTTATGTGTTCGTATGTGTGTCTGTGTGTGTCTCTGTGTGTGTATGTGTCTGTTTGTGGGGGTCTGTGTGTGCGTGTGTGCGTGTGCATGTGTGTGTCCGTGTTTGTGTGTTTTTTTGTCTATGCGTGTGTGTTTGTGTCTCTGTGCGTGTGTGTTTGTGTGTGCATGTGTGCGTGTATGTGTGTGGTGTGTGTGTGTGTGTGTGTGTCTACGTCTGTGTGTGTGTGTCTCTGTGTGTGCGTGTATGTGTCTGTGTGTGTATGTGAGTGTGTCTGTGTTTGTGTGTCTGTGTTAGATAAACAGAAAGAGAAAGAGAGGGACAGACAGACTGACAGAGGCAGAGAGAGAGAGAGAGAGAGAGAGAGAGAAGAGAGAGAGAGAGAGAGAGAGAGAGAGAGAGAGAGAAGAGAGAGAGAGCAGAAATAATCGAGACTTCGGAACTTTATTATTCGGATGGTAGAGTGAGAGAGACAGAGACAAGGACAGTAAGAGACAGACAGAAGGTGAGAGAGAGAGAGAGGGGGGGGGGGAGGGAGAGAAAGAGACAGGAGGTGAATGAGAGAGAGGGGGGAGGGAAAGAGACAGAAGGTGAGAAAGACACAGAGAGAGGCAGAGAGAGAGAAAAAGAAAGAGACTGAAGGCGAAGGAGAGAGAGAGGGAGGGAGACAAAGAGCAATAGAAACAAATATTCTATCTAACACACACACACACGCGCACACACACGCACGCACGCACACGCAAGCACACACATACGCACACACACACACATATCACATTATCTCAAACACACTATATCACTTACTTGTACATCGTTTTCCATTTTTAAACCAAACCTTATTATCGAAATTTGTATTTATAACGAATAAATGATCAAAACGATTATTTACAGTTTCTATAACATAAAATTTCTTCTTCGCAGCAATTTCAATTTTTGGAGTCTGTAATAATCGCTGTAGTCGAATACGATGAATCTGAAAACTGTTAGTTTATTTGTAAAACAGAAACAGCATTCTCTCGTTTCTCTTGACAGGTTCCGCAACCATTGATTAAAAAGAAAAAAAAAGAAAGGTGGTGGGTGGGGGTGGCAAGAATGAACAGATATAAAACGAACGAAAGAAAAAGGAATAAACAACAGTCTGAATTAATCACGAACCCCATACAACATGGAGTCTAAGTGATTTCCCGTGGGACGAGATAGTTTTTTAGGAAAGTGAAATCTTTTTGATTTCTCTCCCTTCGTGTCCAGCCCCGAATTACGTTTTGTTTTAATCTACATGGCCTCCAAAAGCAGCTGTCACTACATCATTTGACAGTTAAAGGAACAAAAATGCAAATCTTCCAGTAATGACAATTTTCAAGAAGCAAGAACATCGTTCCATAATTGTTGTCGTGTGACTTTTGTGTTTACTCACCTCGATCTTTTTGGTCTATTACTGTTGTCAGGGAAGTTTACTGGATAAAAATATAGAAAATTATTTTTAAGGCAACGGGAAAATCTCGGACCAGTCTGAAAGAGAGAGAGAGAGAGAGAGAGAGAGAGAGAGAGAGAGAGAGAGAGAGAGAAGAGAGAGAGAGAGAGAGAGAGAGAGAGGAGAGGAGGAGAGAGAGAGAGAGAGAGAGGGAGAGAGAGAGAAAGAAAGAAACAAAGAGAGAGAGAGAGAGAGATGATTTACTTAGAATTGTACCTATCTAAATTCTTTAACACTGACATCGTCACTGTGAACACCTCATCCTCTTCATCAAAATAGCTGTCATCATCATCATCATCATCATCATCATCATCATCTGAGTTATTAACCATTAGTCTTTCTAGGCTGTCAGATCACTTGATGAACAGAACGACAAGCTGCATTCAGTTACAGACATAAATTTCAAAATTGTCTCTCTCTGTCTCTCTCTCTCTCTCTCTCTTTGTGTGTGTGTGTGTGTGTGTGTGTGTGTGTGTGTGTGTGTGTGTGTGTGTGTGTGTGTGTGTGTGTGTGTGTGTGTGTGTCTGTGTGTGTGTGTGTTTCAGACTTCAAAGTCTTCAGACCCAGACTTCAAAAGATATGAATCCCTGACGACTCCATTTTATTGCTGAAAATGTGTTTTGATATTATCCCTAATAAAAGTTTTGGCAGGAAACAGAAAATTAGGCAGGAAAGGCAGAACCATTATCACAATACGGTATTGGAGTTATAAATGGACTTCAGGTTTTATTTTAGCTGGAAGAAAGCAGGGTCAGGACTGCCAATAGTGTGTGGACACAGAAGTGCTAGAAATGCAGTGAAGTCAATACTTCAATGCTTCAGTTTTGGTTGGTGCTTCTTTCTGTCTCTTTGTCTCTCTGTCTGTCTGTCTGTCTGTCTCTCTGTCTGTCTGTCTCTGCCCCGCTCTCTCTCTCTAATGGTGCTTCCCTCCCTTATTTTACCCTATGGCAATTTCACAAGAGAGAACATAGATGCATTTTCATGTTTATATTTGTCCAGGGTCTAATACAACATCAAACCTATTTGGTTTTGCCCGATTTTGAATATGACTTTCATGTTTTCTCTTAATCCGTTTAGTGAATGCTTAGTTTGCGGAAAACCTTTTAAAGATATTTTAATCACCTTTTTGAACATGAAATTTACCATGAAAGTTCTGGAAACGCTAATGTAAAAATTATGAACAAAAGAAAGACTCCAGAAAAAAAAAGACGATTATTATACATGAACAATATATGACATATTAACATAAACAAAGACAGAGTTATTAGATTTATTTACGTGCAAGTGAAAATGTTACAGTTGATCTGAACCATTAACATTGATTTATGAATATTGTGTTAAACTTGGATAAAAGTTCTAAAAGTTCAAAAGTGCTACTTTGCATTAAATTTTTTTTTGTTGGTTCTCATGTCTACTACTTTTGAAAATCGCATATATATTTGGATAACATTTCGTCAGTTTTACTTTTACAGAAACATGATGTTACATGCATTATAATGAGATCAAATGTTTTATGTTTTAACATTTTTATACACAAAAAACAAAAACAAAACAACAAAAAACAACAAAAAACAAACGAACAAAAAACAAACAAAAAAGCAGTGCTATACTTCGCAAGTTTTACCTGTTAGCTTTTTAATTAGACTTGAAGTTGTTTTAAGGTGGTATTAACCCTCATCTGGCCTTAGCGGTCGGTTGGGCCATAGTTAACATGAACCGAACTAAATCTTGCCTGGTTACTCTCCCCTGAATCACAATGATTACTAACGAGTGAGGGAACAAAACTATGAAAAACGAATAATCAACCATGAATAAACCATAAAATAGAAATAACATGGAGTGCGAATCATTTCCCTTGGGGGTGGGGGTGGATTTAGTTATCAGACAAGTAAAACGTTTCTGATTTCTCTTTCTTCGTCGACATTCCCAAATTCTGTTTTCTTTTAATTTACAAGGACTCTAAAGACAACCTGACGTTACAGTCAATAGACGGTTATAGAAATAAAGATTCAAAGGGTCTAGCAATACTAATTTTCGTGCCGCAAGAAAATCAAACAAACTCTAAGAAATGAGTAGTTCAGACTGCCAGCAGTTCATGATTTCTCTTTTCTGTAGTTTCAAGGTGTTGAAAATGCGTCTGATTCGAACATACAGAAGCATTTTTATATACATGGTTTTGATCGACGTACTCTCCGAACATAAAATCAAAGAAAAAGAAAAGAAAAGAAAGCTATAGAAATGAAAACAAAAACAAAAAAGAGTTGTGTCTCATCCACTTGATGTATGCGTAATTGAAGATATTGCTTACTAAATCTCCTGACTAACACGGCACGTGTCCCTATTTCTCGGACTTGGTTGGCACCAGGACATAGTAACGACAGAAAGTGTGGAGTACGGTCTTGCCCGGCAGTCTCAATTCAAAATGGAACTACCCCGCAGCATCATGATTATCATCCCCATTGTCATCATCATCACAACATTGTAAAAATTCTCTCAGATTCTTAGGGTTGTTAATATGGAGCAAGACATGGGACAGAAAAAAAGTTTGCAGAAATGAGTGAACATCTGACTGAAAACAACAGCAAATGACATGTAAATTCTCATGTTGTTTGGATTAATAAAAAAATCTTTTTGTTTAAAGCTCAGAAATATCACTGCTTTCACCATTTTGAAACGTGCATAACACATCACTGGAAAAAAGGGAACAGTACATATATCAATGCATTTGCACACATAATCTAAGGATAGGCCCCTAACGTTGACCACTCCGTCCAATTGATCACTAGGAAGTTTTGAAAAAAAAACCTGAATACGTTTGAAATTACTAAGGACTTTTAAATTACCTAAGGCTGGTTCTGCACATCACATTTCCTTAGAGCCAAAAATGCACTTAATCATATGTACCAATGGTCGGACCTAGTTGAAAATATGCAAGGTTTTCTAGAACACATACAAGTGTATGGACCGCAAGGGGAAAAAAAAGGATAGAAAGAGTTGACAGAAAGTAAAGGATAATAATAATAATAATAATTACAATATTTATATAGCGCAAAATCTTGATAAAATCAAATCTAAGCGCTGAAGCAGACACACACGCAAGCACGCACGCACGCACGCACGCACACACACGCACGCACACACACACACACACACACACACACACACACACACAACACACACTCACACACACGCATGGCTATAAATGGGGAGAAAGAATAAAAGCAATAAAAACAAGAATAAAAGCAATGGAAAATTATAGAGAGCATAGCATATACAATTATATATTATAACCATGTGATTCCCCTCCGAGCGGAGACAGGCTGCAGAGGGGGGGGGGGGGGGGGGGTTGAGTGAGGTTAGGATTTTATGCGGAGGAGAAGAGGTGAGTTTTGAGAGCGGACTTGAAGGAGACACAAAAGTAGGTTGCTGACGGACTGAGAGAGGAAGTTTGTTCCAGGAGAGTGGACCAGAAACAGAGAAGGCTCGTGGACCATAGGTATTGAGCTTAGTGCGTGGAAAGCGAAAAGTCAGAGGATCGGAGGCAGAGCGGAGGGTACGTGAGGGAACGTAGATCTCAAGTAGGCTTGACAGGTAATCGGGGGCTGCGTTATTGAGGCTTTTGTAGCACATGGTGTCTAGTTTGTACTGTATGCGCTTTGATACAGAGAGCCAGTGAAGTTGTGCCAGGAGAGGAGATATGTGGTCAGCTTTTTTCTTTTTGAGTACAAGGCGTACAGCATTGTTTTGAATGCGCTGTAGGATGTGAATGGTGGAGGCAGGAAGACCAGACAGGAGTGAATTGCAATAGTCAATGCGAGACATTATGAAGGAGAGAACGAGTTTTGCAGTTGTTTCGACAGAGAGATACTTCCTGATCAGCCTTATATGATGGAGATGATAGTAGCAAGATCTGGCAGTTTGAGAAACAAAGTTGTTCATGGAGAGGGTAGAGTCAATGCAGACACCAAGGTTTTTAGCTGAATCAGAAATTGGGACTGATGTGTTACATAATGGGAGAGAAAGAGGAGGCAGCTGACGGGTGCCAATGAGGATAGCTTCTGTCTTGTCGTCATTAAGCTGAAGTTTGTTGAACGTCATCCAGTTCTTAATGTCTGAGTAACACTCAGTGGTGCGAGTCAACAGGCGCTGTATATTATCAGGTGAGTCACTGTCTTGAAGTTGGGTGTCATCAGCATAGAAGTGGTGTTTTATAGAGTGGGAGTTGATGATGGTGGACAGGGGGGAGGTGTAAAGAGTGAAAAGAACAGGGCCAAGGACAGATCCTTGTGGAACACCACAGGTCAGGTATGCAGGTTGAGAGTAAGTGCCATTGATGAGAACAGTTTGTTTTCTGTTTGATAAATACGAAGTGAAAAAGGAGAGAGCAATGTCAGAAATGCCAAAAGTATGATAAAGTCTAGAAAGGAGAATACCATGGTCAATGGTATCGAAGGCTGCAGACAGATCAAGGAGTGTGAGGAGAGAGACTTTGCCAGTATCAGTTGCAAGGAGGAGATTGTTGAGAATGTGTAGTAGGGCAGTTTCAGTGCTATGGCACTGGCGGTAGGCTGACTGGAAAGGATTGAGGAGATTGTTGGCAGACAGGTGAGAGTTCAGCTGGTTGAGGACGACTTTTTCAAGGAGTTTTGACAAGAAAGAGAGATTAGAGATAGGCTGGTAATTTTTCAGTTCATTTGGGTCTAAATTGTGTTTCTTGAGGAGAGGGTGAACAATAGCAGACTTGAAAGAATCTGGGACAGTTCCAGTTTGAAGAGAAGTGTTGATGATGTCAGTGATGAATGGGAGGAGAGTAGGGAGACAGTCGGTGTAGAGAGAACCTGGAAGAGGATCCAGTTCGCAGGTTTTGAACGACATGGATCTGATTGTGTTGAGAATTTCTTCTTGTGAGACTGGGGTAAAAGTAGTAAGAGGTGTGCCAGAGAAGGAAGGGTCAGGTGGGCATGGTTGACAGGGTGTCCTGTCAAGCCTGTCACGAAGAGTTTGTATTTTGGTGGTGAAATAGTTGGAGAATACAGATGGGAGTTCTTCATTTGTATGTTTTGTTGGGAGAGGTTAATCTTTTCGTGTGCTGATGCAATGAGGGTGGATACTTTTGTTTTAGAGGCTTGGAAAAGTTGCCTGTGTACAGTGAGTTTGGATTTGCGACAGCGGCGCTCTGCTCTGCGGCGGGCACGTTTTGCACAGGCGATCTCATGAGTGAGCCAGGGGGTAGGGGGGCGGTCAGGTAAAAGACGGGTTGTGGTTGGAGCATGAGTGTCCAGAAGATGGTGGAGAGTAGTATAGAATTCATCGGCAAGGTTATGTGACTTTTCAGAAAGGCGACGGGAGGCATCAGATGAAAATGTGGAGAGGTCGATAGATTTGAGACTGCGTCGAGTCACTGTGCGCATGGTACGGGAAGGAGGAGAAATGTCGAGAGAACAGAGAATTGCAGAGTGGTCAGACGGGTAGAAAGAACTAAGCAGTTGTCAGTAGCGGAATTGTGGTGATCACGAGAAATGATCCAGTCAAGAATGACCTTTTTGATGGGTTGGTTCAGAAATGTGTTGAGTCATATTGTGATTGGACAGAGAGTTGATGATATGTCTTGTGTCATAACGGTGGGTGTTGTCATAGTGGACATTGATGTCACCTAGAATGATGAGATTTCCAGGTAAGAGGCAGTAGTGGTCAAGCAATTGGTCAAAGTCAGAGAGAAACGTGGATGTGGTGAGTTTGTTGGCAGAGCTAGGTGGAGGTCGAGAGACACAGGAGAAGGTGATGGGGTGAGGGGTGGATTGGAAGGATACTTCAACGTGCTCGAAAGAAGGATGGGAGAAAGGCAGAGACTGCGAGAAAGATAGGCGGGAATGGAGTGAGTCGTTGTAGAGGATGGCGATACCGCCACCTCGGGATGAGCGATGGAAAGAAGCAAGCCTGTAACCACTCGGAGTGAGGCTAGCATGTATAGGTTCGTGACCAAGGGGGTTAAGCCATGTCTCTGTGATAAAAGCAATGTCAACATGCTCATCTGCGATAAAATCAGCAATAACTTCGGCTTTGCCATCAGTGCATGTTGACTGAGCATTAAAAAGGCATAGTTTCAGCCTATCACAGTCATATGGTGGCGGCCGAGGTGGCGACGAAGGCGGCACCGACGGGACAGAAGGCGAAAGCGGCACCGGCGGGACAGAAGGCGAAGGCGACACCATCAGGACAGAAGGCGAAGGCGAAGACGGCAGAGGAGGAGACGAAGCTTGAAGCAGCGAGGTCGAGGGCAGGGGCAGTGGAGGAGAAGAAGAAGCAGGAGACGAAAAGTGGCGTCGGGCAGGAGGCAAGTAGTGCCAAAGACGGTGGAGACGTCCACCACGACAGGATCGCGCAGTGCGGGGCTTAGGATCAAGTCAGAACAAAGAGACTGACAGAAAAGAGGAAATTTCCAGCACAGTATTTCCGGAAGGCGGGAATACTATTTATACTGAAAGAGCCCCTGGCATCCCTACGGGGTATGTTGTTAAGATAAACGTTTCAGTGTATACTAGAAATAGAAATTAATGTAATCAAACCAAATAGCCCAAGGAAACAAGAAAACCAAGCCGTGCCAATATAAGTTTTTTTCTGCAAGTACAATTAGATTTTTGGTCACTGTAAACAATCTTTTCTTTATTCACACAGCTCTCCCTTGGCAATTTTCCGATTTCCCAGGTCAGCATGTGTCGAGACCTGCCGGTGCCTTAATCCCTAAACTCAGGTGCATGCAGAATATCAAATGCACACATTAAAGATCTTTTGATTCATGTCAGTGGCCGGCTTGTCTGTCGAAACAAGTCAGCCAAAGACGCGGAATGTGGTCACCTTGTCAAACAGCTTGAATTCCCCGTGTGCCACTCATAAAAAAAGATCTGATTGTGTGTAAAGCACAGTGATTCCAGTGAGTTTGGAGAACAGCGCTATACAACAATGATTTATATCTATCTATCTATCTATATCTATCTATCTACAATGATATTAAAAAGAAAGAAAAACCTAATAACAATAATAACAACAACAACGATGATGATGTAGAAACAGTATCAGACTCATTCACAGTTAGGCTTTATCCAGATACAGCAAATACCTTTTATGATCATCGTATTTAGCTATCAGCATGACCCAGGCCTAATTTAGATCAAAGTAGGAATAGGGGCAACAAGAAGTGCTTTAGAAACACAACGCGCATGTGTCGGCCATGATACTCTCCCTTTGTAATGATACACATCTGCCATTTTCGTCTACTCAACGCCACAATTGGGCAGTCTCTCTGTGTCTGTCTGTCTGTCTGTCGGTGTTGCGCATGTATCTTCGTTGTCTTTTGCACACACTTGACGAAGACCAGCTCGCCTAAAATCCGCGCGTGTCTTGTTTTGTTATGTTCGATACGCGTTCTGTTTGTATTTATCTATTTATTTTATTGTTGTTGTTGTTGTTGTTGTTGTTGCATTTTTCTCCTTTGAAGTACACAGACCTCAAATAGAGAGGTGACTTGCTTCACCAACATTTCTTCTCATCTGATCCCACTGTCATCCTCCTTTTTCACCATTATCTCCCTCTCCTCTTTCATAATCCCAATTATTCTCTTTCCCTATCCTCCTCTCATTGACACGTGTGTGTGTGTGTGTGTGTGTGTGTGTGTGTGTGTGTGTGTGTGTGTGCGTGCGTGCGGTGTGTGTGTACGTGCGAGCATGTGTGTGTGTGCGTGTGCGTGCGTGCGTGTGCGTGTGTGTGTGCGTGCACACGCGCGCGTGTGTGTGTGCGTGTGTGTGTACGTGCGTGGCGTGCGTGCGTGCGAGCATGTGTGTGTGTGTGTGTATGTGTGATTAGTGTTTGTAACTACCATGATCTAAATGAACTAAAAGTGCATTAGTAGATTAACCCATTAGTATTCTCTTACCCAATCTCCTTGGACTCATGTGATATTGATAGGGACCAAGTGGCCTGGCTGGACCTAACAGCACACAGATCGGATAACGAAAGGACAAAGTAATATAAAAGTATCTAGTAAGCTTTGCGTGAATTTTTATCCTAGGACAATTTTAACAATCAAAAAAGGCCAAACCATCTATGTACCTCATTTGCTGAATGTATCCAATATCAAACAGGCCTTCGAGAAGGTTGGTTATTCGTTAATATAGAACACAAGATATTTCTTGACATAAAGTTGTAATGCAAACAATTAGTTCTGAGAAATATATTTTTGAAAAATCTATGTTTATTAAAAGTGTTGAGGTAGTTGAATATACATGGTCGCTTCTGACGTGAGAGGTTATTTCATTTTGTGTTGTCTTCAGGGATCATTTTACCACTTTATAAATCGAAACAAATTATAACAGCCAGGCTGCTGAATATCAGCAAAACGATACGCCTGAGATGTCCCAGTGCTGGTGGCGTTTTCAGAAAACCGATACTGAAAGCTTTTAACTTTTTGATTATGATCAGTCCATTAACATCGTATTCCAAAATGCCATGGGTGGGTCCATTATCATCAGAGGGGGCAGGCTAGATGTCCATTTGTTAGTGCCGTAAGTCCACTATTATCTAAATGAACAACCATGGTAAATTAATCGCAGGAGATTGTATATAGAACAGGCTGAATGAATCCATCGAATAAAGACGAAACATGCCGGATATCTCCATTGCTACTACATAAACCAGCAGATCACTTCCACTGACAGTACCAGTGGCCGTGGTATTATTATTATTATTATTATTATGAACATTTAGTACGCCTAATCAAATTAATGCCCTAGGCGTTAACAATGGCAAAACATATAACCGAAATCACAAGCACGCACACACACGCCCACAACACACACGCACACACACACACACACACACACACACGCACACGCACACGCACACACACACACACACAACACACACACACACAGCACGACATGCAAATGCAATGACACATTGACACTAAGACATTATAAAGCCAACATTACGTTACATGGGGGGAGGGGGCAGAAATTACCAGTTATTTGGGAAACAGATGAGTTTTGAGGGAGCGTTTGAATGTGGACAGAGAGGGTGAGTATCTGAGTGAGCGAGGTAGCTGATTCCAGATAGTTGGAGCTTGATAGGAAAAAGAACGCTGCCCAAACCTTTTAGTGCGGACTATGGGGATACTATAGAGACGGGTGTCGGATGAGGACCGCAAAGCTCGAGATGGCGTGTAGAGATGTAACAGATGGGCGAGATACTCAGGACAGGAAGACTCAATAGATTTGAAGCAGAGACAGGCAATCTTGTAGGATATTCTTTGCTGAACCGGGAGCCAGTGAAGAGAACAGAGCAATGGCGTAACATGGTTAAATTTTGAAGAGCGGAAGATGAGACGGGCAGCATGATTTTGAACTTTCTGAAGTTTGTTAATGAGGTGAGAGGGGGAACCAGACAAAAGAGCATTACAGTAATCAAGACGAGATAGAACAAGTGCACAGACAAGAGTCTTTGTCGTGTCTTCTGAGAGGAGATGGCGGATAGAAGCAATTCGGCGGAGTTCAGAAACAAGTCGAAAACGTTGCTAACATGCAGATGGAAGGACAGGGTTTGGTCAAGAGTTACACCAAGGTTACGGGCAGAATAGGAGAGAGTGATAGACGAGTCAACAAGTGTGATGGAGGTTGGAAGAGAGGGGTGATTTTGGAGTTTGGGTGGGGTGATCAAGATCAATTCGGATTTCTCTTCATTCAATTTCAGTTTGTTTTCAGTCATCCAATCCTTCAGGTCGGCTACACAAGATTGGGTGTTTTGGATCATGAGGGGAAGGTCAGGGAGAGGCCCAGAGACATACAGCTGATTGTCATCCGAGAAAGAATGATGCTGAAGTAGGTGTTCTTGGACAATAGAGGAGACAGGATAGGTGTA
>JAPXFY010000028.1:7185488-7192988 GCA_030674185.1 Monoplex corrugatus
CACACACACACACACACACAAACACTTACACACACACACAAACACTTACACACACACACGCACACACACACATACACACGCACACACACACACACACACACACACTATGCGCGAGTACACACACAAACACACAAACCCTACATTCACAAAACTGTAATACGACTGGACCAAAAAGATTCACGAGCATACATGCATGACTATTGGGGATATTTTGGGGGATATTTCTAAAAGAAATGTGTTGGAGGTGCTTTTGAAAGTAAGCAGACAACTGCTTTGTCTTAAAGGCACTGGGAAGGAGTTCCATATTGTTGGGCCGAAAACAGAAAGATTCCGCAAGTAAAATTCAAGACAACGATGTGGCTTCTAGGTGATTTCTGCTCTATATTTAATCCATGTATGTGTGTTCGTTCGTTATTTCTTTTAACGTCTATTCACATATGTGCTTTTAGACGAAAAAAAAGGTATTAAAAATGAATGGACAAATAACTAGAGAGACAGATAAAGAGATAGATAAATAAACAAATAAATAAATGAATGAATAAATAAGAGAAAGAGGTGTCTATGGGATGGATGAATCTATGAAGTCTTATTGGCATTGCACCATATAAGATAACATCATACGATTTATGTATGCGTGTGTGTGTATATGTGCATGGATGTGTGTGTGTGTGTGTGTGTGGTGTGTGTGTGTGAGAGAGAGAGAGAGAGAGAGAGTGTGTGTGTGTGTGTGTGTGTGTCTGTATTTGTGTCTGTCTGTCTGTGTCTGTGTGTATCGATCAGATCCAATGGATCACATGTCCAAAAATTCAATGGTTGAATTGAGCAACAGTGAACAACCAGACATGTGGCTGCAATCGACATATTTCCATTATGAAACCAGAAACAACATTTGTCCATTTCTCTTAGATGGGTCCTGAAAGGTCACCCCTGACATACAAAACAGTGTGGGGAATAAAACAGCCATCAAATGAATAAATGACAGCATGAATAAATCATGAGTCCCGAATAACACGCACTTTGAGTAATTTCCCTTGGTGGGTGACATATCTACTGGGTGAGTAAAACGTTTTTTGATTTTTCATCCTTTGTTCACCCCCCTCCCCCCCAAAAAACGTTTTCTTTGAATCTACAAAGCCTGCAAAGGGAACCTGCTACTACATCAATTGGCAGTTAAATGGACAGACATGCAAATCTTGAAGCAATGCCAGCCCTCAAACGGCAAGTAAACCATTCCATAATTGTTCTCACATGACACGCGATCAGTCACCTTGGAACATTTTGTGTTGTCAAGGCGCGATAGGCACGATACGCTCGTAATTGGATAAAAATATGGAAAGGACTTTCTGACAGAGCGAACCCCTCGGCCAAAAACAACAGTGGGGATGGGTAACTCTTGATATCATTCTTTACCCCTGAGAGGGAGAGAGAGAGAGAGAGAGAGAGAGAGAGAGAGAGAGAGAGAGAGAGAGAGAGAGAGAGAGAAACAGACAGACAGACAGACAGACAGGCAAACAGACACGACAGACAGAGACAGAATTCAGACAATTTTCTTTTATAAAGACCACAAAACAAAACAAAATTACAAAAAAACCCAACAAAAACGTATATCTACGGAAAAAAAAAGTTTTGGCACAAATTCGAACTTTCAACGCTTTGTAAGATAAGCAGCAACGCAGCACGTGTTTTAAAATGTTTTCGGATGCTTAATGGCATTAAATAAAGCCAGCTTTAGAGCGAGAGCAAGCGAGCGAGAGAGAGAGAGAGAGAAAGAGAGAGAGAGAGACAGAGACAGAGAGGGAGAGAGAGAGAGAGAGAGAGAAAGAGAGATAGTCACACGAGTCACATGAGAGAGAAAAAAGCAGTGTTTTCCATAAGAGAGATTGATAAGTTAATGGCACTAGTCGTTAAGCTGTAGTGTTTTACACATCATCAAAGTTAAGGCTTAAATTCCCATCCATCCGAAAATGTCTATGTTGTACTTGTCATCACCTTTCCAAGACTGTTTCTCTCTCTGTCTCTCTCTCTCTGTCTCTCTCTCTCTCTGTCTCTCTCTCTCTGTCTCTCTCTCTGTCTTTCTCTCTTTTCTCTCTTTCAAACTCAAGACAGAATCAATTTAAAATTATCCGTTCAAGAATTGACATATATAAAAGTAGTTTATCGTTTTCTGGTGTTCAACTATGGAACACACTCCTCCCAAATATCACAAACACCCAATCATTCTCTTCCTTCAAAGTTACTTTACTTAATTAAATACCTGATGTCAGTGTCGTAGATTACCTCAGTTAGCAACAATAATGTCAGCTGCCTTTCAACCTATGACATCTAATCCCAATGAGAGAGAGAGAGAGAGAGAGAGAGAGAGAGAGAGAGAGAGAGAGAGTGTGTGTGCGTGTGTGTGTATGTGTGTGTATGTGTGTGTGTGTATATATATGTGTGTGTGTGTGTGTGTGTGTGTGTGTGTGTGTGTGTGTGTGTGTGTGTGTGTGTGTGTGTGTGTGTGTTTTGTGTGCACAATGATAAATCGTTTTTTTTTCAATTTTCATTTTACCATTATTAATACTTTGGCAATTCAAACAGCCAATCAGTATTTCTTTCTGTATTATATGACGTGTTTGTTTCTCTCTTGCTTCTTCTTTATTTTTTATTGCTTTTTGTTCATTTTTGTTTGTTTGCTTTTTTTGTTTGCTTGCTTGCTCATCTATCTGTTAGCCATTGTTTACTATTATCATTATTATCATTATCATTATCATCATTAACATAATCATCATCATAATCATCATCAGCATCATCATTGATGTTATCAACATTATCTTTATCGATTTATTTATTCATTCATTAATTTTTCTACTTGCTCATCTGTCCATCTACATATCTATGCTATCGATCTATCTATCTATCTATCTATCTATTCTATCTATCTATCTATCTATCTATCTATCTATCTATCTATCTATCTATCTATCTATCTATCTCTCTATCTATCATATCTATCTCTCTATCTATTATCTATCTCTCTATCTTCTATCTATTCTTATCTATCTTCTATCTATATATCTATCTATCTATCTGTCTATCTTTCTTATCTATCTATCTTTCTTCTATCTGATTCATTGTCATTCTATCTTAATGTGCTATGTGTACGTTTTCTTGATGTCTTGTATGTTAACTTAATTTTAGTTGCTTCAACATGTATCTTCCTTGGTGTACTTGTTGCTGAACAAATGTCATTTGTTGCTGTAAACAAATGTCATGTCATAGCAATGGCAATTTGAATTGCTTCTAGCCAATGCTTTTTACCGTTGGAAAATAAGCTCATTGTCATCATTGTCATTGTCATTGTCATTGTCTCCTCTCTCTCTCTCCCTCTCTCTTCTCTCTGTCTCTCTCTTGTGTCTCTCTTGTCTCTCTCTCTGTCTCTCTTCTTTCTGTCTCGTGCGCGCGCTGTGTGTGTTGTGTTGTGTTGTGTGTGTGTGTGTGTGTGTGTGTGTGTGTGTGTGTGTGTGTGTGTGTGTGTGTGTGTGGTGTGTGTGTGTGTGTGTGTGTGTGTGTGTGTGTGTGTTGAGTGCCTAAATACAAATTCAAACATAACTAAGTACACGAAAGCATATTATACGGACCCAAATTACCTATGTAGGACTTTATGGAACACATACAGGTGAACGGAACAGCAATGCAGAAAATGATAGGAAGAAATAACAGAAAGCAAAAGAACAAGGCGGAAACAAAGAGACAGAAAAGAGGAAATTCCTAGCACACAATTTCCAGAAGGTGGGGATAATATTTATACTGAAAGAGCCCCGGGCATTCCCACGGGGGGAAAGCGTCACTCTCACTAAACTGTCACAAGCCCATTTTTATGAACGCAGACAGCAACAAATTACATTCAGTTGGTACGATATCGGTCTCAGTTTCTTTGCTTCACTTCAACTTGAGAACACCTTAAAACCAGACTTCTAAAACTATTTCTCAACAACTTTCGGTCAAACTCCTCCATTTTGTGGAACCAATTATCTCCGTTTTTTAATGTTTTTTTATGAAAACATTTCTTTTTTTTTTCATGACCAGTGTGTCTGGCATGAAAGCTTTGACAGGAAACAGAACATCATGATTGGGAAGGCAGTCATAAGATTATGTGATTGAGGTTGTAAAGTTAGTTTCATGATTTATCTGTGTTAAAACACAAACACAGACATAGACACACGCACGCACACACAGTGTGTCAATAGCAGATGCCATGCGTCTAGTGTGTCGGCTAGTGACTGCGTGCTTGTCACCTCTCACTTTCAGCCTGCACCGCTGGCTAGCACTGCTGCTTGCAGCTATGCGAAAAGGAGCAGAATGCGTAAGTCTCTTCCTGTCAATACATAGCCTCTCCATCAGCAAGCCCTACGTTATGCCTGCTCGTGGCGACATGCGGTAACTGAGCACCTCACGGACTCAGGCTAAATCTCAAGGGACTCGGAGGAGGTCTGGCCCCCAGACGTGCGGCAAGCAGGCCCACTGGCGTGTGGATATGCCCTGGTGCCCACGAACCAGACCCCCAGCTATGGGTAAATAGCTCCACTGCCTTGTGGGCATCTCTGGAGAGAATAAGGCTAGCGGAGAGACCGCAAAAAAACCAGAAAAACAAACAAACAAACAAAAAACCGATAGAAGGCAACGGGAAACCACCATCGTAGTCTCCCAAGAACATTATGGACAGAAAAAAGAAGGAAAATGAAGATAACGACGTCATGCAGGTAGGGACCGTCATGCAGCGCAGGTGACACCAGACTGTCAGCCAGATACTGCGACCAAACTCAAACTCAAAAATCCAAGATCGCAACATGGAATGTGAGGACATTGCTGCAAAAGGGCAAATTAGAGAATGTCAACATGCAAATGGAAAGGCTTAACATTAGTATTTTAGGACTAGGGGAAGTGAGATGGAAGGAGGCAGGCATGATAACATCTGGAGAGTATACAGTGATATACTCTGGTGGAAACTCACATGAAAGAGGAGTAGCCATTGTAATGGACAGGGACAAATCAAAAGCAGTTAAGGGATACTGGGCTGTGTCCGACAGTTTTGCTGGTCAAAATGGGAGGCAGACCATTTGATATCAACATCATTCAGGTGTATGCACCAACATCCACAAGTACTCAGGAAGACATAAGGCCCAATGCAAATCACAAGAAGTTACCATAATAATGGGAGATTTTAATGCTAAAATGGGAAAGGATAGGGTAGAGGATATAGTTGGACCTCATGGCCTTGGTACACAAAATGAAAGCGGAGGGAAACTTGTAGAATGGGCACAGATGAATGAGTTCATAGTAGGAAACGCCTGGTTTGAGCAGCGTAATAGAAGAAAATGTCCAGGAGATAATACCAAAAATCAAATTGACTACATCCTGATTAATAAAAGATTTAGAAATTTTTTACTGTCAGCAAAAACACTACCAGCCGCAGACTGCAATAGTGACCACAATCCTGCAGTGGGAAGATTTAGGTTGAAATTACGGAAAAGGAAACAGACCAAAAGCAACATCAAACTAGATCTTGGACTCTTAAAGACAGATGAAGTGATACGTCAAAAATTTAATGTACATGTTCAAAATAAATTCAGTGCTCTGGAAGACGTTGGTGACAGTGAGGAACAATGGACAAAGTTGAGAAATTCGATAAATGAAGCTTGTGAAGAAAGAACTGGATCACAAAACAAATTTTAGGCTTGATGGAGGAATGGAGGAAGGCAAAGAGAAACGAGGAAATATACAGGAAGATAAACAAAGAAATCAGGAACAGGTGCAATGAAGCTAAGGAAGCTTGGCTGAAAACAAAATGCAAAGAAATAGAAGACCAACACAAAACGGATCCTCAGGGTATGTACAGACGAATTGAAGAAATTGTCCACAGGAAAAATACATGCCCATCAACTGGTTGCTTAAAATCGAAAGATGGTACGCTTCTCATGGAAAAAGACAAAATATTAGACAGATGGGGAGAGTACATTAAAGACCTTTTTGAAGATGACAGAAACGCAGAACATATTATAAGAAAGAACTTTGAAGGACCACCTATAATGAAAAATGAAGTTAGAGCAGCATTGAAAAAGATGAAAGCTGAAAAAGCCCCAGGACCAGACAATGTTTCCACAGAGATGATTGAAGCCCTGGACGAATTCGGTATAGAAAAAATAACAGTCCTCCTAAATGAAATTTACGACACTGGAAAAATCCCATAGATATGTCAAAATCAATTTTCATTGCACTTCCAAAGAAGACGGGCTGTAGAATGCGAACTCCATCGCACAATCAGTTTGATGAGTCATGCAACCAAGGCCCTATTAAGAATAATAATGATGAGGACAAGGAATAGAATCAAAAGAGAAATAGCAGATGAACAGTGTGGATTTGTGGAAGGGAAAGGAACTATCAATGCCATATACACCCTAAGAACTATCATAGAGAGGTCAGTCGAGGTGAATAAGGATTCATATTTATGCTTTGTTGACTATACCAAGGCTTTTGATCAGGTAAGACATGATAGACTCAATATTGATGGAAAAGATCTACGAATAATCAGAAATATGTATTGGGAACAAACAGCTGCAATGAGAATACATCAAAAGAGGAGTCAGACAGGGTTGTGTTTTGTCACCAGATCTGTTTTCACTTTACAGCGAAAACATCATGAGAAACCTAGAGGAAGACCCTGGATTAAAGGTTGGAGGAAAAATGATAAACAACATTGGATACGCAGATGACACCGTGCTAAGTGCAGAAAATGAAAGGGACCTACAAAACCTTGTGAATATACTAGAAATAGAAAGCAAAGGTACGGGGTTGGAACTAAACAGCAGGAAGACTGAAGTCATGGTGATCAGTAAAAAACATGAAATCCCCTCATGCAAAATAACAGCAAACGGCACAACCTTGAGACAGGTTGATAAATTTAAATACCTGGGAACGATCGTTTCATCAGACGGCAGATGCACATCAGAAATAGCTGGCAGAATCGGCCAAGCCAAAACAACATTCAAGAAGATGGAAAGCATTCTACCAACAAATGCCTATCAATTAACATCGGGAAGAGAGTTCTTGAATGTTATATAGAACCAATTCTGTTAATAATAATAATAATAATTACAATATTTATATAGCGCAAAATCTTGATAAAATCAAATCTAAGCGCTGAAACACACACACACACACGCACGCACGCACACACACGCACGCACGCACGCACACACACGCACGCACGCACACACACACACACACACACACGCACACGGCTATAAATGGGGAGAAAGAATAAAAGCAATGGAAAATTATAGAGAGCATATTATATACAATTATATATTACAATGTGATTCCCCTCCGAGTGGAGACAGGCTGCAGAGGGGATTGAGTGAGGTCAGGATTTTATGCAGAGGAGAAAAGGTGAGTTTTGAGAGCGGACTTGAAGAAGACAAAAGTAGGTTGCTGACGGACTGAGAGAGGAAGTTTGTTCCAGGA
>JAPXFY010000028.1:7197988-7210488 GCA_030674185.1 Monoplex corrugatus
ATTAGCAATACGATCAATGTAATCTGATCTTTAAATTATATCAAGCGATTATGATCAATGTATCTGATCTTTATATCAAGCGATATGATCAATGATCTGATATTTATTATTAAGCGAATATGATCAATGTATCTGATCTTATTATTAGAAGCTGATATATCAATGATATGATCAATTATGTCTATTAAGCGATATGATCAATGTACATATCTTTATATCAAGCGATATGATCAATGTATCTGATACTATTATTAAGCAGATATGATCAATGTATCTGATCCTTATATTAAGCGATATGATCAATGTATCTGATCTTTATTATTAAGCGATATGATCAATGTATCTGATCTTTATTATTAAGTCATATGATCAATGTATCTGATATCTATTATTAATAGTATCAAGATATGATCAATGTATCTGTATTATATTATTAAGCGATATGATCAATGTATCTGATATTCTATTATTAAGCAAATTGATCAATGTATCTGATATTATTTATTAAACAATATGATCAATGTATCTGATATTATTATTAAGCATATGATCAATGTATCTGATATATTAGATTATCATATATATCTGACATAAGTATGATCAATGTATCTGATATCTATTATTCAAGCATATGATCAATGTATCTGATCTATATCGGATATGTCATTATATATCTATTATTAAGCATATGATCAATGTATATGATATCTATTATCAAGCAATATGATCAATGTATCTGATATCTTATTATTAAGCATATGATCAATGTATCTGATATCTATTATTAAGCATATGATCAATGTATCTGATCTTATTATTAAATTCAATGTCTGATATATATAACAATGTCTATCTGATATCTATTATTAAGCGATATGTATATAATGATATTATCATGATCATGTATTGATTATTAAGCGATATGATCAATGTATCTGATATTATTATTAAGCAATATGATCAATGTATCTGATCTTTATTATCAAGCGATATGATCAATGTATCTGATTTTATTATTAAGCGATATGATCAATGTATCTGATATCTATTATTAAGCATATGATCAAATGTATCTGATATTTATTATTAACTATGATCAATTGATATCTATACTATCATGTATCTGATCTATTATTATTAAGCGATATGATCAATGTATCTGATCTTTATTATCAAGCGATATGATCAATGTATCTGATCTTATTAGCATATGATCAATGTATCTGATTCATTATTAAGCGATATGATCAATGTTCGATATTATTAAGCGATATGATCAATGTATCTGATCTTTATTATTAAGCAATATGATCAATGTATCTGATACTTTATTATTAAGCAATATGATCAATGTATCTGATTTTATTATAACGATATGATCAATGTATCTGATCTTTATTATTAAGCGATATGATCAATGTATCTGATATCTATTATTAGCGATATGATCAATGTATACTGATATTTATTATTAAGCATATGATCAATGTATTGATATCTATTATTAAGCAATATGATCAATGTATCTGATACTCTTATTATAAGCGATATGATCAATGTAAATCTGATCTTTATTATTATATTATTATTAAGCGATATGATCAATGTATCTGATCTTTATTATCAAGAAATATGGTCAATGATATCTGATCTTTATTATTAAGCCATATGATCAATATATCTGCAATTATCTATTTATCAAGCGATATTATCAATAGTATCTGTATCTATATTAAGCAATATGATCAATGTATCTGACTATTATTATCTAAGCGAATGATCAATGTATACTGATCTTTATTATTAAGCAATATGATCAATGTATCTGATCTTTATTAAAACAATAGATCAATGTATCTGATCTTTATTATTAACGAATATGATCAATGTATCTGATATCTATTATTAAGCGATATGATCAATGTATCTGATATTTATTATATAACTATGATCAATGTATCTGATATCTATTATTAAGCGATATATCAATGTATCTATAATTATTATTAAGCATATGATCAATGTATCTGATCTTTATTATAAGCGATATGATCAATGTATTGATATGTATTATTAAGCATATGATCAAGTGATCTGATCTTTATTATTAAGCGATATGATCAATGTATCTGATATTATTATTAAGCGATATGATCAATGTATCTGATATTTATTATTAGACATATGATCAATGTATCTGATATCTATTATTAAAGCATATGATCAATGTATCTATATCTATTATTAAGACATATGATCAATGTATCTGATATCTATTATAAGCGATATGATCAATGTATCTGATATCTATTATTAAGCGATTTGATCAATGTATCTGATATCTATTATCAAGCATATGATCAATGTATCTGATATCTATTATTAAGCATATGATCAATGTATCTGATATCTATTATAAGCAATATGATCAATGTATCTGATTTTATTATTAAGCATATTAAACAATACGATCAATGTATCTGATCTTTATTATTAATCGATATGATCAATGTATCTGATCTTCATTATCAAGCGATATGATCAATGTATCTGCTATTTATTATTAATCCCTATGATCAATGTATCTGATATCTATTATTAAGCGATATATCAATGTATCTTATATGTATTATTAAGCCATATGATCAATGTATCTGATCTTTATTATCAAGCGATATGATCAATGTATCTGATATCTACTATTAAGCGATATGATCAATGCATTTGATCTTTATTATTAAGCAATATGATCAATGTATCTGATCTTTATTATAAAGCAATATGATCAATGTATCTGATCTTTATTATCCAACGATATGATCAATGTATCAGATCTTTATTATTAAGCAATATGATCAATGTATCTGATCTTTATTATTAAGCAATATGATCAATGTATCTGATCTTTATTATTAGCAATATGATCAATGTATCTGATATCTATTATTAAACCATATGATCAATGTATCTGAAATCTATTATCAAGCGATATGATCAATGTATCTGATATCTACATTGATTATTAAGCATATGATCAATGTATCTGATATCTATTATTAAGCGATATGATCAATGTATCTGATCTTTATTATCAAGCGATATGATCAATGTATCTGATATCTATTATTAAGCGAGATGATCAATGAATATCTGATCTTTATTATTAAGCGTTATGATCAATGTATCTGATATCTATTATTAAGCAATATGATCAATGTATCTGATCTTTATTATCAAGCGATATGATCAATGTATCTGATCTTTATTATTAAGCGATATGATCAATGTATCTGATCTTTATTATCAAGCGATATGATCAATGTATCAGATCTTTATTATTAAGCGATATGATCAATGTATCTGATCTTTATTATTAAGCGATATGATCCATGTATCTGATCTTTATTATTAAGCAATATGATCAATGTATCTGATATCTATTATTAAGCCATATGATCAATGTATCTGATATCTATTATCAAGCGATATGATCAATATATCTGATATCGATTATTAAGCGATATGATCAATGTATATGATATCTATTTTCAAGAAATATGATCAATGTATCTGATATCTATTATTAAACGATATGATCAATGTATCTGATATTTATTATTAAGCGATATGATCAATGTATCTGATATCTATTATTAAGCGATATGATCAATGTATATGATATCTATTTTCAAGCAATATGATCAATGTATCTGATATCTATTATTAAACGATATGATCAATGTATCTGATATCTATTATTAAGCGATATGATCAATGTATCTGATCTTTATTATCAAGAAATATGGTCAATGAATATCTGATCTTTATTATTAGGCCATATGATCAATATATCTGCTATCTATTATCAAGCGATATTATCAATGTATCTGTTATCTATGATTAAGGAATATGATCAATGTATCTGATCTTTATTATCAAGCGAGATGATCAATAAATATCTGATCTTTATTATTAAGCAATATGATCAATGTATCTGATATCTATTATTAAACAATACGATCAATGTATCTGATCTTTATTATTAATCGATATGATCAATGTATCTGATCTTCATTATCAAGCGATATGATCAATGTATCTGCTATTTATTATTAATCCCTATGATCAATGTATCTGATATCTATTATTAAGCGATATACAATGTATCTTATATGTATTATTAAGCCATATGATCAATGTATCTGATCTTTATTATCAAGCGATATGATCAATGTATCTGATATCTACTATTAAGCGATATGATCAATGCATTTGATCTTTATTATTAAGCAATATGATCAATGTATCTGATCTTTATTATAAAGCAATATGATCAATGTATCTGATCTTTATTATCCAACGATATGATCAATGTATCAGATCTTTATTATTAAGCAATATGATCAATGTATCTGATCTTTATTATTAAGCAATATGATCAATGTATCTGATCTTTATTATTAGCAATATGATCAATGTATCTGATATCTATTATTAAACCATATGATCAATGTATCTGAAATCTATTATCAAGCGATATGATCAATGTATCTGATATCTATTATTAAGCGATATGATCAATGTATATGATATCTATTTTCAAGCAATCTGATCAATGTATCTGATATCTATTATTAAGCAATATGACCAATGTATCTGATATCTATTATTAAGCGATATGATCAATGTATCTGATCTTTATTATAAAGCAATATGGTCAATGAATATCTGATCTTTATTATTAAGCGTTATGATCAATGTATCTGATATCTATTATTAAGCAATATGATCAATGTATCTGATCTTTATTATCAAGCGAGATGATCAATGAATATCTCATCTTTATCATTAAGCCATATGATCAATGTATCTTATCTTTATTATTAAGCAATATGATCAATGTATCTGATATCTATTATTAAACAATATGATCAATGTATCCGATCTTTATTATTAAGCAATGTGATCAATGTATCTGATCTTTATTATCAAGCGATATGATCAATGTATCTGATATCTATTATTAAGCAATATGATCAATGTATCTGATCTTTATTATCAAGCATATGATCAATGTATCTGATATCTATTATTAAGCGATATGATCAAGTATCTGATATCTATTATTAAGCGAATATGATCAATGTATCTGATCTTTATTATAAGCGATATGATCAATTATCTGATATCTATTATTAAGCATATGATCAATGTATCTGATCTTTATTATCAAGCGATATGATCAATGTATCTGATCTTTATTATTAAGCGATATGATCAATGTATCTGATATCTTATTATTAAGCGATATGATCAATGTATCTGATCTTTATTATAAGCGATATGATCAATGATATCTATCTTTATTATAAGCGATATGATCAATGTATCTGATATCTATTATTAAGCAATATGATCAATGATCTGATCTTATATAAGCGATATGATCAATGTATCTGATCTTTATTATCAAGCGATATGATCAATGTATCTGATTCTATTATTAATCAGCGATATGATCAATGTATCGTCTATCAGTTCAATATTATTAAGCATATGTGATCAATGTATCTGATCATTTATTATTATAGCGATATGATCAATGTATCTGATTTATTATTCAAGCATATGATCAATGTATCTGATCTTTATTATTAAGCGATATGATCAATGTATGATATCATTTAAGCAATAGATCAATGATCTGATTTATTTAAGCGATATGATCAATGTATCTGATCTTTATTATCAAGCGATATGATCAATGTATCTGATCTTTATTATCAGCGATATGATCAATGATCTGATATCTATTATTAAGCAATATGATCAATGTATCTGATCTTTATTATCAAGCGATATGATCAATTTATCTGATATCTATTATTAAGCGATATGATCAACGTATCTGATATCTATTATCAAGGAATATGATCAATGTATCTGATATCTATTATTAAGCGATATGATCAATCTATCTGATATCTATTATTAAGCCATATGATCAAGGTATCTGATCTTTTATTATCAAGCGATATGATCAATGAATATCTGATTTTTATTATTAAGCGATATGATCAATGTATCTGATATCTATTATTAAGCAATATGACAATGTATCTGATCTTTATTATCAAGCGATATGATCAATGAATATCTTATCTTATTATTAAGCGATAGGATCAATGTATCTGATATCTATTATTAAGCAATATGATCAATTTCATCTGATCTGTATTATTAAGCGATATGATCAATGTATCTGATCTTTATTATCAAGCGATATGATCAATGTATCTGATCTTTATTTTCAGCGATATGATCAATGTATCCGATCTTTATTATTAAGCAATGTGATCAATGTATCTGATCTTTATTATCAAGCGATATGATCAATGTATCTGATATCTATTATTAAGCAATATGATCAATGTATCTGATCTTTATTATCAAGCGATATGATCAATGTATCTGATATCTATTATTAAGCGATATGATCAATGTGTCTGATCTTTATTATCAAGCAATATGATCAATGTATCTGATCTTTTTATCAAGCGATGTAATCAATGTATCTGATCTTTATTTTCAAGCGATATGATCAATGTATCTGATCTTTGTTATTAAGCGATATAATCAATGTATCTGATCTTTATTATTAAGCGATATGATCAATGGATTGATCTTTATTATTAAGCGATATGATCAATGTATCTGGTCTTTATTATTAAGTGTTATGATCAATGTATCTCATCTTTATTATTAAGCGATATGATCAATGTATCTCATCTTCATTATTAAGCGATATGATCAAAGTATCTCTCTGTGGAAACAACTTCAAAACTCGTTCTGTCCTTCATAATGTCTCGCATTGACTATTGCAATTCACTCCTGTCCGGTCTTCCTGCCTCCACCATTCACATCCTTCAGCGCATTCAAACAATGCTGCACGCCTTGTACTCAAAAAGAAAAAGCTGACCACATATCTCCTCTCCTGACACAACTTCACTGGCTCCCTGTATCAAAGCGCATACAGTACAAACTAGACACCATGTGCTACAAAAGCCTCAATAACGCAGCCCTCTATTACCTGTCAAGCCTACTTGAGATCTATGTTCCCTCACGTACCCTCCTTTATTATCAAGCGATATGATCAATGTTTCTGATCTTTATTATTAAGCGATATGATCAATGTATCTGATCTTTATTATCAAGCATATGATCAATGTATCTGATGTTTATTGTTAAGCGATATGATCAATGTATCTGATCTTTATTATCAAGCGATATGATCAATGTATCTGATCTTTATTATTAAGCGATATGATCAATGTATCTGATCTTTATTATTAAGCGATATGATCAATATATCTGATCTTTATTATCAAGCGATATGATCAATGTATCTGATCTTTATTATTAAGCGATATGATCAATGTATCTGATCTTTATTATTAAGCAATATGATCAATGTATCTGATCTTTATTATCAAGCGATATGATCAATGTATCTGATCTTTATTATCAAGCGATATGATCAATGTATCTGATATTTATTATTATGCGATATGATCAATGTATCTGATCTTTATTATTAAGCGATATGATCAATGTATCTGATCTTTATTATTAAGCGATATGATCAAAGTATCTGGTCTTTATTATCAAGCGATATCATCAATGTATCTGATCTTTATTATCAAGCATATGATCAATGTATCTGATATCTATTATTAAGCGATATGATCAATGTATCTGATATCTATTATTATGCAATATGATCAATGTATCTCATCTTTATTATTAAGCGATATGATCAATGTATTGATCTTTATTATCAAGCGATATGATCAATGTATCTGATCTTTAGTATTAACCGATATGATCAATGTATCTGATCTTTATTATTAAGCGTATGATCAATGTATTGATCTTTATTATAGCGTATGATCAATGTATTGATCTTATTATCAAGCGATATGATCAATGTATCTGATCTTTATTATTAAGCGATATGATCAATGTATCTGATCTTTATTATCAAGCGATATGATCAATGTATCTGATCTTTATTATCAAGCGATATGATCAATGTATCTGGTCTTTATTATTAAGCGATATGATCAATGTATCTGATCTTTATTATTAAGCGATATGATCAATATATCTGATCTTTATTATTAAGCAATATGATCAATGTATCTGATCTTTATTATTAAGAGATATGATCAATGTATCTGATCTTTATTATCAAGCGATATGATCAATGTATCTGATCTTTATTATCAAGCGATATGATCAATGGATCTGATCTTTATTATCAAGCGATATGATCAATGGATCCGATCTTTATTATCAAGCGATGTGATCAATGTATCTGATCTTTATTATCAAGCGATATGATCAATGTATCTGATCTTTATTATCAAGAGATATGATCAATGTATCTGATCTTTATTATCAAGCGATGTGATCAATGTATCTGGTCTTTATTATCAAGCGATATGATCAATGTATCTGATCTTTATTATCAAGAGATATGATCAATGTATCTGATCTTTATTATTAAGAGATATGATCAATGTATCTGATCTTTATTATCAAGCGATATGATCAATGTATCTGATCTTTATTATCAAGCGATGTGATCAATGTATCTGATCTTTATTATCAAGCGATATGATCAATGTATCTGTCTTTATTATCAAGAGATATGATCAATGTATCTGATCTTTATTATTAAGAGATATGATCAATGTATCTGATCTTTATTATCAAGCGATATGATCAATGTATCTGATCTTTATTATCAAGAGATATGATCAATGTATCTGATCTTTATTATCAAGCGATATGATCAATGTATCTGATCTTTATTATCAAGCGATATGATCAATGTATCTGATCTTTATTATCAAGCGATATGATCATGTATCTGGTCTTTATTATAAGCGATATGATCAATGTATCTGATCTTTATTATCAAGCGATATGATCAATGTATTGTCTTTATTATTCAAGCGATATGATCAATGTATCTGATATTTATTATCAAGCGATATGATATCAATGTATCTGTCTTTATTATAAGCGATATGATCAATGTATCTGATCTTTATTATCAAGAGATATGATCAATGTATCTGATATTATTATCAAGCGATATGATCAATGCTATCTGATCTTTATTATCAAGCGATATGATCAATGTATCTGATCTTTATTATCAAGCGATATGATCAATGTATCTGATCTTTATTATTAAGAGATATGATCAATGTATCTGATCTTTATTATCAAGCGATATGATCAATGTATCTGATCTTTATTATCAAGAGATATGATCAATGTATCTGATCTTTATTATTAAGAGATATGATCAATGTATCTGATCTTTATTATTAAGAGATATGATCAATGTATCTGATCTTTATTATCAAGCGATATGATCAATGTATCTGATCTTTATTATCAAGAGATATGATCAATGTATCTGATCTTTATTATTAAGCGATATGATCAATGTATCTGATCTTTATTATTAAGAGATTACATCTCATTTCCCTGGCTTGGATTCGTCTATCCAAATCTGCTGATACATGTGTGTGCATGTGTGCGTGTGTGTGTTTGTGCGTACGTATGTGTGTATGTGTGTGCATACGTGTGTGTATGTGCATGTGTGTGAGTGTGAGTGTGTGTGTGCGTATGTGTGTGTGTATGTGTGTTGTATGGTGTATGTGTGATGGTGTGAGTGTGTGTGTGTGTGTGTGTGTGTGTGTGTGTGTGTGTGTGTGTGTGTTGTGTGTGTGTGTGTGTGTCTGTGTTTGTGTGTAAACAAGCTACAGTATGCGTGTCTCTCTGTGGGAGTTTCAATAATGAGAAACCATCACTGTAATGAAAAACAACAAGAATGTGTAAAACTGTGGAAAATAAGCCGCGATATTTTATTGTGAAACCAGAAAAGCCATTCCTTTGTTTCTCTTGGCTGGTTCCCAACCTTTTGAACCACCATCAATATGAAACAGTTCAGGGATAAAAGAAAACAGTAACGAAAAGAGAAAAAAAAACATAGTATGAATAAATCATGAACACAGAAAAGCAGGGAGTCTGAATGATTTCTCTTGGGGAGACATATTTATCAGACATGTGAAACGTTTTTGACTTCTCTTTTCTCGTCCCCAACCCCGAAATTCTGTTTTCTTTTAATTCACAGGCCTGTAAAGGAAGCCTGTCACTACATCACTTGGCAGTTAAATGGATAAAAATGCTAATCTTCAAGAAATATCGAGTCTGGGGCAGCCAGAAAATCGTTCCATAATTGTTTTCAAGCGGCACGTGATCACTCACCTCACACTTTTCAACTCTTCCGTTTGTGTGTGTGTGCGTGCGTGGTGTGTGTGTGTGTGTGTGTGTGTGTGTGTGTGTGTGTGTGTGTGTGTGTGTGTGTGTGTGTGTGTGTGTGCATGCGCGTGTGCGTGTGCCTTTTTGTCTGTACTTGTATGAAAATGCAAAACGTGCATGTGTGTGTGTGTGTGTGTGTGTGTGTGTGTGTGTGTGTGTGTGTGTGTGTGTGTGCGTCGTGTGTAACATTCTAAAATACTGTTTTGTGTTGGACTTTAAATCTTTTTGTTGTGGGGTATATGTTGATTCCATTGGACTTTCGTTTCTTTATTATCTCCTGTGCCCTCATTGGGTTACAGGTCTCTTAAATGCGTGTGTGTTTGTGCGTGCGTAAGAGAGCGTGTTTGTGTGTGCATATGCATGCGTACCACGAATATGTTGCTGGTTGCTTTGGGTCTGTATATCATGTGTGTGTGTGTGTGTGTGTGTGTGTGTGTGTGTGTGTGTGTGTGTGTGTGTGTGTGTGTGGTATGTGTGTGTGTGTGTGTATGTGTGTGTGTGTGTATGTGTGTGTGTATGTGTGGAGTGTGTGATGTGTGTGTGTGTGTGTGTGTGTGTGTGTGTGTGTGTGTGTGTGTGTGTGTGTGTGTGTGTGTTGTGAGTGTGTGTGCTTGCAATAGTATTTAGCGTGTTTGCTGATGCATTCATCTGAGGGCAACAAAAATGCATCAGTAAATGAACACATTGTCGTTCTCTGACCAAATTCCCCTGGATCCATCTGATATCGATCTACAACCCACAAAACTTCGAAAGCAAATGTTGTAACGCATCTGATATGTCCTCAGATGAAAATCCTTGTTTTCATAACGCATCTGATATGTCCTCAGATGAAAACCCTTGTTTTCATAACGCATCAGAAATGTCCTCAGATGAAAACCCTTGTTTTCATAACGCATCTGATAATGTCCTCAGACGAAAACCCTTGTTTTCATAACGCATCAGAAATATCCTCAGATGAAAACCCTTGTTTTTCATAACGCATCATGATATGTCCTCAGAGAAAACCCTTGTTTTCATAACGCATCAGAAATATCCTCAGAAGAAAACACTTTTGTTTCACATAGGTTTGTTCTCACCTTTGCAAGGGAGCCAACCGCTCATTTTACTTTCTAGGGGCTATGACGATCTATCTTCAGTTGTTTTACTTTACAGTCGATCCCTGGCAGTTGTTTTTTTCCTTATCCAGTCTGCAAGACCTCAATCAGTCAAGGAAACATACAATCAAGACTGGAGCCATTACACAATATGTGATTGTCGTTGCAAATTTGTATTCACGGGTAGCAGGAAAAACGCTGTGTCAGGAGAGCTATCAGTGTGTAGGTTCGGGAGTGTTCATATAGTAGTCTTAGGCGTGCAGGCAGTCAATGTTTTAATGCATCAATTTTGGATTGATGCCTGTGCACGGCTTTGTCTGTCACTGTGGTTTTCTCTCCTTTATGCTTGTGCACGGCTTTGTCTGTCACTGCTGGGTTTTCTCTCCTTTATGCTTTGTGCACGGCTTTGTCTGTCACTGCTGGGTTTTCTCTCCTTTATGCTTTGTGCACGGCTTTGTCTGTCACTGCTGGGTTTTCTCTCCTTTATGCTTTGTGCACGGCTTTGTCTGTCACTGCTGGGTTTTCTCTCCTTTATGCTTTGTGCACGGCTTTGTCTGTCACTGCTGGGTTTTCTCTCCTTTCCCTTATCTTTTTCTTCCCACCCGAACGTGAGTCCATGCCTTCTCTCTATAGTACTCACATGGAAGACTTAACTGATCTTGTTATTCATAGTGGCTGTCTGAAACGCTGCTAAAAGGTTTTAATGTTGCAAGGCTGTCTGGAAATCCTGTGTTTTGTTTTAATCTGGAAACCCTGCGTTTTGTTTAATCTGCAAGGAATATGAGAACCAACTACCCTCTTTTCTGTCAGCATGACGATCTTTTTAAACATTCAGCTTTTCGCCATCTGATGCGTGACATGATAGTCACAGGAATACGAAATCAAATTTCTGCCTTCTCAACTTTGTTACATCATCATCATCACCATCAGGTGCTCTGCCGCATGGCGTTGGCGATCATGGACTTCCATCTGCCTCTATCTCTCGTTGCCCCTAGCATCTCCCCC
>JAPXFY010000028.1:7215488-7220488 GCA_030674185.1 Monoplex corrugatus
AATTTACAAAGCCTGTGTTCTATTTTTATTTTCAAAGACTGTGCTCTGTTTTAATTTACAAAGCTTGTATTCTGTTTTGATTTACAAAACATGTGCTCTGTTTTAATTTACAAAGCCTGTGTTGTGTTTTAATCTGCAAAGCCTGCGTTCTATTTTAATTTACAAAGCCTGTGTTCTATTTTAATCTGCAAAGCCTGTGTTCTGTTTTAATTTGCGAGGCCTGTGTTCTGTTTTAATTTACAAAACATGTGCTCTGTTTTACATTAAAAAACCTGTGTTCTGCTTCTATCTGTAAAGCCTGTGCTCTTCTTCTATCTGCAAAGCCTATGTTCTGTTTTAATTTACAAAGCTCGTGCTCTGTTTCGATTTACAAAACCTGTGCTCTGTTTAAATTTACAAAGCCTGTGTTCTGTTTTAATCTGCAAAGCTTGTGTTTTGTTTTAATTTACAAACCTGTGTTATGTTTTAATTTTCAAAGCATGTGTTCTGCTTCTATCTGCAAAGCCTGTGTTCTGTTTTGATTTGCAAAGCCTGTGTTCTGTTTTAATTTACGAAGCCTGTGCTCTGATTTAATTTACAAAGCCTGTGATCTGCTTCTATCTGCAAACCCCGTGTTCTGTTTTAATTTACAAAGCTTGTGTTCTGTTTTAATTTACGAAGCCTGTGGTCTAATTTTAATTTACAAAGCCTGTGTTCTGCTTATATCTGCAAAGCCTGTAATCTGTTTTAACTTGTAAAGCCTGTGTTCTGTTTCAATTTACAAAACTTGTGGTCTGTTTCAATCTGCAAAAGCTGTGCTCTGTTTTAATTTACAAAGCCTGTGCTCCGCTTCTATCTGCAAAGCCTACAAAGGTAGCCAGCCACTCTACACCACTAGGAATTATAGGAATGAAAATGCAAATATTCCCAGTAATACCATCTCTCACGCAGCAAGACAATGGTTACGTAATTGTTCTCGTGTGACATATGATCAGTCAACTCGGACTTTAAACTGTTTTCTATTGTCCAGGGAAATAAACTGAATGAAATCGTGGAAACGACTTTATGGTAGTGGTAAGTTCTGAGCCATGAATAACAACACACATGGATTTCAGATAACTGGGTTGTATCAGTTTTATTCCTTACCAGAGAGAGAGAGACAGACAGACAGACAGACAGCGTTAGAGACAGAGAGTCAGACAGACAGAGAGAAAAGAGAAAGAGAGAGACAGACAGACAGACAGAAAGCATACAGACAGACAGAGAGACAAAGAGAGGGAGAGAGAGCGAGCAAGTGAGAGAAAGAGAGAGAGAGAGAGTCAGAGAGAGAAAGAGAGAGCGAGAGAGAGAGAGACAGACAGACAAACAGACAGAGTTAGAGAGAGAGAGTTAGACAGACAGACAGAGAGACAAAGAGTGAGAGAGAGACACACAGTGAGAAAGACAGAGATAGGGAGAGACAGACAGACAGACAGAGCTAGAGAGAGACATAGAGAGAGACAGAGAGAGAGAGAGAGGGAGAGATAGAAACAGAGACAGAGACACAGACACAGAGACATAGAGAGAGACAGAGAGAGAGAGAGAGAGTCAGAGAGAGAGAGAGAGAGAGACAAAGAGAGAGAGACAGACAAACAGGCAGACAGACAGACAGGGTTAGGGAGAGAGAGAATCAGACAGACAGAGAGCAAAGATATATATATATATATATATATATATTTATATATATATATAACAGACAAAAAGACAGACAGACAGACAGATAGACAGCAAACAGAGACAGAGAGACAAAAAGAGGGAGAGAGAGCGAGCGAGTGAGAGAGAGCGAGACAGACAGACAGACAGAGTTAGAAAGAGAGAGTCAGACAGACAGACAGAGAGCACAGAGAGAGAGAGAGAGAATAGAGAGAGACAGAGACAGAGAGAGCGAGAGAGAGAGAGGGACAGACAGACAGACAGATTGAGAGAGGAAGTGAGAGAGCGCGCAATTTAAAGATGTAATGTTCAAAACAAATTCAGAGCTCTGGAAGACATTAGTGACAGTGGGAAACAATGGACAAAGTTGAAAACTCGATGAATGAAGCTTGTGAAGAAATCCCTAGAGTAGACAGAAAAGCACAAAATAACTGGGTGACAAAAGAGAAAAAAACGGAAAAGAGAAAAGATACAGAAAGATAAACAAAGACATCAGGAATAGATGCACTAAGGAAGCTTGGCTGAAAACAAAGTGCAAAGAAATAGAAAACCGACACAAAATAGATCCTCAGGGTATGTACAGAAGAATTGAAGAAATCGCCCACAGGAAAAAGACATGCACATCAATTGGTTGCTTAAAATCGAAAGATGGTACGCTTATCACGGAAAAAGACAAAATATTAGATAAACCTTTTTGAATATGACAGAAACGAAGAACATGTTATAAGAAAGAACGTTGAAGGACCACCCATGATGAAAGTTGAAGTTAGAGCAGCATTGAAAAATGAAACAGGAAAAGCTCTATGATTAGACACTACAGAGATGATTGAAGCCCTGGAGGAATTTGGTATTGAAAAAACAACTCCTCTTAAATGAAATCTCCAAAGATATCTCAAAATCAATTTTCATTGCTGTTCTAAAGAAAACAGGGGCTATCGAATGCAAACACTATCGCACAATCAGCTTGATGAGTCATGTAACAAAAATCCTATTAAGAATAATCATGATGAGGACAAGGAACAGAATCAAAACAGAAATAACAAAATAACAGTGTGGTTTTTGCCGAAGGAATGCCATATACATCCTAAGAACTATAATCATCATCATCATCATCACCACCACCATCATCATCATCATCATCAAGTAACCTGTCGCATGGCTTTGGCGATCATGACATATGTATCTATCCCTTGTTGCCGCAAACACATCTTCTACCCTCTTTGTCATCAGCCACTCCAATATTTTTTCCCTGGGTCTACTTGGTGCTCTCTTTCCCCTCCAGCTTTCCTGTTGTGACCAGGTGCTCTAATTCCCCTTTCCTCATAAAAAGGCCTACAAATGCTGCCTGTCTTTTCCTAATCTTCCCTTATGTATGATCTTCTTGTATCTGCTTCCATCAAGACTGTCTCGTTTGTTTTCTTTGTTGTCCATGGAACTCTCAACATTCTTCTTAGAAACCACATCTCGGTTGCCTCAATCTTGTTCTGGCTTTGCTTGTTGACTGTCCATGCCTCACAACCGTATAACATTATTGGTTCTATATAACAATCAAGAACTCTCTTCCTGATGTTAATTGATAGGCATTTATTGGTAAGAATGCTTTTCATCTTCTTGAATGCTGTTTTGGCTTGGCCAATTCTGCTGGCTATTTCTGATGTGCATCTGCCATCTGGTGAGATGATCGTTCCCAGATATTTAAACTTATCAACCTGTCTCAAGGTTGTGCCGTTTGCTGTTACTTTGCATGAGGGGATTTCATGTTTTTTACTGATTACCATGACTTCTGTCTTCTTGCTTTAGCTTTCTATTTCTATTATATTCACAAGGTTTTGTAGGTCCCTTTTATTTTCTGTAATTAGCACGGTGTCATCTGTGTACCGAATGTTGTTTATCATTTTCTCTCCAACCTTTAATCCAGGGTATTCATCTAGGTTTCTCATGATGTTTTCGTTGTAAAGTGAAAACAAATCTGGTGACAGAACTCAACCTTGCCTGATACCACTTTTGATATTTTGGAGAGAGCTTTTATCGTTTTCTATTCTCATTGCAGCAGTTGTTCCCAATACATATTTCTGATTATTCGTAGATCTTTTTCATCAATACTGAGTCTTTCTAGTTAATGATCAATTCTTTATGTCTTACCCGATCGAAACCTAAGTATAATCAACAAAACATAAATGTAAATCCTTAATCAACTCGATTGACCTCTCTACGATAGTTCTTAAGATGTATACGGCATTAATAGTTCCTTTCCCTTCGACAAATCTACACTGTTCTTCTGCTATTTCTCTTTTGATTCTATTCCTTGTCCTCATCATGATTATTCTTAATAGGATGTTTGTTACATGACTCATCGAGCTGATTGTGCAATGGAGTTCGTATTCTATAGCCCCTGTTTTCTTTGGAAGTGCAATGAAAATTGATTTTGACATATCTTTGGGGATTTTTCCAGTGTCATAAATTTCATTTAGGAGGACTGTTATTTTTTCAATACCAAATTCGTCCAGGGCTTCAATCATCTCTGTAGTAACATTGTCTGGTCCTGGGGCTTTTCTTGGTTTCATCTTTTTAATGCTGCTCTGAATTTCATCTTTCATTATGGGTAGTCCTTCAACGTTCTTTCTTATAATGTGTTCTTCGTTTCTGTCATCTTCAAAAAGGTCTTTAATAGTACTCTCCCCATCTGTCTAATATTTTGTCTTTTTCCGTGATGAACTACCATCTTTCGAATTTAAGCAACCAGTTGATGTGCATGTATTTTTCCTGTGGACAATTTCTTCAATTCATCTGTACATACCCTGAGGATCTGTTTTGTGTAGGTCTTCTATTTCTTTGCATTTTGTTTTCAGTCAAGCGTCCTTAACTTTATTGCACCTATTCCTGATTTCTTTGTTTATCTTCCTGTATATTTCCTCCTTTCCCTTTGTGTTCCTCCGTTCTTCCATTAAGCCTAGAAGTTCTTTTGTCATCCAGTTCTTTTTTGCTTTTCTATCTACCCTCGGGTTTTCTTCACAAGCTTCATTTATCGAGTTTCTCAACTTTGTCCATTGTTCCTCATTGTCACTAACGTCTTCCAGAGCACTGAATTTGTTTTGAACATGTACGTTAATTTTTTTACGTATCGCTTCATCTGTCTTTAAGAATCAAAGATTTAGTTTAATGTTGCTTTTAGTCTGTTTCCTTTCCTTAATTTCAGCCTAAATCTTCCCATTACAGGATTGTGGTCACTGTTGCAGTCTACGCCTGGTAGTGTTTTTGCTGTCAGCAAAGAATGTCTAAATCTTTTATCAATCAGGATGTGTAGTCAATTTGATTTTTGGTATTATCTC
>JAPXFY010000028.1:7227988-7235488 GCA_030674185.1 Monoplex corrugatus
ATCATAGAAAAAAATCTGTTCACTGTAGGCACTGCCTTGAGGTTTTGTAGGAATTCCCCTTATGACCAAAGACAGTTCCTTGAATTGTCCATCTTCAATTTCCCCAATGTTCTCCTGAGTCAGATAAATTCTTTGGCCTTCTGACTTGCATAGCCTGACGTCAGTGCACATTGGTAGAGATTGAACTGTTCAGTAATGGTCCTTACTGTTGCTCCTTCAGGTAATATGGACGGAAATCTTTAGAAAGAACTTAAGGCTTTGAGACTTTCCAGCAACGTGCTGTTCAACATTAGCAGTCTCAGCATGTAGTAGCACAGGGTCATCTAAAGGTAAACACTTCTTCAGACACAGCCTTGGAAAACTTGTCGGGTTGTAGCAAGTAGCAAATTGTAATCGGTGATAAGCTGTCAATCTCATTACATCCTGTTCTAATCCACTCTCTTATTGGTGCAAAAAAATTCTGCCATGGATTTAAAGTTTCCAAAATTTTTCTCGTTATCTGTGTGGTTCTTGTTTTTGCAATGTCGAGTGCAGTCGTACATGCCACCAAGTTTATCTGAGAAGTCAGTTTTGCATGTTGCACAGAACATAAAGGAAGGTCCCTTCCTTGAGGCCTTAAGACTGGCATATCTGTGGTGATACGCACCCATTAACTTCTGACTGCCTTCCTTTTAAGTTTCTTTTTTGATGTGCTAGACTTGTTTCGAGCTACCGGGTGGCAAAGTTTCTTCATCAGAAGTTTCGCGTTGACGCTTCCCGCGGATTCGTTGGCCGACATTTTCGAATGATAAAGCCTACAACGGGTTCAAATTTGAGAGTGCCCTTGCTAATTGATGCCTTTGTGCACGCGCATGTTAACACTTGCATCAGTCATAGTAAATTGGCAACAGACGCGGGCAGACAGACCAACGAAACGCTTCCCGAGAAAAACTTTATTACAAGGAAGTTAAAAACACAGACGGGTTTGGACCGCAGCAAGGAGCAGGGTATGTGTAGTCGGCAACACGGAGTAGGGTATGTGTAGTCGGCAACACGGAGCAGGGTTGTGTAGTCGGCAACACGGAGCAGGGTTGTGTAGTCGGCAACACGGAGCAGGGTATGTGTAGTCGGCAACACGGAGCAGGGTTGTGTAGTCGGCAACACGGAGCAGGGTTGTGTAGTCGGCAACACGGAGCAGGGTTGTGTAGTCGGCAACACGGAGCAGGGTATGTGTAGTCGGCAACACGGAGCAGGGTATGTGTAGTCGGCAACACGGAGCAGGGTTGTGTAGTCGGCAACACGGAGCAGGGTTGTGTAGTCGGCAACACGGAGCAGGGTATGTGTAGTCGGCAACACGGAGCAGGGTTGTGTAGTCGGCAACACGGAGCAGGGTTGTGTAGTCGGCAACACGGAGCAGGGTTGTGTAGTCGGCAACACGGAGCAGGGTATGTGTAGTCGGCAACACGGAGCAGGGTTGTGTAGTCGGCAACATGGAGCAGGGTATGTGTAGTCGGCAACACGGAGCAGGGTTGTGTAGTCGGCAACACGGAGCAGGGTTGTGTTGTCGGCAACACGGAGCAGGGTTGTGTAGTCGGCAACACGGAGCAGGGTTGTGTAGTCGGCAACACGGAGCAGGGTTGTGTAGTCGGCAACACGGAGCAGGGTATGTGTAGTCGGCAACACGGAGCAGGGTTGTGTAGTCGGCAACACGGAGCAGGGTATGTGTAGTCGGCAGCACGGAGCAGGGTTGTGTAGTCGGCAACACGGAGCAGGGTTGTGTAGTCGGCAACACGGAGCAGGGTATGTGTAGTCGGCAACACGGACCAGGGTTGTGTAGTCGGCAACACGGAGCAGGATATTGTTAGTCGGCAACGCGAGTTTTGTGGAGTTTATGCCATTTAAGCGTGGCTGCACAGTAAAGGCTTCAAATGTGGAAAATGCTATGCCCAATTCAGAACCTAAACATGTCATTTTTTTGGTAGACGTGGTTCCCACTGATTAATGATTTTTTAGTCCAGGGATTATTTTGTCTAAGAGAAATATTTTCAGGAAAAACAGTATCCATAAAGCATATTGAAAGAAAACAGCCACGTTTGAAGTCACGCAACTGCTCCATCTTTTATTGTGGCTTAAAGACTGGTTTCGAATAAAATGTAACGACGTTTTTCCCTTGCAGAAAAGATTCTTCTCTGTTACAGCCAAATAATTAAACAACAGTATTTCGCTTGATATACCCTTCACACAAGATCGTATACAATATGTATGGGGTCACTGAATATTAACCAGGTATACACAAAATTAAATCAGAACGTCTATTTCATATAACGAAAGAAGACATGTACGACAAGATATGACAGGGTCAAGACAAGACAGGCGCAAATTTTCAGCCAACTGGTGAGTGCGTGCGTGCGTGCGTGCGTGCGTGCGTGCGTGCGTGCGTGTGTGCATGCGTGCGTTCGTGCGTACGCGTGTGTGTGTGTGTGTGTGTGTGTGTGTGCGTGCGTGCGTGCATTCGTGAGTGTGTGTGTGTTTGCACACGTGTGTGAAAAAGGAGCATCAAATCAAGAAGATGGTCTGTTGTTCGTTTCGTTACAATAATCTCCATCATCAATACAACGAATACTTATTCGTTCGTGTTCGTTCGTATCCCACTGTACACGCTTTCTCACAGTAAATTGAAGTATGAGAAAAAAAGACTTGAAGATAACAAAAATTTACTTTGGAGGCAATTTTTATGTCAATAAAAATAGACAGTCCACATTATATCATGTGTTATCTTCCACGGATCACATCTTTGATCATATGCAGAAAAGATGCCCAAAGAATCACCAAATTGTAAGTGGTCAGAGGGCATGCATGCTTCAGGGACCTGGAGCCATGCTGGTGATAGTCTCAGCTACTGGTAGGGTCATCCAAGCCGAACAGGTTGTCACATGTAAAGATGTAGGTGACTTGCAGTGTCTTGCAGTTTATGCAGGTTCGTGAAGATCTAGCAGTTGATCATTCTTCTCAGAGACAAAATACTCTAGCCCAGGTTAAACGAAAACGGTCCTTATTTTGAAGAACGTAGAAAACACAACAGGAACTGGGTAAATACCTCACACATCCAATGCACCACTCCTAGTTTGCAGAATTATTATTCTTCAGCCCTCAAAATCTACACACAGCAACTCCACAAATCTACAGCAACTTCTCTATCTCTGACAGCAGGCTTACACTTCAACTCTTCCGATCACTTTCAACCCAGTCACGCTTTATTTATAACATCATGGAGAGTTCCACAATATTATCGGCTTTTCCCTAGATTTTCAGTCTATCATAACCGCATTCTCGAACCTTCCCTTTCAAAAATATTCTATAGTTCTAGCCAATCATTGTACAGATTAAATTTGTTTACTATTTCCGAACATTCTCGAAAGATCTAAGGTATTCTACGTTGTTTTTTTTTATCATTTCTAGATTGTTCTGAAGGATTCTACATATTTCCATACAACGAAATCAAACTTAAACATATATTTTTAGTGTTAGCATAAACCAAAACAAATATTCTCGATTCATTATCCAGTGAATCACAAAACAATCTTCAAGAACGAACAGTGGAGAGTAGCTGAATTGACAGACACATTTCAACGTCACACTTCTCTTATCGGCATTCGCACTTTCACAGAGTTTCTCATTTTTGAAATGTAACACGGGTCAAGGAGGAATAAAGAATGATCACAACAATGGAATGAACAACTAGCAAGACAAGTTTTTGTGTTGCATGCTTAGGTTGAAATCGAGACATCACAGCTTAAACCTGTGGCTGTGGTAACTAAGCCAGCCAGAACGCTACAACTTGTACAAGTTACATGTATGTCTATATCATACATACACTCTTTCCCCAGATTCTCGTTCTTTTTTTCCTTTAACTCGGCAAAAATCATTGGGACGTTGCACTGAAGAGCCGTTCGCTAGATTCCTTCAACTCTGTCGTTTGTGTGCCAAAGCGTGGGTCTCTGCAAATCGTTTCTCTGCCCATTCTGCAGTGTTGTCAGTCTGTTGTTCTTTTTTTCTCTTTTTTTCCATCCCCCCCCCCCCCTTAACAATACCCTGGAAGACTGATTAGCAAAGCAGTGGGATCTTGTTACATGGTCATACCAATGTAGTTTTTTTTAACTGATATCTGCAGATTTTCATATAGCCCAGAGTGCTGCTTGACGTCTGGCGCGCATGGTCATTTTGATATGGTCAGTGTGTCTGAGGTTTAGTATCTTGCGATAGCATCTCATTTCCATGGTCTTGGATTCGTCTTTCCAAATCTGCTGTGAGTTCCATATATATCTCATATGCGTACAGAAAGTTGGAACAGTGCACGAGACAGCCTGACTTTATGGAGATGTTCTTATTTTCCCGTACATGTTTCAGTCTGGCCAGTGCTGATGTTTAACTGCTGATTGTGTGTCATAACAATCCATCCCCGTGGTGAAAAATAAAGAATGATGAAACCGAGTGTGTTGTTGCAGCGTTGTTTTGTTCTAAAGTAGCAACAACATTCACGTGTTTCTCTTGCGGGGTTAATTCCTTCTGTACCTTCTGCTACTCTTCACCCCCATCCCCGCCCCCTCTCCTTTGTCAGAGGCAAGACCTTGAGCAGAGAGCCGAAGTGAACGTTGTTGTTACTGTTATTTTTGTTTAAAGCCCAGCCGATACGCACAGCCATACCTGGGCCATAACCAACTCAAAACGTAGACAATATCTCACTGGAGGAAAAAACACTGGAAAAAAATTGATTACACATATCAATCCATTTGCGCACATAATCTAAGGATATGCCTTTGTATTGATCACTCTATCCAACCAGGTGGTAAAACACCCAAACCTGAATACAAATTTAAACATAACGAAGGACCTTTCAACATATATATAAAAAGGGCCTAAATTGCTTTGCTTCTGCACATCACACTTCCTTAGAGCCAAAAATGCACTTAATACATGTACCCAATTATCAATCATAAGAAAAAGTATGTAAGGCCTTATAGACCACACCCAGGTGAATGGACCAGTAAGACAGAAAATGACAGGAAGAAATGACAGAAAACAAATAGAGTGACATAAAAGAGGAAATTTCCAGCACAGAATTTCCAGAAGGGTGGGATATTATTCATACTGAAAGAGTCCCCGGCATCCCCACGGGGGCGAGGTGAAAATCGGATGCTGAATGTCTACACGGGCACAGTAGTTTAAAGGTTAGTACAGGGAATATTTCATGGAAAGGTATACATTTGGCACATTTTTTTCGTTCTACCAGGATTATTATGTGTGACTGATACATGTATTTGGTAAATGTTAACGTAACGCACAAGGAACGATTCACAGTCATTTGTCATCATGACAGATGGCTAAAGGAAATGATTCTAAAACATGGGAAGTGGCCCTAAGAAGACTCAAATATTAAGCTGACGATAATTCTCATTAACATGTCCTCAAACAGTTTGTACACAACCATTTTACATATTTGTAAAGCATATGTACACAGCTCTGTGTGTGAATTACAAACCTACGACTAAAGTGAAAACGGAAATAAAATGATTTCCTTCACTAGACACGACAGGTGTGAGATCTCAGAGAATAAGAGACTAAGTCTTCCTGACGAGCAAGAACCTCTACGATTGCTACATTTGGAATGGAAACTTGTTAAACAGGTCCACCATCAGTTACAGCCATGTCATGCAGTCATTATCTGAAACGGAACTCCTCAGCGTCATCACTATCATCCTCATTCTTATCATCATAACATCACTGTAATTTGCCTTAGATTTTGTGGTCCTTTATGCCTGCTCTCGTGGTATGCTCAGCTTCGGTGTGTTGGGGACAGAGAGTTGTTGGGAGGGGAGGGGATGCTGGAATGAGTGGTATACGAACAGTGATGCAAGAATGGTGCACCAATTAAACAAAACAAAAGAAAACAAAAAACCAACCAACCAACCAACAAACAAACAAACAACAAATAAACAAACAAACGGAAACAAACAAACAAACAAACAAAAACTCACATTTTAGTAGACATACCGCTAGTTATATTTACTGTCAGCAAGGGAATGTACAACTAAGGGACAACGGATGAGATTGGCCATATGAGTACAATGACTCTGCCAAAAATCAAAATTTGACAGAATCATAAACAGATGAGAAAATTCAATGAAATTATAGCTGCTTAGAAAAAAAAATCCAGATTTGTAATTTCTCAAAGGTACTGTGACCTTGAAGAAGCATCAATTGACACAAAACTGAACTACAGCGAGGACAATGGTAGACTACAGCAACAATGAAAACAGAATGTTGATATTCTGAAAAGTTCATGACAAAGTCCTGTTCACACAGCGTGAAAAGTGTTTATTTTAGGCACTATGTTTGGCCTGTGCGACCTCGACCTTGGCGCCATGGCTTCAAAACTTACGTATTCTCCACTTTTCAGCAGTCCACACTTTTGACTTAGATCTGGTAAAGATCCGTTCATTAACAGCTGAGAAAATAATGCTAACACGCACACGCACACGCACACGCGCACACACACACAAACACACCACACACACACACCACACACACGCACACGCACGCCCACACACACACAAACACAAGCCCACAAACACACACATAAAGCCACAAACACACACACACACACACATACACACACACACACACACACACACACACACACACACACACACACACACACACACACACACACACACACAACACACACACACACACAACGAGCATTATTTGACACGGAACATCTGCGCTATACAAACGGAATTGTTCTTGCTATTGTTGTTATCATTGTTACTGACAGACAAATACAGCTATGACTCCTTCTCCAGACGACAAGAAATAATGTCCCTTTTTTTTGTAAAGGGACATTAATAACGGGAAAAAACATGGGGAAAAGGTAGATATGTGTGACCAGCTTCTTTATTGACGATTTTAGGCAGTGAATATGTCATTGTGATCTAATCATCTTAGTTTTTAAATAAAGCATTTGCCCATTTTTACGCAGATGTGTTGCAATAAAGAAACATGAAGCAATACCTGGACATTCAAAGACAGCAAATTTGATACAAGTTTTAGAGAAACATGGAATAATACCTGGACATTCAGGGATGGGAAATTTGAAACAAGTATAAAAACAACAGTAGTTTGTGAGCAGCTTAACTAAATTCCTTTCAGTATCCGTCTTTACATGTGTCGTTTTAAGCCACTTTGTCATGCTCCTTTGTATACAAAACATTAGAATGTCATCTTCGTCATATATACATTCATTTTTAATGGGTGAGCATGTTTTAATTCAAGTATAACAAAAACGATGTTTTGGGCAACGTTATCTAACTTTTCTCTAGTCCTGGGTTTTTCCATGTTTCATCTTTTTCATCGCTGCTCTAACTTCATCTTTCATCATTGGTGGTCCTTCAGCGTTCTTTCTAATGTGTTCCTCCCTTTTGTCATCATCAAAATTGTCTTGGATGTACTCTTCCCATCTAT
>JAPXFY010000028.1:7247988-7250488 GCA_030674185.1 Monoplex corrugatus
ATTGCTGTCGTTGTTATAATTATTGTTGTTGTTTTTGCTGTTGTTGGGTTGTGGCTGCTGTTGTCTTCGTCGTCTTCATTGTTGTTGTTGCTGTCGTTGTCGTTGTCGTTGTCACTGTGGTGATGATGATGGTGGTTAACATGATTGTTGTTCTCTTTGCTACAATTATTAGTGTCATGTATAATGGCACATCTATGTTAGCACTTACAATGATAATGTGTAAGTTTGTTTATCTCGTGGCTGTTCGAATCTGAAGTAGTGTAGTTATGTGTGTGCATGCGTGTGTGTGTGTGTGTGTGTGTGTGTGTGTGTGTGTGTGTGTGTGTGTGTGTGTGTGTGTACGTATGTGTGCGTGTGTTACCTTTGTACGTGCATGCGTGTGTGCATATAAATGAGTGTTTGTGTGTATTGAATGTTGTCTAAGCGTGCGTGCCGGCGTGCGTGCGCGTGCGGTTGTGTTCATATAAGTGGAGCACGCTGTGGTGGAGGGATGAAGATTTGGTATTCAACGTTAAGATTGGGGTGGGGGAGGGAGGGTAATAGCAAGTGAGATTGAAGACATTAGATCTAATATCTACTTCCTAAATACCTGTCACAATTTTGCTGACTGACTGAAGCAATGATGATGATCATCATCATTATCAGGTGCCCTGCTACATGGCGTTGGCGACCATGGACTTCCAACCATCTCTATCTCTCGTTGCCCCAGCATCTCCCCCACCCTCCTCATCCCCAGCCACTCTGCAAGTCCGTCCAGCATTCTCTCCCTGGGTCTACCTGGTGCTCTCTTTCCCTCCAGCTTCCCCGTTGTGACCAGGTGCTCCAAATCCCCTTCATAATAAAATGGCCTATAAATGTTGCTTGTCTTTTCCTAATCTTCCTTATGAGTGATCTGCTTGTGTCTGCCTCCATCAAGACTGTCTCGTTTCTTTTCTTTGCTGTCAATGGAACTCTCAACATTCTTCTTAGAAACCACATCTCGGCTGCCTTGATCCTGCTCTGGCTTCGCTTGCTGACTGTCCACGCCTCGCATCCGTAAACAGTATTGGTTCTATATAACATTCAAGGACTCTCTTTCTGATGTTAATTGATAGGCATTTGTTGGTAAGAATGCTTGTCATCTTCTTGAATGCTGTTTTGGCTTGGCCGATTCTGCCAGCTATTTCCGATGTGCATCTGCCGTCTGATGAAATGATCGTTCCGAGGTATTTGAACTTATTAACCTGTGTCAAGGTTGTGCCATTTGCTGTTATTTTGCATAAGGGGATTTCATGTTTTTTACTGATCACCATGACTTCAGTCTTCCTGCTGTTTAGTTCCAACCCCTTACCTTTGCTTTCTATTTCTAGTATATTCACAAGGTTTTGTGATGATATCTCTCCAAAAATCCTGTACGGTACTTTTGATAAACGTTCAGTCTGAAAGCAGAAGAAAGGTGCAATGAAGGACTTGTGCAGCATTTTATAAAGTAAGTATAAAAAATCTAAAAAGAAAAAAGGTGATCTATGCATCTGCAAGCCACTGTGGATCGTATAAAGGAAAACAAAATAAAACAACAAAAATATGAACACCAAATTTTGTAACTGCTTTCTTTTTTGTCAATATATTAGTTCATCTGATAATTCTGGTAAATAACTGGATATGATATTTCTTTTCTACTTTCTTCGGCCGAAGACTTCACGCTATAATTCACTCAAAGTCATGTTCTTTATCACAGCACATCCTCTAATCACATGTCATGCAAGAGCACATTTGGAATGGTTTTCCTGCTAAAGGAAATGTGACCCTCCATGGAAAAAGAAGACTTAGCTTAATGACTCCCACGTCTGAAGATGCTGGAGACAAGTCAGTGAGCTCGAGCCAAATCTGTTTAGAGTGAAATTTCCATTATCATTTATGAGTTTTTAATTAATCTGAAAATTTCTAAGTTTATAAATTAACACGCCAGACATATCATCTAAGTTTCTTTATAGAAGCGCTTGAGCTTTGTAAAATGTAATTTTGACAAGGGAAGCGATACGCTCACAAACTTTTGAAAAAAGAATTAACAAAGGATTGCTTTTAGGGTGCTTACAGTTACAAGATGTGAACACATTTCGGGAAATTGAAGATTAGATGTGAAAAGACTGGAAAGATGTTAAAATTGCAGCTGACCCAATTTGACCTATTCCAACTATTTTAACAAACCATGGCTATGACGGGTTGGCAGTCTCTTCAGCCCCTATATCATATGCTGGGTCACAAACGTTTGTAGATGCGTCCGTACAACATAATCTGAGAATAAATGGTTATTGAATTGAATTGAACTTAAAGATTTGCATTTTGTCCATTTATCTGCCATGTGATGGAGAGATAGGTTCCATTTTTGTTCTTGCAGATTAAAACAATACGAAATTTGGGGCTAGGAGCAAAGGATGAGAAGCGAAAAAAAAAGTTTTAGTCATCCAATAACTGTGTTGCCCCAAGGGAAATCACTGTATTCCATGCTATTTTTGATTCA
>JAPXFY010000028.1:7252988-7285488 GCA_030674185.1 Monoplex corrugatus
AGTCTGGACTGGAAGTGTTCAAAGGCTGAAATAAACAAATAAAACAAAAGGTACGCTTGTAACAGACAGTAACTTGTCATCTTGTTCTCGATAGCTTGATGATGAGTTTGGAAAGGTTCACTTTGATGGAGAGAATGTCATTGTTCACAACAGCAGTGTTAGTATTGCTGATGAGTTTGTTGTCACTGATAGGAGACAGATTTACAACATGAACTAGTATTGTATCATGTGTGTTAGGATGAATGTAGAAAATATGATGATATCCTACAAAGGTATGTTTGATATATTTGCAGTTTAACCCACAACCTTAAAGTTATCTCTCTAATGTGCAAAACAATAAACTGTGATTAGTGCAATGACCTTACTTGTCACCCTCAGAGGAGAAACATAACCATCGGCATAGATTCGTCTTTCACAGTGACATTCTCTCTCTCTCTCTCTCTCTCTCTCTCTCTCTCTCTCTCTCTCTCTCTCTCTCTCTCTCTCTCTCTCTCTATCAGGAGTAAAGAATGGCTATGATCTGGTGGTAATGAATTTGCCATATTCGTTATCATTTTATATTGGCCCAGTACGTTCACTGTCTTAAAGTCATTTCCATGTTTTCATCGAATTAATTTCCCTTGACAATAGATGATGATGATTAAGATCAGGTTTTAAGAGTCGCGTGAGAACGATTTCCAAGCGATTTTCCGGCTCCATGAAAGTTGACATTACTTGAACATTTGCTTTTTAACCATTTAACCTCCAAATGTTATGGCGACAATTCCCTTTGCTGGCCTTGAACATTAAAGAAAACAAAATTTGGGACAGAGGGAGGGAAATGAAAAGAAAAAGAAAAAGAAAGAAAGAAAGAAAGAAAAGGCTTTACCTAATTAATAACTATGTCTCACTCATGGGAATCAATCAGTCTAATATTATTTTGGAATCATTATTTATATATGTTGATATGAGTTTGGTTATTCGCCCTTTATTTCTGCATTATTTTGTGTTCATGGTGATCAAGAAATGTGGAACCAGCAAAAGAACAGGGGAATGTTGTTTCTGGTTTTACAATGAATATTTAATAGCTGGAAATCCAGGTTTTATGGTTATTTTTCCACTGCAATGATTTTGAAATTTGTGTATGGAGAAATATACTTCTAACAGATGTTGAAATGTGTGCATGGGGAAATTCGTTTTGTTTGATTTTGTTAATTAAGCCAGGGAGATCACGTGGAGTTTTGTTTATGATTTTGTATCAAATTTTATTGAAACAAATAGAAATGTTGCCAACTTGTGATTTGTTATTTTGAATGAATCAATGTTGTCTTAAGACACAGTGCATTGTCACCGTCACTTTATTCTATTCCATTCGATTATGTTATATTATGTGATGTGACGTCACGTCACTTCACTTCACTTCACGTCACGTCACGTCACGTCACGTCACGTTACGTCAAGTCATAATCATATCATATCATATCATATCTATCATATCATATCATATCATATCATATCAATCATATCATATCATATCATATCATATCATATCATATCATATCATATCATATCATATCATATCATATCATATCATATATCATATCATATCATTATTTTCATATCATATCATATCATATCATATCATATCATATCATATCATATCATATCATATCATATCATATCATATCATATCATATTATCATATCATATCATATCATATATCATATCATATCATATCATATCATATCATATCATATCATATCATATCATATCATATCATATCATATCATATCATATCATAACGAGAGATAGAGAAAGATGGCGGTCCATGATCGCCAACGCCGTGCGGCAGGGCACCTGATGATGATGATGATGATGATATGTTAAATGTTTGTGCATGTAGAAATCACTGACCTAAAACGGATGCCTTGACCTCAGTACGTTTACGACTGTAGATATGACCTCTTTCTTTACAGCCAGCGCATGAAGCTGTCACATATTATGATTAAGACTCTGCTTTTACAACATTGATTATCTATCTTCTGTCAAAGCTTTATGTCATAGAAATTCGATACGAAAAATATATTTTCAGAGAGAGAGAGAGAGAGTGTGTGTGTGTGTGTGAGTGTGTGTGTGTGTGTGTGTGTGTGTATGTATGTGTGTGTGTGTGTGTGTGTGTGTGTGTGTGTGTATGTGTGTGTGTGTGTGTATGTGTGTGTGTGTGTGTGTGTGTGTGTGTGTGTGTGTGTGTGTGTGTGTGTGTGTGTGTGTGTGTGGAAGAGCGAGAGAGAGTCAGAAAAAGAGAGAGAGACAGAGAGAGAGACTTCAGACTTCAGAATTTTTATTCAAGAAAGGCCATAGCCCCTACTGAAGGGGTGCTTATATACATAATGAGATAATCTGATATTATATCATATAGGATTAACAATCAACAACAAAATAAATTGTGTATTACGATAAAGCACTTTCCCTGATTTTAACTGCTTTAAGCAGGAACAAACCAAAATTCTTAATATAATCAAAACGAGTTGAACACATTAACAAACACAGTTTAAACATACTTGGGCATCTGAAATACTTTTGAGGGATAAACTTTGAACGGATTTCATCTAAAGCTGGACAACACAGGACAAAATGTATTTCGTCTTCTTCCGCTTGCATACATAAGGGACAGAGCAAATCAGACTCTGTGTGTTGCTTGTATCTGAATTGATGGGTATTTAAATTTGATAAACCAAGTCTGAATTTTGCTATTATTTTTTTCAAATTAATATCCAGATCAAGGCTTATGTACGGTTATGACAGTTCTGTAAAAATCATATCTTCCACTTGTTTGTATATGGTCATTCCACTTTTTCCATCTACAATCAATCAGTCTTTGTCGAAAATCACGAATAAACTGTCTCTCATCGCCAGCTCCTTGGGAAAACCAAACATTACCAAACCCGTATTCATTCAGACATATACGTATACTAGTTACCCAATTCTTCTTACCTTTACAATCTAGATCAGACAGCATCTTATAGGATTTTTTCGGCAGTCTATTGTCTTCCATGTGCAATAGTTTTAACCAAAATTGAATACATCGTACAACTGAATGAACAAACAATGGGTATCTGTTTGAGTTCTCCATATACCAAATCATTAGACGTGCGCTTATCCAGTCCTAAAAATCCTTTCAAAGCAAATAAGTGTATAGCTTCACAATGCATAACTGCCTTATCTAATCCCCCAAATTTCTGCTCCATACAGCAAAATTGGCTGTATTTGTGAATCAAATATTTTGACAAGTAAATCAAATGAATTATTATTTAACATATTCAATCTTTTCATCACACATAGCAATGCATTTTTTGCCCTGCTAGCAATATCTTTACAAGCCAGAGTAAAACTCAAACGTGTAGAAAAATAAATTCCTAGGTATTTATATGCATTTACAACAGGCATAACTGTATCATTGTACACCCATCTCTCTCTAGCAGCTAAGTTCCTCCTTTTCTAAATACGACAACATTACTTTTGTTCAAATTTACCTTAAGATGCAAAGAAGTTTCTGCTATGTATAGAGTATTTAACTGCCTCTGTAAACCTACAACCGTTTCAGATAACAACAGCACATCATCTGCCAATAAAAGAATAAACAATTCTGATATATCTTGTGAAAATTTGGCCCCATGACGCCCATTGCTGATAACCTCCAGAGCAAGCTCGTTAATAAACATAGAAAATAACACAGGGCTACAAACATCTCCTTGTTTAACTCCAGTTGTACACTTAATATGATCTGTAAAATGAAGCCCACAGCGGATTCGACATTTAACTTTTTGATACATTGCCTTTATACATTGAAACAATTTACCATTTACACCGTTCTTCAATTGGCCAAAGCAAATTTCTATCAATAGAATCAAATGCTTTTTCAAAATCAATAAAAGCAACAAACACTTTTCTATTACAAGAAAACTGTTTCTGAATAAATGAGAGGAGAGTAAACATATGATCTATTGTAGAATATCCCTTCTTAAAGCAAGCTTGGTGGTCTCCAGTAATGTCATTAATTGTAACCCTTTCCTGTAACCTCTTATTGATAATGGTGCTATATAATTTACTGCTTATATTACAGAGAGAAATTCCTCTGTAACTATTTGGATTACTGGCATCCCCTTTCTTAAATAATGGCAAAATTATTGATTCTGACCAACTTTCTGGAAATATGCCATCATCAAAAGGTTTATTGAATAGTTTCAGGAAAAACTGAATTGTATGTTCTGTCCCATTTTTAAAAAATTCACCAGTAATAAGATCAGGACCTGCAGCCTTATCATTCTTTAGTTTACGCATGGCGGACACAACTTCATCCACTGAAATAGGACGATTAAGATGGTCATCTGTTTCCTCGTTGACTTGCTTAGTATACTCAACCTCTTGCACAACACCTTTATCTAACAGAGAACGAAAATGTTCAAACCACGTGTTAACAGTAATGCAACGTTTTGACTGACTTCTTTTAAATGATGCCTTTTTAATGGATTTCCAAAATGCCTGTTGGTCATTCAATGTGGACACCAAGCTGTTCAATAATGCTAGATTAAAGAATCTTCTCTTTCTTTTCAGAAGATTTTTATATTCTCTTCTAGCAATAGTATACATCTGACCTCATTCTTAAAGTTTTTCTAAATCTTTTTAACAATCTTCGGACATTCCGTTTGGCTGTTAAACATTCAAATTCAAAATCGAACCAATCACTGTTTGTGTTTGTCTTGTTACTACGCAAGTATCTTTTCATATTTTCAGCATTATCTTTAATACAGTCATTGAACACGTACAAAGCATCATCTAAATCTACATCAATCAAATTCATAGCAGATTGAAATTTCAAACGCGTCTCCTCTTTCTGTAAATTTGATCTATAAACATGACCATTTTGATCACTCCACACAAATTTTTCAATCACTGTGTCACTGTCACAAACATCCGTCCCAAATGTATTTTCATTTGGGAAAGTAATATGTAACTGAACAGGAAAATGGTCCGAATCAATGCGATCAGATATATATAAGGTACAATCATTACAAACAGAAGAAAAAAGATCTTTAGAAATAAGAAAATAATCATTCACGCTGCATCCGTTCTCAGATATGTAAGTATAGCGACCCTGATGGTGGCCATTACAAACTCCATTCAAAATATACAAACCAATTGCAGCACACAAATTCAACAACATTTTACCGTAATTATTTAAAACTGAATCTTCAGATCTGCGATCTGTACATGACGGTTGACTATTCGTCAACGAGTCAATACCAAAACAGTCGTAAATTTCCGGAGAAAAATTTGACGTTCTGCTGTTCAGATCTCCACAAAGTAATATTTCAGCATCACCTAACGACAGCACACAGTCAACGAGACATTCTTCCAAAACAGAGATTCCGTTATCAATATCGAAATGTGTATAGTAAGGTGAACCTTCTGGCTGAACATAAGCACAAACAAACAAAACATTTTTTGAAGTACCAAAAATATGTTTATCGATAACAAATGCACATATATTAGTTTGTTTAATATCAATCCATGTTACAAAAGGAACCAACTGGTTTTTACTAAACAAACCAATCCCCCAGATCGTCTCCCTTGGGACGAAAGCTTTACCGCTGGTTTGCAAAATACAGTATATCCAACAAAAACATCTGTGTGACACTTTTCCAAAAATGTTTCTCCAAAGCATATGAAATCAAACTCACAGTCACACACATACGAAACAAAATCTTTTTCAGTAACTTTGGAAAATAAACCGTTAACGTTCCATGAGAGAAAAGAGATCGTTTTACTCAAACACGGGTACACATCTGAGTCCTTATTATGCACATGGTTATTATCATACATATGAAAACTTTCATTTATTTTCGATTCTGGTTCTATATCCGATTTATATCTGTTGCGTACATCATTCAATGAACACGTCTCCCATCCATGATGGTCAGGAGTAACGCTTTCAATCAACCCTTCTCCACGTGAATTTTTCCCTTCACATGAGCTATGCACACTTTCTATACATACAGACTCGCACGTCTTCCACATCACGCACGAACTCACTTTGTGGAGGCCATAATTATTATTCGTCCTCAAAACAAGAAAACATGTTTTTACCAAACTATGTACAAACACTACAATCCCTCCTTTTTCTCAAACCAAAATTTTATCTATTCTTCAGAATTGTTTTTTAACAATACTTTAACATGTTATCTAATCCAATTGTTAACTTGCTTTAAGCTAAACTTAAAATAACTGTTCACAAACAAATGACATAAACCAAAACGTAAATTTTGTATTTGAACAAAATTAAATCAGTGTCTCTCTTCACTGAGAACCTCAAAACAAATTAAATCATTGCTCTCTCTCTACAACGTTAACAAAATGTTCGCCAAAGTATATAATTCTTAAGTATGTAGTTCTTATCACTCAAAATGTTATTATTATGTTTAGTACAACATAATAAGATACAATATGTTAGTCCTCACATATTCTTGTCTCATTGAAATGAAATTATTGTTCAATGGAGAATAACGAATACTTTATAAAATCATGATCAAAATAAGATCACTGGAAATAGATGATGGTGAAGGCGTACTCGTAGTGAGGTCTGGAGCATCACGCACGTATGGTCGTGTATCAGACACTCTCATTTCACTGTATAAGAAAAACACAAAAAGCAGAGTGTGTACCAGACACGGCACTACACACTCTAGAAAAACACAAAAAGCAGAGTGTGTACCAGACACGGGCACTACACACTCTAGAAAAACACAAAAAGCAGAGTGTGTACCAGACACGGGCACTACACACTCTAGAAAAACACAAAAAACACTTCACACACAGCCAAGGTGTAGATCTTCTGGCTACTGGTCAGGACCCTCGCAGATGTAATCACGAAAACGGTCAGGTGGTTTGCGCAGTCTGCCCGAGCGTCGCAAGGTCACTTCTGGAGGACGATGATGGGGCAGGCCAGATGAACGACGACGGGTCACGTCTGGTGAGGCTGATGAAGGGGACGTAGGCTGGTCCACGTTAACAGTAGCAGCCTCACTGGAAGTAGATGATGGTGAAGTCGTACTCGTAGTGAGGTCTGGAGCATCACGCACGTATAGTCGAGTATGTGTGACATTCCGTTCCACAAGACGGCTCTTGTCAGGTGACTGGAGTACCACCTGGTTGCCAAGCTTTTCTACAACTTGGTAAAGCTGCGGCTCGAAGGTTGTAGACAGTTTGTTCTGGTACTTCTGCTTCAATAGAACTTCATCCCCTACAGAGATGTCATTATCTCTGACGTGTCGTTTGCTGTCAGCGTACACCTTTCTGGCTTCTTTTCGCAGTGTATCTCGATCTCTAACACTGTCGGTTTCGGGTCTGTACGTTGGTAGTTTTGTTCTTATTTTCCTGTTGAAAAGAAGTTCGGCAGGACTAACTCCTGTCGTGGTGTGTGGCGTGCTTTGGTATGCTAGGAGAAATTTTGGCAGCTCCTCCTTCCAGTCTTGTCCTTTTGAGTTGGCGATCTTCGTTGCTTTTAGCAGTGTTCTGTTTTGTCTCTCCACTTCCCCGTTTGCTGACGGCCATTAGGGGGTGACTAGTCGGTGGTCGATGTCATTCTCTAGCATATACCGCTCAAATGTTTCAGAGATGAATTGAGGCCCATTGTCAGTAGTCACAGACTTTGGTAGCCCATGTGTGGCGAAAAGTTTTGTGAGTTCTTTCACAATTTTCTGTGACGTGACAGTTCTTATGATGACAACCTCAAAATATCGGCTGAAATAATCGACAACCACGAGAAGTGATTCTCCTGTTGAAAGAGGTCCCAGCAAGTCCATTGCTAGATCTTCCCATGGAGCTTCTGGAAATTTTGTCCTGTTCATCGGTTCTGGAGCAGATGGTTGGCTGACAATCTGACAGTCATGGCATGTTCCACATACCTTCTCTGCAGCAGCAGCATTTGAGCGTAGTCGTTGTTTTGTTTTGACAATGCCTTGATGTCCTTCGTGTGCCAATTCCAGAACATGTTTTCTGAGTTTCTCTGGAATCACAAGTCGGGTGCCTCTGATGAGTGTATTGCCAAAACATGATTTGTATGCTGTAACAGGACAATGTTCCCAATTTCCAGTCAAAACACAATGTCTCACAGTTGAAATTTCTGGGTCTTCTTTCGATGCAGAGTCTATCTCATCTAATGACACAGCAGATGTCATTGTTGCTTCCTTGATGTCGAATGAGACATAATCTTCAGCTTGACTGTGAATTTGCCGTTGGTTTCTTCTGACTAATCGTGACAGAGGATCGGCGATGTTGGTATGTCCAAGCTCATATTTGACTTTGAAGTTGTAGTTTTGAAGTCGGAGTACCCACCGCTCCACTCTTGCTGATGGCTTTGATCGAGGTGAGTAGATGAACTCCAGAGGTCGGTGATCTGTGACAAGTTCAAAGTCAATGCCGTACAGGTACTGGTGGAATCTCTCGCAGGCCCACACCAAACTGAGAGCTTCTTTCTCTGTCTGTGAGTATCTGCGTTCCACATCGGACAGGCTTCTGCTGGCATAACTGATGACCCGATCTTGTCCGTTCTGACATTGAATTAGGACTGCACCAAGAGCCACTAGTCCAGCGTCAGCAACAACACGAGTTTTTGCATTCTGGTCAAAATAAGCCAAAGTAGCTGCACTTGCGAGATCGTCTTTCAAAGTCAGGAAAACTTCTTGCTCTTTTCCCCACTGGAACAGAGCGTTTTTCCTTTTTAGTTTTCGCAGCGGTTCAGCTTTGCTCACCATGTTTCTGATGAATTTAGCATTGAAGTTCACCAGACCAAGGAAGCTTCTCACTTCAGCAGCAGTTTCTGGTCTTCTTGCGTTCTTCACGTCTTCAACTTTCGAAGGCGCTGGGCTGATACCTTCCTGGTTCAAGACAAACCCCATGAACTCCAGTCTGTTCATCCCAAACTTGCATTTGGCCACGTTCAGAATCAGACCACTATCCTCTAGTTTCTGGAGTACTTTGTTCAAGCGTGCATCATGCTCAGCAGCATCTTTTCCATGGACGATGATATCATCTGTCATGTTTCTAGCTCCAGGACAGTCTTGAAGAACTTGTTGGATTGTGTACTGGTACACTTCTGGAGCAGAGCTTATCCCCAACATGAGACGACGGTATCGGTAAAGACCGGTATGAGTTGTAAAGGTTGTGATAACACGCGATTCCTCGTCCAGTTCCAGTTGGTGGAATCCCCACTTTAGGTCAAGCTTTGTGAAGACAGTACTGCCGTTCATCTCCAACAAAGTTTCTTCTACTGTCGGCATTGGATACCGTTGTCGTTCCACTGCTTCGTTTGCACGTCTCATGTCTACACATAGGCGAATATCTCCGTTTGGTTTCGGTAGCCTACTACCACTATTGGGCTCACCCGAGGAGTGGGACCATCCACTTTCTTAATGATTTCTGTAGCTTCTAACTCCGCAATTTTGTCCTCCACCTTGGTCCTCAAGCTAAATGGAATTCGCCTGCGTGGTTGTGCCACAGGTTTGATGTCGTCACGAACATAATTATAGATGAACTTGATGTCCTTTCAGTTTGTCAAGTCCCTCAAAGAGCTGTGAATGTGTTGTCGTGTAGTCTGTCTTGATACTATGTGTTGTTGTGTAGTCTGTCTTGATACTATGTGTTGTCCTGTAGTCTGTCTTGATACTATGTGTTGTCGTGTAGTCTGTCTTGATACTATGTGTTGTCGTGTAGTCTGTCTTGATACTATGTGTTGTTGTGTGGTCTGTCTTGATACTATGTGTTGTCGTGTAGTCTGTCTTGATACTATGTGTTGTTGTGTGGTCTGTCTTGATACTATGTGTTGTCGTGTAGTCTGTCTTGATACTATGTGTTGTCGTGTAGTCTGTCTTGATACTGTGTGTTGTCGTGTAGTCTGTCTTGATACTGTGTGTTGTCGTGTAGTCTGTCTTGATACTATGTGTTGTCGTGTAGTCTGTCTTGATACTGTGTGTTGTCGTGTAGTCTGTCTTGATACTGTGTGTTGTCGTGTAGTCTGTCTTGATACTATGCACGGTTTCTTCAGGCTGACCCACTCTAAAGAGATCAAGTGCCGTCGCAGCTTCTAGTCCAAGGAGCGCGTCACCCTCTCCATCAAGGACCAGAATGTCAGTGGTGATCTTTCTTTCAGCAACAGACAGTTCTGTTCTGAATTTCCATTTCAATCGCAGCGGTGTGTCGGACCCATAGACATACAGTTTTTTTTCTGTTGTTTCTTTTGAGCTGTAGCTGACATCCTTTTTCTTCAACTGTTTCCAGAGATCCAAGCCTATGATGTTGCATGTAGCACCTGAGTCAATGGTAATGCCCACATCATTGCCTCCACACTTCACAGTGACAATGTTCAAGGATGATCTTGGGCTAGCTTGAGCTCGGATAACAAAAGCTGAATCATCACTATCAGTATCTCTTTGTTTCTGCATCTTCAGTAACGGTATGAAGCTTGCCTGTTTTCGCCTGTTTCTTCTTCGTTTTGCAGCATCGCGCAAAGTGTCCCTCAAGGTGACAAAGTTTGCATTTTTTTTCCTTTCGCTGGGCATTTTGGATCCTTTGCCGTGTGTGTAGGGAGTCCGCATCGATAACATGTACAGTAAGACTGTTTAGGACCTGAATCTTTCTGCTTTTGTGAGGTACCGAACCGTGACTGTTTCCGTCCAACTGCATGTGCAACAGGTTCTTCTGAGTTGCTGTTAGTGTTTGACATCTCCTTAGCCTGATGTTGTGCCGTTTCGTGCGATCTTGCTGTTTCTGCTAAATTTGCAAGAGTCAAGTCCCTTTTCTCAAGCAAAGTGATTCGCAGTCGTGTACTTCTGCATCCAACTTGGTCGCGAAGATTTTCGTCAAGTGTTGCCCCAAACCCACAATGTTTCGCCTGTTTGCGTAACCTAGTGATGTACTGGTCAACAGTTTCTCCATCTTCTTGGTTCAGTGACCTGAACTTGTGCCTCTCAAAGGACTGATTGAGTTGAGGAGCAAAAGTCCGATTGAGAGCTGCAAGACTTTCAGCATAATTCATAGCAGCAGAATCTGGAATTGTGTCAAAGATGTCTTGAACCTCCATGCCTGCAGTGTGTAGCAACAAGGCTTTCTTCTGTCCATCTGGGGTATCACCTCTTGCTACTAAGAACAGTTCAAAAGCACGTTTCCAACGTTGCCACTGGCTGCCTATAGAACTGGGATCATCTTGGGTTGGGTCAAATGGTCCTATACCCGGTACGTACTGGGGCATTGCCTGTGCCATGTCTGAGTAATCACTGTCAACTTGTCGTCACGAACGAAAGGTAGATCTAATGAACGAAACTCGAAAGTAGATCTATCGTATTGAAACAGTTCAATTTCGTATCAAAACAATGGAGTACTAACCCATTCAAGGTCCATAACAGAAGCAAGGTTGACTTTTACCTCGTCGCCAATTGTACTGTTTCTACCCCGCATGCACACTTTCTATACATACAGACTCGCACGTCTTCCACATCACGCACGAACTTATTTTGTGGCGGCCATCATTATTATTCGTCCTCAAAACAAGAAAACATGTTTTTACCAAACTACGTACAAACAATACAGTTCCCATTTTATCATGAACGGGCCGGCCAATGACCTATCTTAATTCCACTAATTGTTCTGTGGCATTAAGCCCGAACTTTTTCCCGTCGATGACGAATTGGTCAAAAACCATTGCCACTCTCTTTCCTTCCGACCTGGCCTTTTTCAAATGTGGAGTCAATTTGCGCCTTAACTCACCCACCCTGCTGGAGAAATCTTCTCCGACAAAAATCTGACTCCCCTTCAACTTCATTTTGGCTTTGAGGATACGGATCTTGTCCTTATAAAAGGTGCATCTTGCAATGATAGGAGAGTCACGTTTTGCATTTAACCTGTGAACTCTATCAAAAGCCACCTCCCCTTCCACCCCCATCTTCTTTGAAACAAGATCTTGCACTAATTTTTCACAGTCTTCATTTGTCTCCTTATCCTTTCGTTCCATTCCATAAAAAATGACATTCTATCGTTTAGATCGTCCTTCCCAATCATCAGACTTTCTCTCAAGATTGTTTACTTTGTCCATGAGTTCAGAGATAGTTTTTTCAAGTTCTGCATTCTTGTTACGCAAGGCTTGTGTCTCTTCTCTAAGTTTTTGAACTTCCTCCTGCATTGATTGAAATTTGTCATTCAGGGCTCTCATCTCGTCTTTTACATCATCCAACTTACAGTCCATGGTCTTATCATGCTTTTGCATTTCTTGAAGCATGGCGATGACGTCAGCGGTCGTAGGTTCCCTGGTGGGAGAAGACGCATGTGTCCCAGAAGTAGAAGATGCAGAGGCAGCAGGACTTGCGCTGGAACTCAGTAGTGTTTGCCTTGTGCTGCCTGTCTTGCCGGCAGATCGTGGTCCGGGGTTCATCTCGATGTCTCCACAGCGTTGCAATAAATGTCCGTAGTAAAAAAAAAGGTGAGGATCAACCCTACCACAACACTGGCTTGCACGTTGCACATTTTCAATGTCCGTACAAACAGAGCATTTCTCTTCAAAACTCTTCGATGCATAAAAGCAATGTACACGGACTGAAAAGTACCACAAACGGAGCGGAAGCACAACGCCACCTCTGGCATGCTGCAGCCTACCTGGTATTTTTGCACAAGTAAGGGCTCTGGAACCAGGAATAAGCGTTTTAAGTCAGACGGATCGTCACATGTTGTCAACACTTCAATGCCGGAAGTAGCCCCTTGACAGAGAGAGAGAGAGACAGAGAGAGAGAGATATTATCCTGTTTTGTGAACACAGTACAATTTCTTTCATTTTTGTTTTTCCAGCATTTTAGTGTGGTTTTGAGGTGTGAAAAGAATGGAGAGAAAGAAAGGCCATTAAAAAAACTCCACTCTCTAACTGACTTCAGCATGTCATGTTCTGTACTCATTGACTGGACTAGTTACATTTTAAAATGGATAACGATTGACAGTACAGTCAGAGAGAGAAATGTGCAATTTTAATGTCATTTAAAGCATTCAGCCTAAACAAGACATGGGGCTGGTTTTAAAATAAGAATAACAATACTGAAAATAACAAAATTCAATTACACACGCGTTAACCACGACCTGACTAGTCACACCCCAACTTAATTCAGACAACAATAATCATGGTGCTTATCCAGCTGACATCATCCATTCTATTCTCAAGCAAGTAAAGAAACATATAGATTATATGCAAATAGCAAAGAAAGGAAGGATGGCCCTTGCAGGCACACCTACCCACCTACAAACACACACACAAACATATCTATCTATCTGTCTGTCTGTCTGTTTGTCTATCTCTGTCTGTCTGTCTATCTATCTATTTATCTGTCTGTCTGTCTGTTTATATTATGTAGATAGATAGATAGAGATAGTTAGATAGACAGATAGATAGATACATACATACATACATACATACATACATACATACGTACATACATACATACATACATACATACATACATACATACATACATACATACGTACGTACATACATACATACATACATACGTACATACATACAGAGAGAGAGAGAGAGAGGACTTTTTAGATGTGGGCATGGATGAGACAGAGTAAGCGGGTATTCGTGAGTAGCAGCATAATTATGTATAATACAAGCTCATAATTATGTTCACAGCGTGACCATGTATCGCATAAATAGATATCATGGCATACATCTGAACTACAAAACACTATCTTTTTTATAGAAGAAAGCTCTATTTAATTTAGACTAAACAAACAACGATTTTTCTTGATTTTGAATCATAGCGTAGTTATGCTTAACAACACACACTGCCTTACCAGAGGCAATGAAACAAATATGACCCATTAGTTGTTTTCTTGCTTAACCCCCCCCCTCCCCATTCCCCTCATTAGTCTTGTATTCGTTCGTTGTTGTCTGTTGTATATGCTTAACAAAGGCCAGTAGGCCGAAAATTTGTGTCCGTCTTGTTTTGTGTATCAAAGTTGCGTTTTCCTGCTATTTTCGTGTTTCTGATTGCCATTAGCTTTCAACGCAAAATCATAAAGTTCCCTTTCATGTTTCTCCCTTCTGATCCATTATTCCTTTTCCCTTCTAATGTAAAATTCATGTCACTTCAGGACGGGGCCATCTGACCTTATAACACAGGTACATTTACCCTGCCTTCATGGGGTCCCACATTTCTGCTCTTGTCACATCCATGTTTCGTTGGGACTGACAAACATGGGACATCACTATGAAGGACTTTTAAGGTATGTCAGCTATGGAGGTGACTGTGCCCTTTTTTGTAAGGCTAAAAATTAAAGAAACTTAAAGAGTTATTTTTCGATTTTTTATGATTATTTTGGAAACGTTTCTAGACTAACTACATATAACGGTGACCGTTTGTGTGTATGTCTGTGTGTGCGCGCGTGACTGTATGTTGCATGCACGTATTTGTGTGCATATGTATATGTATATATAAAAATGTATACTCGTATATGTATATATATATATATATATAGGTAGAAAGAAACTCTAGGGAGAGCTAGACAACAGAAGGTCTTCAGAGAAGTAACCCCCTTTAGACAAGTGTTTCGGCCCTGAATTCCTTACACTCTCGGGGGGCCGGGCCACATCCAGGTCATGACTCCTGGATGCCCTTCTGCTGTTATCTATTTTTTTTCCCACGCCCGGGAGCGAACCTGGGCGATTCTGCGCTTCAGAACTGCGGTACGCGGTTTTACCAATGTGCTAACGGGGCACACATCATCTGTAGGGAATTTAGTCCTTATGAAGTTCCCTTTTGGTTCCTCCTTGCCCAGATCCAGCTTGAGCTCCTTTCTGCTGCCTCTGCCATCGCTTTAAGGGCTCTAGTCCTCTTCTTCCCAGAAATGGCGAGTTGTTTCATGAGATCATAAGCGGAGGTGCCCACAAACCCTCTTGCCCCGACCTCTATGGCGAAGATTTTGACCCGCAGACCTGCTTTCTTCAGGGTGCTGGCAAGACCGGCGTATTTTTCGGTCTTGTAGATATGTGCTTCTTCCATTCTGCTTTCGTATGGCACAGTGAGTTCTATCAGAATCACTTGTTTCGAGGAGTCAGAGTGGAGAGCGATGTCTGGTCTCATGCCTGTCTTGCTGATGACATCTGGGTAATTTCTCCACTCTGGGAGGTCTGCTGTACACTCCCAGTCGACTGCTCCATCCAGAAGACCCTTTGGCAATGTGCTGGTTGTCGTAGCACTTTCGGGCCAGACCTGTTTCCCTCCTGCTTTGTAGAACGTTGTCATAGCAATTGGTGCGTTTGGGGTCATGGTTTTTTCGCTAACCACATCTGTGATCACTTTCAGAACTTGGTTGTGCCTCCATGTATACCTTCCTTGGGCTAGCGCTACTTTGCAAGAGCTTAGGACATGTTCCACTGTTTGTTTCTTCTGACAGAGCGGACATGCTGGGTCGTCTGATTTCCCCCATTTCACTAAGTTTGCATTCGAGGGGAGCAGGTCATATACAGATCTGAGGAGGAAGCTTATCCTTAGAGGAGCCATGTGCCACATATCGTTCCAGCTGAGACTTCTTTGGAGTGCACTGTCCCATGTTGTCCATTGCCCCTGTTGACCTTGCTGGACTGCCTTCTGCACTCTTTTGACATCTTCTTCTTCCTTCAACTCCTGTATGATCATGTCTCTTTTTTCCTTCCCTTTGGCTTTGGACCACCACTGCATTTTTGTTGCTCCCAGTCCCTGTCTGTTGGTTTGCGTGTGTCCAATTATTTCTTTGATGCTGAGGTTTCTCTTGGCATTGTTTACAGCCTCTTGGACTTTCCACTTTCTGCCAGTTCTCAGCTTTGGATGAACTGATCTCACGATATTGTCTTCCGATTCCTCCAGCATGCTCAACAGTCTTGCTTTTCCAACTTTGTATTCCTCCACTATGGATTTAAGAGGTAGCTTCAGCATTGCTTGACGACAGTAGAATGCAACATCAGTGAGACCAGGTGGGACACCGAGCCATTTTCTTGTGTATTTGTTGATTTTGGCTTCCATTGCTTCGACTGTGCTGGTGCAAATGTCATAGATTAGCAGTGGCCACAGCAGCTTTGGTATCAGCATGAACTGTAGACACCAGACTTTGTATTTGCCTGGCAGTCCGCAGTTATCTATTTTCTTCAGGCCTTCTTCTGCTGTTTGCTTGGTTTCACATCCCCTTTGTGTGTCTTTCAGGGAGTCATCATACCATCTTCCGAGACTTTTTACTGGCTCTTCTGTGACAGTGGGGATGGCTTGGTTGGCTACCATGAATTTGACTGAATCTGCCACTTTTCCTTTTCGCAGTGAGAGACTTCGGGATTTCTTAGGTTTGAACCTCATTCTTGAAGAGGCCACCAGCTCATCCAGCTGCTTTAAGATTCGGTGTGTCTCTTCCTCATCCGTGGACAAGACTGTTGTGTCATCCATGAAAGCTTTCAGAGGAGGCATCTGGTATCCATCTCCCAGATTCACTGGACCTGAACTCTTCATTGCAGCTTTCAAGATGACTTCCATTGCCAACACGAACAGTATGGGAGAGATTGCACAGCCCATTGCAATGCCCACCTCTAGGTCTATCCAGTCCGTGGTGTATTCTTTGGTAGAGAACCGCATTGAGAACCCTTGGAAATACTTCCTCAGCATTGTTCGGATGTTTTCTGGGATGTGATACATTTCAAGAGCCAGCTGGATCATATCGTGTGGAACTGATCCATATGCATTCGCCAGATCAAGCCAAACTACGTCAATGTCTCTCTTCTCTGTTCTTGCTTTTTGGATGGCATCCCAAATCAACGTGGCATGTTCCAAGCATCCAGGCATTCCTGGTATGCCTCCCTTTTGGACTGACATATCCACATACTTGTTTTCAGTCAGGTATTTTGTCAATCTTGCTGCCATAACAGAGAAGAAGATTTTCCCCTCGACGTTCAGAAGTGATATTGGCCTGAACTGATTGATGCTGCTGGAGTTCTGCTCCTTCGGAATGTACACTCCTTCAGCTCTCATCCATTGGTCGCTGATCTTCTGGTTCCTCCATGCTGATCGAATCATCTTGTGGAGCCACTCGAGCACTTTGGGGCATTTCTTGTAGAGCAGGTATGGTATTCCGTTTGGTCCAGGTGCTGACTTGGCTCTGGCTTTCTTTACTACGTTCTTCACTTCATCCAGTGTTGGTGGTTTGTTATTGAATTTTCCTTCTGGCGCTGCAGGCCAAACCAGATTCTGGATTTCAAGTGGTGCCTCGCGCTGAGAATCGGAATATGTTTCCCTGAGATGCTGCTCTAGGGTTTCCTTGCCCACTGTGAGAGTCCTGATTTGGGTTGTTCAAACAGCTTTCTTGCAAAGTCAAAGGGATCTTTGAAGAAACGATCTTGAGTCTTCTTCTTTTTGCTCTTTCTTCGCCTTGCTGATTCCACTTTGCTGAGAGCATTGTGTTTGGCCTTCAGATCTTTCCAGAGTTCCAGGAGCCCTTGCTTCTCGAATTCTGAGGCAGTTTTCATTCGCTTTTTAAGCTTCCTTTTCTCCCTCCGGATGCTCTCCATCTGTTGCTGTCTTCTGGATTTCTGGGGAGGCGCTTTTGTCTTTGGCTGCTTCACTCCATAAGTGTCCCTGCAGATAGAGTATATGATGTCTCCGTATGTGTCAAGTTTGTGTTCCAGCGTACTGTTCCCTATTAGCGCATTCAGCTTAAGGACAAGTTCCTCATCTAATTTCTCCCATTGTTCTTTTGCACCGGCAGGCGGCAAATTGAGTTTTCCACGTTTGGCGTTAAGAGCTTGTGCAAAATCCGCATCAGAACCGTCAGCGTGGATGTCCTTGGCACTGTGGTTTAAATCCTGGCCTTGGTCATCCAACGTCTCACCTGCTATCGCAGTGCGCTGCTGCTGGTTCATATGTGTCTTCAAACAGCCCATTTTTGTCCTGTGGATCTTCATGCCGCGTTTGGTGGTGAATCTCCTTCCACACGCACACGGAAATTCCAACTGGTCATTAATCATGGTCCGTTGTGCGTTTCCAGTCGTGATGGAGTCAGTGCCGATGGATTCATCATTCTCTCCCCCTTTCGGTGAATCCTGGGAGCATCTTTCATTTAAAGAACTCGTGGCATGTTATCAAAGGCAAGGTGGGAAGCCAACCCACAAAGCCCGCAGATCTAGTCTTTCCCAGTGTCCTTCGGTCTTTCCCGAATGTCCTCCGACATATATATATACGAGATTTTGCATGCATATATTTGTGTGTATGCAACATACATTAAAATCGTCATGCGATAAACATTTCCAAACTTCAGTGATTCTCTCTCTCTCTCTCTCTCTCTCTCTCTCTCTCTCCCTCCTTTCTCTCTCTCTCTTATATGCAGCTGAAGCACATTCAGTGTGTAAAATGTTAAGGGTCAAACGACAAAATGAAAATAATAAGAAAATCATATAATTTTTCGGTGCAAACATGAATTCTAAAAAGCTGCCACAATGTCATCAAAAGAAAAGAAACCATGTAAAACAGTAATACAGTTTATGGACAAAATAACATAAACATAATATGGAAGGAAACATGAAAAAATTCTTCTTCTTCTTCTTCTTCTTCTTCTTCTTCTTCTTCTTCTCTCTGTCTCTCTGTGTCTCTCTCTGTGTCTCCCTCTGTCCCTCTCTTTGCCGTGCTGTCTGTGTTGTGCTGTGTGTGTATGTGTGTGTGTGTGTGTGTGTGTGTGTGTGTGTGTGTGTGTGTGTGTGTGTGTGTGTGTGTGTGTGTGTGTGTGTGTATGTGTGTGTGTGTGTCTTGTGTGTGTGTCTGTGTGTGTGTGTAATAGGCCCCAACACTACAGCTCCTAAACCTTAGTCGACTGTCGTTTGTGCATGAAAAATTCTCCTGTTGCTTGTAAGTTTGCCGTATGCATAGACTGCACTGAATTTTCTTCTTGTCTGTCTGAATCAAGTGTATCGTGAACTGACCAACCCACACACCAACCTACAAATATCTTCCTTTTCCGACTGGCTTGCAACAATGGACGCGTCCCGCATTAGAAAAATTGGACTGTCACTTCTTAAACACAGCAAGTGCTATCTCGGTGGAGACGGTTACCTGCGCATACGCGAGTTGGGGCTGTGTTGTAAGCCCCGCACTGCGCGATCCTGTCGTGCTGGACGTCTCCACCGTCTCTGGTACAACCTGCCTCCAGCTGAACCAGTCTCCCCTCCACTGCCCCTGCCCTCGACCTTGCTGCTGCAGACTTCGCCTTCTCCTCTGTCATCTTCACCTTCACCTTCTGTCCTGATGGTGCCGCCTACACCTTCTGTCTTGATGGTGCCGCCTTCACTTTCTATCCCGCTGGTCCCGCCTTCATCTTCTGTCCCCCTGCTCTCTCCTGGTTCACTTCATATCTATCAAACAGAAAACAAACTTATTCTCAACCTGCATACCTGACCTGTGGTGTTCCACAAGGATCTGTCCTTGGCCCTGTTATTTTCACTCTTTACACCTCCCCCCTGTCCACTATCATCAACTCCCACTCTATATAACACCACCTCTATGCTGATGACACCCAACTTCAAGACAGTGACTCACCTGACAATGTACAGCGCCTCTTGACTCGCACCACTGAGTGCTACTCGGACATTAAGAACTGGATGACATACAATAAACTCCAGCTTAATGACGACAAGACGGAAGCTATCCTCATTGGCACCCGTCAGAAACTTTCTCAGCTGCCCCCTCTTTCTCTCCCATTATGTAACACATCAGTCCCAATTTCTGACTCAGCTAAAAACCTTGGTGTCTGCCTTGACTCTACCCTCTCCATGAACAACTTTGTTTCTCAAACTGCCAGATCTTGCTACTATCACCTCCATCGTATAAGCCTGATCAGGAAGTATCTCTCTGTCGAAACAACTGCAAAACTCGTTCTCTCCTTCATAATGTCTCGCATTGACTATTGCAATTCACTCCTGTCTGGTCTTCCTGCCTCTACCATTCACATTCTACAGCGCATTTAAAACAATGCTGCACGCCTTGTACTCAAAGAGAAAAAAGGCGACCACATTTCTCCTCTTCTGGCACAACTTCGCTGGCTCCCTGTATCAAAGCGCATACAGTACAAACTAGACACCATGTGCTACAAAAGCCTCAATAACGCAGCTCCCGATTACCTGTCAAGCCTACTTGAGATCTATGTTCCCTCACGTACCCTCCGCTCTGCCTCCGATCATCTGACTTTTCGCTTTCCACGCACTAAGCTCAATACCTACGGTCCACGAGCCTTCTCTGTTTCTGGTCCACTCTCCTGGAACAAACTTCCTCTCTCAGTCCGTCAGCAACCTACTTTTGTCTCCTTCAAGTCCGCTCTCAAAACTCACATTTTCTCCTCTGCATGAAATCCTGACCTCACTCATCCCCCTCTGTAGCCTGTCTCCGCTCGGAGTGGAATCACATTGTAATATATATTTGTATATAATATGCTCTCTATAATTTTCCATTGCTTTTATTCTTTTTCCCCATTTATAGCCATGTGTGAGTGTGTGTGTGTGCGTGTGTGTGCTATCTCGGTGGAGACGGTTACCTGCGCAGGTGAAGATGACATTTCATTTCTATCAAGATTTTGCGCTATATAAATATTGTAATTATTATTATTAAACGGGAGTCTCAACATACGAAATATCATTTGACAAAGGTAACGATTACCGAACACAGTTAAAAAGTTCAGACAATGGAACGTTTTCAGCGTCAGAAGGAAAAAAATACTGTGAACAAACACAATGTCCATTATGCAGTCCGTAAGAAAATAGGAAAGCTGTGTACATACATGTGAAACATCAAAACCTTTTAGCTAAGTTCCAGGTAGCAAATACGAATAACAAGATATCTTTAGTTCCCCTAAGTGAGTACTATCAGACAACAGGAAGGGGTTGACGTCTGGGGGTGGGGTAGGGGTGACAGAGAAAAGATAAAATCCAGGAGAGGTTTACAGACGCCATAGACAAATCATAAAATCCAGGAGAGGTTTACAGACGCCACAGACAAATCATCAGCCAAACAGTGAAGCATTAAAGCATTGACTGCCCTGCACGCCTATGACTGCTGTATCAACACTCTCCAACCTTGCCCACTAATGGCAGTCCTGACCCTGCTTTCTTCCAGCTAAAACATTAAATCCCCCTCACAACTCCTGTCACATATTGCGATAATGGCTCTGCTTTTACAAGCACCATTTTCCATTTCCTGTCAAAGCTTTTATGTCAGGCAGATCGGGAAAAAAAAACTTTTGATGAAAACACTGAGGCATTAATTACTGGGTTAAGTAGTTTTCAAAGTCTAGTTTTAAAGAGTGGGAAAACTGAACAGGAGGAAGGAAATGGCAAAAGCTATACACAGCCATGCTGCCTGTCATCTTTATATTCATCAGTTTGAATGATGGGTGAAGTCAAGTCAATGGTGGGTGACAGTAACTGAGAGAACGTCAGTGTTGTTTTTGGCAGTAGTGTTGCAATGGGACGGTGGTAGTAATACTGTTGATGACAGTATCAAGGAATACAGGATGATATATTTGTGACATCAACCAGTGTTGTATCAGTATGCATGTCAATGTAGGTCTACATCATTGTATATGTGTAGTTCCTGCTCAAAGGAGAGAGAGGGTGTGTGAGAATGAAGTTTAAAATCCAACAAAAATATTCTTCGATTGATAAGAACTGAACCCACAACCTTTCAGATTATAAATCAGATGGGCAACAAATTCACACCAAAAGAACTGGTACAATGTGCTGATCGATTGCCACAACGACAAAAACTGTTTTCTGCTTGTCTCCAGCTGTAGCTCCCTTTGCTGTCGATACAACATCAGTTCAGTTGACATCTACGGTTGTTGAACTGAATTAATTTTTCTGTATTTGTCTCTAATGTCTGTCTGTCTGTTTGTCTCTAGTTGAGTGAGATATGGTCCAGTAAGAAGTCACCAATTTGCCTAGTTTTTCTTAGTCTGAGACTTTCCACAGCCATAAAATGTTTTCCGTGTTTTTCATCATTGCAACTTCCCTGACAAGAAAAAATTGAAAAATCTGAAATGATAGGATTGTATTTTTAAAGAGAAAAATTACAGAATCACGTTTTGCCCCATGAGAATTGGCGTTTCATAATAGTCTGCATTTTGATCCCTTTAGATGCGATTTGATATAGCGTGAGACCCTATTTGCAGACCCCACACACACACACACACACACACACACACACACACACACACACACCACACACACACACACACACACACACACACACACACACACACACACACACACTCACTCACTCACTCACTCACACACAAACAAGGCAAAAGTTGGGCTGAAGACAAAGGAGAAAACTAGAACTCGTTTCACTTGACTCGTAACTAGACTGACCCAAGGGAAATCAATCAGACTCCATATAGTTTCAGATTCATCATGATTTACTCATATTGTTATATTCGTATCAGCGTTTCTTTTGGTCGTCTCATTCCGCACAGTTTGTTATTCATAATGATCCAGGAGTGGAAGGCCAGCAGGCAAGAGAAACAGGGAAATGCTATTGCTGATCTCACAATAGAAATATGATACTTACAGTCACATAGTGATTCACAGATTTTAACATGGTCACATAAGGGTAGAAAGTGAGAAGGGATACCACCGAGTTCAGTGTTGGCCGTTGCACATCTTGACACCACCATCTCCTTCCAGGCCGCTCTGTTTTAACATTTGTGAACAATTTCTTGAATATTTAGGCCATGATGTTGGTTGAGATGCATCAGATTGAAGGTCTGCCTTTCTTCCTTTTTGCCACTGTTTTTCCTTAAAAGATGGTTGCCAGGAAGTTCGTGTTCTTGCTGCGTGACACATGGCCAATGTATTTTAGTCTTCTCTTATTGATGTCTGCTAGCAGTTTTCTGGTGGTATCAAATCTTCCAGGACACTTTGATTAGTTCTTCTATCTGTCCACATGACACGTAGTAGTCTCCAATCAAACCACGTCTCTGCTGCATCAATTCTTCTGTAATCAGTTTTTCTCAGAGTCCAGGCTTCGCAGCCGTAAATCATGACTGGTCAGATCAAACAGTCTTAAAGTCGAATTCAGGCCATCTGGTATGCCTCCGTCTTTTCAGATGTTGAGTTGGACCAATTTTTTTCTTTGCCATTCCAATTCTTATTTTGATGTCTTCGGAGTAGGTTTCATCATCAGTTTTTACAGATGTTTAAAATCCATAACACTTTCTAAAGGAAGTTTGTTAATTAAGATGTCATGATCGTTTTCAGTGTCTTTGCCTTTGATATGTAGCACTTTGGTTTTCTTGGCATTCAAGTTTAAGTCAGCCTTTTTGCTTGCTGCATCTACTCTATATAGCTTTTTTATGCTGGTAATGTTGTCTGCTAATAGCACAGTATCATCAGCATAACGCAGCTTTGTAAGATTTTTTTTCTTCTATCTGTATGCCCATGCCTTTTATATCAGCATCTCTGATGACGTGTTCCGTGTAGATGTTAAAGAGATACAGTGAGAGGATAGAACCTTGTCTAACTCTCCTGTGGATGTTGAAGAATTCACATTTCTGATTTTTTTTTTATTTAACTGTAGCCTTTTGGTCTTTATATAAAGAGGCAATTAATGCAATGAGATGTCTAGGAAAGCCCATTTTGACCACTGTATTGAACAGGTGGAGATGAATGACGCTGTCAAATGCTTTGCTATAAGTCTATAAAGGTGACAATATTTTCTTTTTGAGTGCTTTTTATTTTCTCTATGAATATTGGTAGCACAAATAACATGTCAGCTGTGCCTGTGAAGGGAAAACTACAGGAGAAAAACACAACAACTAGGGAACATAATCATCTTTATGTAAGTCCAAGATCATGTGCAGCTGACTAGTGCTAGAGGAAAAAAATGATTTTGTTTTATATTCCACTGGCTGGTGTTATTTCCTGTTGAAAGCCGAGTTCTTACAAAAACAACAACAAAACACAAACAAACAACCCCCCAAAACAACAAGAACAACAAAACAAAAACAAACAACAACAACAAAACCCCATTACGTTCATTAGTAAACAGGTTAAAAGAAAATAAGGAACTTGTGCTCACAACCACACAAAAGCCAAACATTTTAGCACACTTTTAGACACAGATCACGAAAACAGGCCACAGATCAAAATTATTTTGCCTTCTCCTGGAAAAGCACGGGGTGACTGACATTGGATGGAAGAGGAGGGGGGAGAGGTGATGGCTGGAGTGGGTGTTGAAGAAACAAAGAGAGTGTTAGCATTGAGACGCAGATTCACAGACAAATCATCAGCCAAACAGTAATGCATTAAAGTATTGACTGCCCTGCACGCCTAAGACTGCTGTATCAATACTCTCCAACCCTGCCCACTAATGGCAGTCCTGACCCTGCTTTCTTCCAGCTAAAACATGAAATCCACTTCACAACCCCTGTACATATTGTGATAATGGCTCTGACTTTACAACCACGATTTTCTATTTCCTGTCAAAGCTTTTATGTAGCTCTGACCGAACAAGAAAAACACATTTCACAGACAATGTGGAAATGCAAGAGCCTGGTAAACAGGTGTATATTTCTTGCTTTCAACATAGCCAAAGGGTGATTGTGAAATATGAGAAGGTTGGAAAATAGAAAAGATGCGGTAAGTCCATTGCCAATTTCAGTACAGTCTTTCTCTGTGTTCATGACTTTGTGTTGTGAAGGTTTGGAATGGTCTATGATTGATAAGAGAGAGAGAGAGAGGGAGGGAGGGAGGGAGAGAGAGACTCAGACTCAGACAGTTTAATGTACCTCGGCCTAGGGCCACAATACAACAATGGGATGGGTGGGGATGGGACTGGCATTTTGTTCATTTCCAGCGTATTTTACAATTCGATGTAATCCACAATCAGGAGTAATTCATCCGTGATACATAGTAATACATTGACAACACCTGTCTGACTGTATCAGCATCATAATAGTTTCCTATGAATACGATTTTCATCAATAAATAGTTGATCAACATGTCTGTAAATCCATTGCTCAACCCATGACTATGCATATATTTTTCATTGTCACTGGATAATCTCTCATTATATCAATCAGTATACCAGTCATTAAACATAGCCAATCATACAATCAATCAATGAACCAATCTATCCATCAATCAATCTATGTATGAATCATGTATCCATATGACTGTTCCTCAAGTCCACATAGTCTATTTATCAACAACCAAACAATTTATCAAACAATTTATCAATCAACAGTTTATCGAACAGACTGTCAAATTTGCCAACCCATTAATTACCCAATCAATCATACTGACTGATCAGTCAATCAGAACGTCATCAAGTTGACAATCCCTCATTCAATCAACCAATCAATTAACTCTACAGTAAGTCCACCAATCCTCTGATTCAAAACATCTCCAATCAACGGTTTATCAAAAGGGTAACAATAATTTGACCAATTAACGAATAAATCACCAAATTAACAACAATTTGAAAATTATTAACAATCAATCACCAATCACCAATCGTCTAATTGAGCGAATCAGTCAACTAATGATTCACTTACTCAACAGTAATTTTGCTCGATCGATCGATCGATCAATCAATCAATAATCAATCAATCACCAACTAACCAACTGATCAATCAATCACTCATATATACAACCCACTCAACAATTATTAATCAATTAAACCGTCGCTTGTGTCAACAGTTCATACATATATCAGTTAACAAGAAAACAAGTGAATCAAATTACAAAAGTGCAATCAACAAAATAATCAGTTTAGTAACAATCAAGTGGCTGAAACCCAACAAATAATTCTGTTGTGATCTTTTTTTAAAGTTGCAAATTGAGTAGGATGCCAGGTTGACTATAAGCACTAGAGGAACAACTCTGCGACACTTCAGTGTCCATTTCCCTCTATGAACCTTTTCCTTCTATTGATGGCATGAAAAATATATCTTGACAGACTGTGTCTATGCTGGTCATTTGTTGTTTTAAACAGAACGTGCATGGGCACATCAACTAACTTGCCTAAAATCTTTTTCTAAGATCTGTGTACATGAAACACTGAAATATCAAGTGCTGTTCATTTTCGCATTGTGAACCGCAAAATGGGCATGTTTAATCTTGATCAGGCTCACTGTACCTGTGTATGTTATTGTTAATTGAGAGAACATTAAATCGTGCCTGTGAAATAGCAACCCTGAAACAGTAAGTATCTATACTGTACACATATTTTTCTTTTTCAAAAATGGCCTTAAATGATCTGTAATTGTTATATCTATCTCAATCTCTAAAGGTGCTCGACCATTCTTGGATGAATACATCTAAAATTCTCTGTTTAAACTCATGCAATAATGCTTTCTCATTTCCCACACCTTGTTGAATCTATCATCATCATCATCATCAGGTGCCTTGCCGCATGGCGTTGGCGATCATGGACTTCCATCTGTCTCTATCTCTTGTTGCCTCAAGCATCTCTTCCACCCTCTTTGTCCTCAGCCACTCTGCAAGTCCGTCTAGTATCTTCTCCCTGGGTCTACCTGGTGCTCTCTTCCTCTCCATCTTTCCCGTCGTGACCAGGTGCTCCAATTCCCCCCTCCTCATAAAATGGCCTACAAATGTTGCCTGTCTTTTCCTAATCTTCCTTATGAATGATCTTCTTGTGTCTGCCTTCATCAAGACTATCTTCTTTGCTGTCCATGGAACTCTCAAGATTCTTCTTAGAAACCACATCTGCCCTCGCCTCACAACCGTATAATAGCATTGGCTCTATATAACATTCAAGAACTCTCTTCCTGATGCAAATTGATAGGCATTTGTTGGTAAGAATGCTTTCCATCTTCTTGAATGCTGTTTTGGCTTGGCGTTCTGCTGCTATTATGTGCATCTGCGTCTGGTGAAATGATCGTTCCCAGGTATTTAAACTTATCAACCTGTGTCAAGGTTGTGCCGTTTGCTGTTATTTTGCATGAGGGGATTTCATGTTGTTTTTTTACTGATCACCATGACTTCAGTCTTCCTGCTGTTTAGTTCCAATCCTTTACCTTTGCTTTCTATTTCTAGTATATTCACAAGGTTTTGTAGTTCCCTTTCATTTTCTTGCATCAATACAATATTAAATCCAATCTCACACAAAATTTCCCTCATTTTGGAAACCCAGCATTCTTTCCCAGATCTATCTAATTCAATTAATATTTGGTACGCTTTGAAAGGTAATATCTGTCTGGACCCATATGCAATATTTTAAACCAGTATCTCAGACTATTCATAGAGAGGTAATCTTCCTAAATCACCATACACCATTTTGTTAGTGTTTTTGTTGGTATACCCAAACATCTTTTACACGCTAACATGTGTACTTTCTCGGTGTGTTCCATTCTGATCATTCCCCCATATCTTGAAAAATGCACAAGATGGGCTGAATCTTAGCGTCAAATACTTTGAAGAAAACATCAGTGTTCATGTCCTTATACTTTTGAAATGCCCTATTTAACAATACGGTTGCTTTCTTGCCTTTTGTCACTAAATGTTCTGTTCCTATCTTGGCACTAATTTTGTTGTGAAGCTAAACGATAAATAGCAATATTTATTGACCACTTCTAATTGTGCTCCATGATAAAACCACTTTTCATGTTTTCCTAAGAAGCCCCCTTTTCTGAATTCCATAAGTTTGATTTTCTCAGTATTGACAGTTAATTTCATATTATCGCAGCAAGACTGTAACACATTTAATTGGTTTTGTAGACCGCATGGTGTTGTTTATATTTAAGCTACATCATCTGCGAAGAGTAAAATAAACAATTTCATTATTCCTGGAAGCAACTGGACACCGAGTCTCCCTCTCACGTCCATCTGATTAGCTAGTTGGTTGATGAATACTGAGAGTAAGGTAGGACTTAATACACACCCCTGTCTCACACCAACTGGGCAGTCAAACAACTCAGATAGCTCACTTTTCGTTGTAACACACGAACTCAATGATTCATACATTGCTCGCAAAAAAAACCTTACCTTTTACTCCCTCATTTTTAATACATTCTAAGAGTTTATCAAAGGCTTTCTTAAAGTCTACAAATGCAACATATAATGTTTTACCCTTTCTGTTCATACATTTCTGAACAATCGCATATAAAGTAAAAATCTGATCAATTGTTGAATATTTTTTTAAAGCCTGCTTGATTTTCTGATAACAAATGATTCTCTTCTAGCCATGTGTACAATCTTGTGTTCAATATAGATGTATAGCATTTTAATACAATGCTTAGCAATGAAACACCCATATAGTTATCAACATTCTCAGGGTCACGGTTCTTGAAAATTGGGATAATCATAGCCTTTGACCAGGCTTTGGGATAAATTCCTCGATCAAAAATAACATTAAATAACCTGATAAGAAAGTGTTGAACAGGTCTTTCACCGTTCTTTATCATTTCAGCAGTAGTTCCATCAATCCCACTTGCTTTACCTGTCTTCAACTTCTTAAGAGCTCTTATGACTTCATTCCCAGATATTTCTTCATTTAATGTATGATCTAACTGATCTAACTGTTCGTCTACATCTACTATATCCACGCTGTCCTCGCCTACAGTGATATTGTCATTAAAGACGCCCTGAAAATGTTTATACCAGTCTTCAAGGCTTATGTTATTGTAATTCTACCTTCACTTCCAATTCCCATAATTATTTCTCAGTTCATTCCAAAATTGTGATGAATTTGAAATCATTCTGGCTAACGACTCTGTATTTGTTTATAGAACTCATACTTTTTTATTTTCGGTAACGTTTTGTATTTCTTCCTTGTTTGCACGTAAATCATCCTATCCTCTTCTTCTCTGGTTCCTCTGAAACGATTAAGAGTTCTCCTACTTTCCTTTTTGGCTTGTATGCACTCATCATCAAACCATTCTGAGCGTTTCTTTTTCTCACTGCGATTCTGACTGTACATACACATGCTAGCTTCTTTTAAACATTCAACAAATATTTCTAAAGCACTATTTGCATCATTATTTAGTGTATTTTGAGCTACCGCAAGCTTACATTGGATGTCATTGCTGTTCAGTCTAATCAAAAATTCATCCTTTTTATCTTCTTTCTATATGAACTTTTATAGTGTTTCTCTCTTTAGTTGTGCTTTCCTGTTTCCATTGTATGAAGCACCCTTTTGTTGTTCTACTGTCATGACAACAGGTAAGTGATCAGACTCTGTGCAACTTTTATCCTGTAATGAAGCCACATTCACAGAAGATAATAGTTCACATGATACAATTAAATAATCAACAATACTAGCACCAGAAGCTGCGAAATAGGTATAGCTACTATCAAAATCTTGATCAATTAAACTATTCAAGATGATACAAACATATTGCATATTTCAAGCAGCTGATTTCCAAACATATTTGTAAAGTTGTTTTGTGATTTTCTTGAAAATGTTTTGTCATCATTTATATTCACTGAGACAAAATCATTGTTATCTCCAGCGAAACAATAGTTACCATTTCCTGTTCTTGCATTAAGGTCTCCAGTTAACAATATGCTTAAATCATCATGGGTAGCATGCAGATCTAAAACACACTGTTCTATCGATTGTATGCCATATCCCCCGTGTTGGTTTCTCCAGTATGATGAATCATAAGGGGGGGGGGGGGGATATATGTACAGATAAGTATTGTATTGTGAATCTTCATAATTACAGCATGCTCATTTTCCATTTCCACTCGTTCAATGAAAGAAGCAAACGATTTTCTGATCATAACGATTATTCCACCAGAATATCTTCCTTGTTGTGATAATTCCTTTGCTTTCAATGTAAATATTATATAGTCGTTAAATATTGCGGAATCAAAATCAATTGCTATGAATGTTTCAGTAAGACAAATAGAACCATGTTGATAAAGAAAATTGACAAAATCAGTGTTTTCCAATTTCTTTAGCAAACCATTTACACTATAATTGATAAATTTTATAGGTTACTTCTTTACATTATGGACATGAGGGTCCATATGGCATGTGGGCGATTTTGCATGGGTTCCTTTCACATATGTGCAGTTTGATAGTTTACCCACGTTTCTGTTAATATGTTTAGTATTAGTGGCCCAGCCGAATCCCTATTTCTTGGTATAAGAGGCATTACTGGAAGTAGTTTTAGTGTTGCCTTTTACAGTACCTCCCCTGACCTTCGTGGACTTGCCAGAGGCCTTTTGCAAGAGTCTACGATACTGCACTGGCTGCCTGGCTTCTGTGCTACAGTAAGTCTTTGGCTGCCTGCTTGCTTTTGAAAGCAGCACGTTTGGGTCGTTGAGCACTTTTTGTTGTCTGGATATCGTTAGCATGTTCCTTCACTGCTATGGTTTGTTTATTTTCATCAGAAGTACCATGTGTGTCTGATGTGTGTTTGCTAGTGTGGTGATCTGTCTGTCTGTCTGAGATCTCGTTTGCTGCAGAACAGCTTGGACCACGGACAAGGCAGTGTCATCACTACAAGCAGTAGCTATGTCAGAATCACTTTGCTCTGCACAAGGATTCATGTTAACGTCTGTACCATCATCTGTTACAATGGCGCTTGTCAACTGTTGATTATTGCTATCTTTACCGTAAATCGAATGTTCCTGAACCTCCTCCATATCACTCATCCTGTCATCATCCATGGTGTCTGATTTGTCCGTAAATTCAAGACTTGATTTCCTTCTTTCTCCATGTTTACAAGAATGTCACAATTGCCATCATTATGACCTCTCAGTTCATTCTTGTATTGTTCCGTTGGATCCGTCTCACCTTCATTTTCATCAGATCTATTCTGGTCACCTTCAGTGAGTTGCATACCATTGGTGGCATTGCCTTGGCTGCCAACGGTTTCTTGATAACTTTTGGTATGCCCAGCATGACTGATCCGGTTGTCACACATGTCCTGCCCATAAACTTTTAAATGGGAGGATGTTACATTAATATTGTTCCTTTGAGGTCTGCTGCTGTTCCTGCTATCATCCCTGTTCCTAGCAGTGGTCTTCCTTGTACTGCTGTCTTTGAAGACGATCACTCTTCTGTGGTCTGATGTGTTGCTGTCTCTGTCATTACTTTCCGTGCTACCACCTCAGAGTATGAACGAGTTCCAGGAACAATCGGTGTGTGATTGGAGCCATTTCCTCCTGAGTTTTGGTCACAGGCACTCGTCTGGCATCTTCCTCCATCATTTTGTCCTTTACTAAATCTGTCAAAGGTTGGAGATCTTCTCTTCCCTGTTGTCACATCATACGTGTATTGCTGTGTCGTGTAGTGGCGTGATGATACGTTCTTTCTGTAAAGAGGCCTATTGCTTGATCGACCATAATTACTTTCCTCCCTTTTCTCTTCTGTCGGATCAGAAAAACGAATGAAATGTGTTTCACAGTCCTGCGTGAATTGACGCCTAGCAAAACGCCTGGAATCAGATCTTCTGTCAAATTTGTACTTTCCATTGTCTGGGAAGTCTGGCTTGTCTCCTCTACTGTACAGAGAGTGTGCATGATATCGTTGGTTTCTGTCATCATGCATATCAACATTGTGGGGCCCGTCTCCATCTTTGACATGCAGTTGTCCATTCAGTATGTACGCTGTTTTCCCCTGACTGAGATGGAAATCCAGCATTTGGCTTTGGTATGAGGTAAGATCAGATGCTACCCTAATACCGGTTTCTGGCAGTCTTTCCCTTATCATTTTGTCTTTCAAAATAGCCATCTTGTCGACCCATCTATAGAAGTGTACAAGTATAGGCCAAGGTTCATATCTATGTGACTGTTGTCTCCCCATCTATAGAACTGTACAAGTATGGGCCTAGGTTCATATCTATGTGACTGTTGTCTCCCCATCTATAGAACTGTACAAGTATAGGCCAAGGTTCATATCTATGTGTGTGTTGTCTCCCCATCTATAGAACTGTACAAGTATGGGCCTAGGTTCATATCTATGTGGGTGTTGTCTCCCTATCTATAGAACTGTACAAGTATGGGCCTAGGTTTATATCTATGTGGGTGTTGTCTCCCTATCTATAGAACTGTACAAGTATGGGCCTAGGTTCATATCTATGTGGGTGTTGTCTCCCTATCTATAGAACTGTACAAGTATGGGCCAAGGTTCATATCTATGTGAGTGTTGTCTCCCCATCTATAGAACTGTACAAGTATGGGCCAAGGTTCATATCTATGTGGGTGTTGTCTCCCCATCTATAGAACTGTACAAGTATGGGCCTAGGTTCATATCTATGTGAGTGTTGTCTCCCCATCTATAGAACTGTACAAGTATGGGCCAAGGTTCATATCTATGTGTGTGTTGTCTCCCTATCTATAGAACTGTACAAGTATGGGCCTAGGTTCATATCTATGTGGGTGTTGTCTCCCTATCTATAGAACTGTACAAGTATGGGCCAAGGTTCATATCTATGTGAGTGTTGTCTCCCCATCT
>JAPXFY010000028.1:7290488-7317988 GCA_030674185.1 Monoplex corrugatus
TTGTGTCTCAACTGACAGAAGACTCCATACAGCATGTGTGTCAACTGACAGAAGACTCCATACAGCATGTGCGTCAACTGACAGAAGACTCCATACAGCATGTGCGTCAACTGACAGAAGACTCCATACAGCATGTGCGTCAACTGACAGAAGACATCCATCCAATACAGCCCTGATGTGGTCAACTGACAGAAGACTCCATACAGCATGTGTGTCAACTGACAGAAGACTCCATACAGCATGTGTGTCAACTGACAGAAGACTCCATACAGCATGTGCGTCAACTGACAGAAGACTCCATACAGCATGTGCGTCAACTGACAGAAGACTCCATACAGCATGTGCGTCAACTGACAGAAGACTCCATACAGCATGTGGTCAACTGACAGAAGACTCCATACAGCATGTGTCGTCAACTGACAGAAGACTCCATACAGCATGTGCGTCAACTGACAGAAACTCAAAGGGGATCAAAGGACAAAGGAATGTGAAAAACATCCAGTAAGTAAAAAAATATTTTATGTATGTGTATGTGTGTTCAGACACTTCAGACTTAAGAAGACTTTATTACTCATTAGATCCCACTGGACCTGTCATACAGCTAGTCTTTGCTACTCTACACACAGAACATCAGCATACAAACACAACACAAAATATAGACAAGTTATCAAAATATAAAATATAAGACAAGTTAATATGGATTGTTATATATACGCCAATGATGCATGCGCTTTACACATGCATGACGGACAACAGTAGACATTTGAATAGATACATGCCAAGCCTTAATAACAGGAACAACAATAAGAATATAACAGTATTGCTAGTAGTAGCTGTATTATCATTATTTAAAAAATAAATTACAGACACAGAATTTGAAAAAAGGAAGCAAGGGGAGCATTAAGAACAACCAGGTGAAGTGGGGGGAGGGGGGTGAATATACGACAGCCAGTGCAAAGATGAATACAGATTGAAAATATCATTTGCCACGTCCCTAAAAGTGTAAAAATAACTCTAATGAAATATCAGTTTCCACATGTGTGTGTGTGTGTGTGTGTGTGTGTGCGTGCGTGCGTGCGTGCATGCGTGCGTGCGTGTGTGTGTATGTTTGTGTGTGTGTGTGTGTGTGTGTGTGGTGTGTGTGTGTGTTTGTAATACATCCTGTCAAAAAGCAGCAATATTTATCCAGCATGTCAAACATGCTGGCAATGACCTTATCTAGCTGTCCTCATTAATGACAATGTGCAGTATTCCTCCCACCTCCACACAATGGATCCATCCACAATGCACTACATGCCTACTCAATGACTTGTCCCACATATGAAGACTAGACTCATCCAATTGTCCTGTTTTCCAACAATGGACCTATCGAGCCTGAACCACTTGATAGCAATGGACTCATCAATCTCACTTAACCCTTCGACTCCTGGTACACCCCTAGAAGGAACAGTAGTCTTACACACGAGATAAAGTATCAGGAGTGGGCACGCAGGAGGTGGCAATAGAAGCGGCACTGAGGGGCAAGAAGGAAAAGAGGGGACAAAGACGGGAAGAGAGTGATGATATGATGAGCTGAAGATGCTGAGCTAATAGGCGCCACATTTCCATTTTATGGTCTGTGTACATACATGTACTCACAAGAAAGTCCGCTTCTTCTTACGCAGACTACAGCTTTTGCGAGCACTCCCTATCCTAGCACAGGATTATGTTCATACAAACCTATCTACCTAGCACAGAGAGCTGCTTTTTGCGTGTATGACCGTTCCTTAACAAAGGTGCTTTTACAGAAACTGGATGTCGTCGCCATTAAGCTTGTGTTTTCTTTCCCCATTTTAATTACTGTTTTCGCTATGTTGTCAGCCAATGTCCAAGTTACTGAATTATCTGTTTGGTTTTTCCCCCCAAGATATTACAACTCGTTTATTAATAGCTCAGAAGAAGAATACTGCAGTATTCGTTTTCTTTTTTTATAGAAATGATAATGCAACACATTCATATTGAATTAAACACCGTGAACTATCTGTCTGTTATTCGTGTGTTCAGTTGATCTGGTAAAGGAGGAATAGTATGTTTGATTTGCCCACACACACCTCCTCTCCCTCTTCACTACCCCACCAGTCTCTCTCTGTCTCTCTCTTTCTCTTTCTATCCCTGTGTGTGTCTCTCTCTGTCTCTCTGTCTCTGTCTCTCACTCCGTCTGTCTCTTTCTGTCTGTCTGTCTCTCCCTGTGTGTGTGTGTGTGTGTGTGTGTGTGTGTGTGTGTGTGTGTGTGTGTGTGTGTGTGTGTGTGAGTGTGAGTGTGTGTGTGTGTGTGTGTGTGTGTGTGTGTGTTTTGAATGTGTGTTGTGAATGTGGTGTATGTGTGTGTATTGTGAATGTGTGTTGAGTGTGTGTGCGCGCGCGCATGCGCGTGTTTATATGTCTGTCTGTTTGTCTGGAAATCGATGGTGGAATATCGAATATCAATTTTCCTTATTTTCTTGGCTCGTGTCTAGACATGAAATCATTTCTCTTTTCCTTTTCCAAGTACTTTCCCCTGACAATATCAAGGGGTTGACAAGTGCTCGGTGACTGATCATCTGCCATACTAGAACAGTTACTGAATGATGGATGTGCTCCAAGAGAGTATGACGTTATTCGAAGATGTCCATTTCTGTCTATTTAACTGCCATGCGATGAAGTGACAAGACAGTTCGTCAGAGTACGTAAGTTAAAGACGTTTGAAGCTGAGGCTGTGGACAAAGAGATGTCAAAATAGTTTTATTCATGCAATAATTATATCATCTCAAACTAAATCAGTCATGCACGAGACTATTTCTGATTCGTGATTTATTCAGACGGTTATTTTATGATCGTTTCACGTCTATTTTATTTATTCACTGTCATCCGTGGGTGGGGTACCAGACAAGATAAACAGGGAAACGTTGTGTCTAGTTCCATGACAAAAAATGCACCTAAAAATTTGTGCTTTTTTTCCTGGTTTTTTTTTTTTTAATATATTGATTAGTTATTACAGCAGGCTACAATCAGAATATTGAAATCGACAGCAGGGAGAAATTTTCTATGTAGAAATACAAAGATTGTCATTACTTTTGTTTTAGCTTTTGTCTTAATTTCAACTGATCATTGTTCTGGTAGATTATAACTTCCTGTCTAAAATGATGCAAGCCAACGCTGTGTGTAAAAGAGCATACCCCTACCTGTGTGAATGGCTTTTGTATGACTGTAATCAGATGCAGTCTGTCACCCTCTGTTCATAAGCTGATTTTGTGACTGTTTAGAAAGAATAACGGTTAAAACCTTAACAAAGAGAATGTCATTTATTTTGGCAGCGTTGTTTGTCAGTGATGATTGTGATGATGGCTACACTGATGGTACCAGTGTCACCAATGTACAATTGCATGATAATGTTTTATAATACGTGTGTATACATGTTGTCACGTAAATTCACAAACAATTCCATTTGCATAGCGCAAACAGTCCACGTCAAAGCATACTTGCTGCACTTCACATAGCATCAAAAATTAAGACAAATATATGAAAAGCTCCGTCTTTAGTAAAATTATTAAAACACACACACACACACACACACACACACACACACACACACACACACACACACACACACACACACACACACACACACACACACAAACACATGTATCATCATCATCATGTGCCCTGCCGTATGGCGTCGGTGAATCTATCTTTTGTAGCTGCAAGTATCTCCTACCCTTTCTGTCCACTCTACAAAACTATTTTCTCCCTGGGTCTAGCTGATGTTCTTTTCCTTCTAGCTTTCCTGTTGTGACTAGGAACTCAAATTTCTCTTGCCTCATAAAATGTCCTATAAATGTTGCTTTTTTCCCCTAATCTTCATTATTGTACCTTTTATGCTTGCTTCCTTTAAGACTATCTCGTTTGTTTTATATGTAACAGAGTGCCTTGCTCTGTGCTTGTCTAGATCAAAAACGCCTTGCGTCCTCTCAGCCAGATTATACTTTTTTTCACAGCCTCTGCCGATCCATAGCTACGCATTGAACATTCAAAAGATCTAACCAATATATAACACACTGCTGTCATATCTAAACAATGAACACATCTACAATGATTACATGTGTTCTAAAAGCGGGGCCTACGAATTTTGTGGTCATTATGGTCCCAATCTTCAATCTACACAGTATTACATTGTAATCCTACAGAACCTAGAACCTCTTTAATCCATGCCGCCTTCAAGCACATTGTAATACAAACGCCGCATAATAGCCAGTATGCAGCCGCCCACGGAAACACCCAATGATCGCAGGTTGTGTTGCGGTTGTACGCAGCCCAGGGTGGACTGTCTTTCTTCCACGCCGCCCTATAGTTCATCGGATTATTGCCACCAACATAATATTGAACACAATAGGTATATATGTTACTGTACATGGTCTAATAATGCAAGAGACTCTATTTAACATTTTCTGTGGAACTGTTATTGTGTCCGTAATTTTTGGAATTTAACAGAAAAACTAATCAACGCAAAATGCGAAAATACCTTCAACATCAAAATCACACAAAATCTAGTATTGTTCGGTGTTGATCAAAATATAGAAACAGATAGAGTATGTGATCTTATAATAATGCTTGCAAAATCATTTGTATATAAATGCAAAGTAGACGAGTGTATTCCGAATATACATTCTTTCCAAAGAATGCTAAACCAGAGATTCAAAATTGAACAATATAATGGAAAAATAAACTTTAACTTGTCCATTTTTAATGCTCAGTGGAACAACTATAAGCAAATGTTCTCCGTGCAGAAAACAGACTTTCTTCATGACATGTTTCTTGAATATTGATGTACATAAAAAAAAACATCATTGATTATATGTTTTGTAAGCTATAGGCTTTTTTATGTGAACAATCATTGTCTTATTTGTATAAATTGAATAAGTTCTGTTGCCACATTGTTCGATGATGCTTGATTATCGTTAAGCAAAGGAATGTAGTCTTTGAAATTGATTCATAGGGGAAATGTCGACATGCGTAACCTGGTAAGATTGACAAATGTATTTCGAATATACGTACTTTTCAAAGACTATTAAATAAAATTCAGAATTGAACAATATAATGCCAGAGTGGACTTTCATTTGTCCGTCTTCTAATGCTCAGTGGAATAACTATAAACCACTGCTGTCTTAATAGAGAACAAATTCATCTTTATGACATTTTTGAAATCTTGATGTTCACTTTGAAATCTCCCATGTTTAAATATGTGTTTGTTTGTTTGTTTGTTTGTTTGTTTGTTTGTTTGTTTGTTTGTTTTTTGTTGTTGTTGTTTTTTTGTCTTCTGTATGTTGCATGTTGCCAGATGTCTAAAAAGTTCCTCTTCTGTGTATGAATTGAAATATTTTTTTGTTACTATATTGTTTGTTGATGTCTATTCATTGTTAAAAAAAATGAATTTAAAAAAAGGTGAAAAGAAGTCCTTGTGGCAAATCCAGGAAAGTCCAATCAAGTGAATGTTAGTAAGCAAACTCCAACTAATATCCACAACACCCACAAAATTTTTCAAATTTAGAACTTCCAAACTCCCACAAGAACCTGAGATCCAAGATTCTTAATTTACAAGATTGAAGCTATGATAGAAGCATCCAAAAGATTCTGTCACATTTCAGATCAACAACCTGTAATCTATAGGCCCAGCAATTTGATAAGACACGAATCGAACTTACGAACTTTACTGCTCCATGATATATCAGTACAAAGACGGGACAGAGAGAGAAAGAGAGAGAGAGACAGAGACAGAGAGACAGACAGACACAGACAGACACAAACAGAGAGAGAGACAGATAAACAGGGAGAGAGAGAGAGAGAGAGAGAGAGAGAGAGAGAGAGAAAGAGAGAGAGAGTGAGGGAGAGAGAGAGGGGTGACAGAGAGAGAGACAGAGAGACAGACACAGACAGACAGACAGATAGACATAGAAAAGACAGTAAAGAGAAAGAAAAGAGACGGAGAAAAACAAAGAGAGAGAAGAGAGAGAGAGAGAGGGACAGACAGACAGAGAGACAGACAGATAGAGACAGAAAAGAAGGGGAGAGAGAGGTATGATAGAGAGGGGGAGAGGGAGAAAAACAGAGAGAGAGATGATACAAAGAGAATTACACAAGTGTGCAAATTTAAATACAACCTACCAAGACTCTGGAATGTTTCGATCCAGAAACCTGTGACTGCTATGCATTTTCATCCAGCCTATACAAGACCCCAAGAAAAGGTTACTATCAGCATTGCTGAAACAAATGTGTCTCTCTAATCTGAAAAGAAAATCAATTTTTCCTTTCAAGTTGATAACTTACAAGTTGATAACTCGGACTCAGGCCAAAACTCGAGGGACTCAGAGGAGGTCTGGCCCCCAGACGTGAGGCACGCAGGCTCACCGCAGTGTGGATATGCCCTGGTGCCCACGAACCAGACCGCCAGCTAAAGATAAATAGCACCACTGCCTGGTGGATATCTCAGGAGAGAATAAGGCTAAGGGAGTAAGCCCTGAAAAAAAATTACCCCTACTGCCTTGTAGGTTGTCGTGGGAACGACGAAGGCTATCAGAGAGACCTTAAACAAATCGATGGAAGACAACGGGAAACCACCATCGTACTGTCCCTAGCAAAATCATGACCAGACAAAACAAGAAAAATGAGGATAACGACGTACATAGGGGCTCCTATGGAGCACCTTCGTCTGGTAGGGACCGTCATGCTGCGCAGGTGACACCAGACCGTCAGTAAGCTACTGCGTTAAATCTATAAAAAAAAAAAAAAAGAATTAAAAAAAATCGCAACATGGAATGTGAGGCCATTGTTGCAAATGGGAAAATTAGATAATGTCGAAATGGAGATGGGAAGGCTTAACATTAGTATTCTAGGACTAGGGGAAGTGAGATGGAAGGGGGCAGGCTTGATAACATCAGGAGAGCATACAATAATATATTCCGGTGGAAACACACATGAAAGAGGAGTAGCATCATAATTGACAGGGACAAATCAAAAGCAGTTAGGGGATACTGGGCTGTGTCCGACAGAGGTTTGCTGTTAAATTGGATGGGAAGCTATTTGATATCAACATCATTCAGGTGTATGCACAGGATAAGGTGGAGGATATAGTTGGACCTCATGGCCTTGGAAAGGGGAGGGAAACTTGTGGAATGGACACAGATAAATGAGTTCATAGTAGGAAACACAGCCTAATTGAAGAAAATGGACATGGATGAGTCAGGAGATAATACCAAAAATCAGATCAGTAAAAGATTTAGAAATTCTTTGCAGACGGCAAAACCATTACCAGGCGCAGACTGCAACAGTGACCACAATCCTGTAATGGGAAGATTTAGGCTGAAATTAAGGAAAAGGAAACAGACCAAAAGCAACATCAAACTAGATCTTGGACTCTTAAAGACAGATGAAGTGATACGTCAAAAATTTAAGGTACATGTTCAAAACAAATTCAGTGCTCTGGAAGACGTTGGTGACAGTGAAGAACAATGGACAAAGTTGAGAAACTCGATAAATGAAGCTTGTGAAGAAATCCGGAGAGTAGATAGAAAAGAGAAAAAGAACTGGATGACAAAAGAAACCCTACGCTTGATGGAAGAACGGAGGAAGGCAAAGGGAAAGAAGGAAAGATACAGGAAGATAAACAAAGAAATCAGGAATAGATGCAATGAAACTAAGGAAGCTTGGCTGAAAATGCAAAGAAATAGAAGACCGACACAAAACGGATCCTCAGGGTATGTACAGAAGAATGGAAGAAATTGTCCACAGGAAAAATACATGCACATCAAATGGTTGCTTAAAATCGAAAGATAGTACGCTTATCATGGAAAAAGACAAAATATTAGATAGATGTGTCGAGTACATTAAAGGCCTTTTTGAAGATGACAGAAACGAAGAACACATTATAAGAAAGAACGTTGAGGGACCACCCATATTGAAAGATGAAGTGAGAGCAGCACTGAAAAAGATGAAACCAGGAAAAGCCCCAGGACCAGACAATATTACTACAGACATGATTGAAGCCCTGGAGAAATTTGGTACTGAAAAAGTAAACGGTCCTCCTAAATGAAATTTATGATATTGGAAAAATCCCTAAATATATGTCAAAATCAATTTTCATTGCTGTTTCTAAGAAAACAGGGGCTATAGAATGCGAACTCCTTCGCACAATCAGCTTGATGAGTCATGTAACAAAAATCCTATTAAGAATAATCACGACGAGGACAAGGAATAGAATCAATAGAGAAATAGCAGAAGAACAGATTTGTCGAAGGGAAAGGAACTACGAGTATTGTTGCCATATACATCCTAAGAACTATCATAGAGAGGTCAATCAAGTTGAATAAGGATTTATATTTATGCTTTGTTGATTACACCACGGATTTCGATGAAGAATTGATCAACCAACTAGAAAGACTAAATATTGATGGAATTGATCGACGAACAATCAGAAATATGTATTGGGAACAAACAGCTGCAATGAGAATAGAAAACGACATAAGCTCTTTCCAAAATATCAATAGAGGAGTCATGCAAGGTTGTGTTATGTCACCAGATCTGTTTTCACTTTATAGCAAAAACATCATGAAAAACCTGGAGGAATACCCTGGATTAAAGGTTGGAGGAAAAATGATAAACAACATTCGATACGCAGATGACACCGTGCTAATTGCAGAAAATGAAAGGGACCCACAAAACCTAGTGAATATAATAGAAATAGAAAGCAAAAGTAAAGGGTTGGAACTAAAAAGCAATAAGACCGAAGTCATGGTAATCAGTTAAATACATGAAATCCCCTCATGCAAAATAACAGCAAACGGCACAACCTTGAGACAGGTTGATAAGTTTAAAATACCTGGGAACGATCATCTCACCAGACGGCAGACGCTCATCAGAAATAGCCAACAGAATTGGCCAAGCCAAAACAGCATTCAAGAAGATGAAAAGCATTCTAGCCAACAAATGCCTATCAATTAACACCAGGAAGAGAGTTCTTGAATGTTATACAGAACCGATAATGTTATACGGTTGCGAGGCGTGGACAGTCAACATGCAAAGATTGAGGCAGCCGAGATGTGGTTTCTAAGAAGAATGTTGAGAGTTCTATGGATAGCAAAGAAAACAAACGAGACAGCGTTGATGGAGGCAGACAGAAGAAGATCATTCATAAGGAAGATTAGGAAAAGACAGGCAACATTTATAGGCCATTTTATGAGGAAAGGGGAATTAGAGCACCTGGCCACAACAGGAAAGCTGGAGGGAAAGAAAGCATCAGGTAGACCCAGGAAAAAATATTGGACGGACTTGCAGAGTGGCTGAGGACAGAGAGGGTGTAAGATGTTCTTGCGGTAACAAGGGATATATGCATATGGAGGGCCATGATCGCCAACGTCATGCGGCAGGGCACTTGATAATGATGATCATGAACTTGCAAGAACCATGTAACCTTCAACAGCTTTCCTGAATTCACTTCCATGAACTAAAACAACACACGTTCACACAGACGGGGTACACCGCCATTCATATGCTTTGATTATCACGATTCATTTAACTTTCAAAATTTTCGTATTTTTGCTCTCATTTCCATTTATACATAAACTTCCACCTAAGTGAATTCTTGTCTGTCTGAACTCTGACAAATGCTGCTGCAAACACAAACATGATCTTATCTGTGAAAAGGATGGGGACACAATAGTCTGAAAATTGAAAACAAAAAAAGAAAAAGGAAATAGAAGAAATATAAGAAAGAAATCAGACAGAAGAAAATTTATCCTTATTTTTGTACAGTACACATTCACAGAATGCTCCAGTCGCATACAACTATGAAATACAATTTGATGACTACTGAAGACAGTAAATTTCCGTTTAAAACGCTAGTGAGTCTTGTTTTATGAAAATAAGCTGAGCGTCTATACAAACAGAACTTCCATTAAACAAGTAAAAAAAATTGTAACTTAATAGAAAAAACTTTGAGTATGTTTTAGACAGTGGTGGAGACTGAACATAAAGTGATAACTTGCTTCTCCCAGTGAGCTTTGTCAGACAGCACGAAACTATGACTTGTTCCGTTTTTTGTTTGTTTGTTTTGTTTTGTTTGTGTGTGTGTGTTTGTTTGTTTTTTTCCTTCCAGAGGCATGTCTGTCTGGCGTCTTGTTTCTTCGGACAGTTGACGAACCCCGTGCTCAATTCCACGTCGCCCAAGATGTGAAATTCAGTGGCAATCAGGAAGACGAGGGCAAAGATAACACGCATGCTTCGTACTTTGATTCACTGAACCCGGCAGTCTGTGCATTGTAGAACACTTCAACATAAAGCTAATGACCATATACCAGCCTGAAAATCAACTGGCACACTGACATGGTGGTCATCACACAGTATATTTTGCATATAATATGCGTGAAAATGTCTTTGAAATCTGTTGATTAACAATTTAAATCCAAGATAATTCAGACTTCAGACTTCGGATATTTTATTTAAAAAAGGTCAACAGCCCCGACTGAAGGGGTCCTTAAAATGCGTTACAAACGAAATAATTGGTGACCTTAGAGAACAAGATTAACCACTGACAACAAAAGAACAAACTACACATTATGATGATACAATTTCCCTTATTTTAAACGCTTTAAGCAGAAACGACCCGAAATATTAAATCGTCATAGCGAGCTGAAGTTAAGAATTACTACAGTTTTCCATGCTCAGATTTCTATATTTTTGTGGAATAAGCTTTGATCAAAGATCTTTCAAAGCTGGACAGCAGAAGACAAAGTTTATCTCATCTTCTTTTCGTGCATGCATAAAGGAACACACTAAATCAGAGTTTCTTAATGTTAACTCATTTACTGTCAAAGTTGATACACCAACTCTAGATTTCGCTATCATTCTTTTCAAATGGATGTTCAAATCAAGGCTGATGTAAGGCTTTGTACTGTGGTAATTTACGAAAGACCTTCCGCTTGTCTGACATTTGATCATGAATTCATAAAGGTGTGAACAAATATTCGCAAGAGAGAGAGAAAGAGAGTGACAGAGACACAGACACAGACAGAGAGACAGAGAGAGAGACAGGGACGAGAGACAGAGACAGAGAGAGACACAGACACAGACACAGACAGCGCAGCAACAGAGACAGAGAGACAGACAAAGAGAGAAAGAGAGAGAGAATGATATATATATATAATATATATATATAGAGAGAGAGAGAGAGAGAGACAGACAGACAGACAGACAGACAGATGGACGGACAGAGAGAGAGAGACAGACAGACAGACAGACGGACAGATAGTCAGACAGACAGACAGACAGACAGACAGACAGACAGACAGACAGGGCCTTGCAGTGAGGAAGCTCACACACAAATTATCAGCCAAAAAGTGAAGCATTAAACTATTGACCGCCCTGCACGTATCAATTATCTCCAACTCTGCACATTAATGGCAGTCTTGAACCTGCTTTCTACAGTCAAAACATGAAATCCACCTCACAACATCAATCACATATTGTGATAATGGCTCTGCTTTTCTCATCTTGAATTTTTTGTTTCCCGTCAGTACTTTTATGTTGTAAAGACTGGACATATAATTGCATTTTCATCACAAAAATAAAGGCATATGTCATTGGTGAATGGAAGGACATTTAAGAATTGCTGACCAGTGATATCATCATCATCATCATCAGGTGCCCTGCCGCATGATGTTGGCGATCATGGACTTCCATCCATCTCTATCTCTCGTTGCCCCTAGCATCTCCCCCACCCTCCTCGTCCCCAGCCACTCTGCAAGTCCGTCCAGCATTCTCTCCCTGGGTCTACCTGGTGCTCTCTTTCCCCCCAGCTTTCCCGTTGTGACCAGGTGCTCCAAATCCCCCTTCCTCATAAAATGGCCTATAAATGTTGCCTGTCTTTTCCTAATCTTCCTTATGAGTGATCTACTTGTGTCTGCCTCCATCAAGACTGTCTCGTTTGTTTTCTTTGCTGTCCATGGAACTCTCAATATTCTTCTTATAATAGAAAATCTGAAATGTGATTCTGAAGTGTTTGATGGCTGGAGAGAAGGAAAGAAATAGTGAAACTCGCGTCTGTAACTGAATGCAGCTTGTCGTTCTCTGTATTCATCAATTTAAAAAAGAAATTCTACTAAAATGATAGCCTGTATGCATCACACACAAAAAATGGAATCAGATCGCCTATTTGATATAACAAAGCAAGAGAGATTCACATTTTCGTCCAAATGGCCTTTTACGTATGCAAAAGACAATAACGAATAGATACACAAGTTTAGTGGGGGGGGGGGGGGGAACAGTAGTAAAACTGTTCAAAACATTTGTTTCTTAATATCATCGAAACATCAGAAAAGTCTGATTTGTCCACTAAGTTTTGCGTATTCATTCTTCGTTGAATTTTGTATACACTTGACAGAGACCAGTTGGCTGAAAATGTGTACCTGTCTTTTTTTGTAATATCTGTATTCAAACAGGATAATGATTGACAGATCTGATGGAGAGACTGGTCTGTGTTGCAGGTAACAGTGATCTTGATGGCGGCTACATTCAGAGGCAGCAATGATGCTACTGTTAAGTACTTAGAGTGAAACACCAGCAATATGTAGCATAAGGTATCATGCTGTGCATTGGTAATTGTGTGTGTGACGTGGTGATAGTGGGGGAAAAGGAGCTAAATTATTAGAAAAGATATTTTCGGACTGATCGGAATTAAGCCAACAATCTACCAGCAAGTCATCAGTCCGTCATGTGAAACACCATAATGTACATATGATGATATAATGTACATATCTCCTTTTACATGACTCATTGTGAAATCCTGTCTGTCTGTCTGTTTCTAAAACAATACGGTGCTTAAGTATGGCGATTAGTTAATGTTGCACCTATTGAAATTGTAAATTTATGTGGTGTTCAGAAATGTATGGATATGCACATTAAAAGATCAAATAAATTAAATAATTATCTGGTGAGACAAATCGTTATTCAATTTATCTGAACTGGTTCACTTCATATCTATCAAACAGAAAACAAACTGTTCTCATCAATGGCACTTACTCTCAACCTGTATACCTGACCTGTTGTGTTCCACAAGGATCTGTCCTTGGCCCTGTTCTTTTCACTCTTTACACCTCCCCTGTCCACCATCATCAACTCCCACTCTATAAAACACCACTTCTATGCTGATGACACCCAACTTCAAGACAGTGACTCACCTGATAATATACAGCGCCTGTTGACTCGCACCACTGAGTGTTACTCGGACATTAAGAACTGGATGACACACAATAGACTTCAGCTTAATGACGACAAGACAGAAGCTATCCTCATTGGCACCCGTCAGAAATTTTCTCAGCTGCCTCCTCTTTCTCTCCCATTATGTAACACATCAGTCCCAATTTCTGATTCAGCTAAAAACCTTGGTGTCTGCATTGACTCTACCCTCTCCATGAACAACTTTGTTTCTCAAACTGCCAGATCTTGCTACTATCATCTCCATCGTACAAGCCTGATCAGGAAGTATCTCTCTGTCGAAACAACTGCAAAACTCGTTCTCTCCTTCATAATGTCTCGCATTGACTATTGCAATTCACTCCTGTCCGGTCTTCCTGCCTCCACCATTCACATCCTACAGCGCATTCAAAACAATGCTGCACGCCTTGTGCTCAAAAGAAAAAAGCTGACCACATATCTCCTCTCCTGGCACAACTTCATGGCTCCCTGTATCAAAGCGCATACAGTACAAACTAGACACCATGTGCTACAAAAGCCTCAATAACGCAGCCCCCGATTACCTGTCAAGCCTACTTGAGATCTATCTTCCCTCACGTACCCTCCGCTCTGCCTCCGATCCTCTGACTTTTCGCTTTCCACGCACTAAGCTCAATACCTATGTCCACGAGCCTTCTCTGTTTCTGGTCCACTCTCCTGGAACAAACTTCCTCTCTCAGTCCGTCAGCAACCTACTTTTGTCTCCTTCAAGTCAGCTCTCAAAACTCACCTTTTCTCCTCTGCATTAAATCCTAACCTCACTCAATCCCCCCCTCTCCCTCTGCAGCCTGTCTCCGCTCGTGACAGGCTTGACAGGACACCCTGTCAACCATGCCCACCTGACCCTTCCTTCTCTGGCACACCTCTTACTACTTTTACCCCAGTCTCACAAGAAGAAATTCTCAACACAATCAGATCCATGTCGTTCAAAACCTGCGAACTGGATCCTCTTCCAGGTTCTGTCTACGCCGACTGTCTCCCTACTCTCCTCCCATTCATCACTGACATCATCAACACTTCTCTTCAAACTGGAACTGTCCCAGATTCTTTCAAGTCTGCTATTGTTCACCCTCTCCTCAAGAAACACAATTTAGATCCAAATGAACTGAAAAATTACCGGCCTATCTCTAATCTCTCTTTCTTGTCAAAACTCCTTGAAAAAGTCGTCCTCAACCAGCTGAACTCTCACCTGTCTGCCAACAATCTCCTCAATCCTTTCCAGTCAGCCTACCGCCAGTGCCATAGCACTGAAACTGCCCTACTACACATTCTCAACAATCTCCTCCTTGCAACTGATACTGGCAAAGTCTCTCTCCTCACACTCCTTGATCTGTCTGCAGCCTTTGATACCATTGATCATGGTATTCTCCTTTCTAGACTTCATCATACTTTTGGCATCTCTGACATTGCTCTGTCTTGGTTCACTTCATACCTATCAAACAGAAAACAAACCGTTCTCATCAATGGCACTTACTCTCAACCTGCATACCTGACCTGTGGTGTTCCACAAGGATCTGTCCTTGGCCCTGTTCTTTTCACTCTTTACACCTCCCCCCTGTCCACCATCACCAACTCCCACTCTATAAAACACCACTTCTATGCTGATGACACCCAACTTCAAGACAGTGACTCACCTGATAATATACAGCGCCTGTTGACTCGCACCACTGAGTGTTACTCGGACATTAAGAACTGGATGACACACAATAGACTTCAGCTTAATGACGACAAAACAGAAGCTATCCTCATTGGCACCCGTCAGAAACTTTCTCAGCTGCCTCCTCTTTCTCTCCCATTATGTAACACATCAGTCCCAATTTCTGATTCAGCTAAAAACCTTGGTGTCTGCATTGACTCTACCCTCTCCATGAACAACTTTGTTTCTCAAACTGCCAGATCCTGCTACTATCATCTCCATCGTATAAAGCTGATCAGGAAGTATCTCTCTGTCGAAACAACTGCAAAACTCGTTCTCTCCTTCATAATGTCTCGCATTGACTATTGCAATTCACTCCTGTCTGGTCTTCCTGCCTCCACCATTCACATCCTACAGCGCATTCAAAACAATGCTGCACGCCTTGTACTCAAAAAGAAAAAAGCTGACCACATATCTCCTCTCCTGGCACAACTTCACTGGCTCCCTGTATCAAAGCGCATACAGTACAAACTAGACACCATGTGCTACAAAAGCCTCAATAATGCAGCCCCCGATTACCTGTCAAGCCTACTTGAGATCTATCTTCCCTCACGTACCCTCCGCTCTGCCTCTGATCCTCTGACTCTTCGCTTTCCACGCACTAAGCTCAATACCTATGGTCCACGAGCCTTCTCTGTTTCTGGTCCACTCTCCTGGAACAAACTTCCTCTCTCAGTCCGTCAGCAACCTACTTTTGTCTCCTTCAAGTCCGCTCTCAAAACTCACCTTTTCTCTCCTGCATAAAATCCTAACCTCACTCAACCCTCCCCTCTGCAGCCTGTCTCCGCTCGGAGGGAACCACATGGTTATAATATATAATTGTATGCTATGCTCTCTATAATTTTCCATTGCTTTTATTCTTGCTTTTATTGCTTTTATTCTTTCTCCCCATTTATAGCCATGCGTGTGTGTGTGTGTGTGTGTGTGTGTGTGTGTGTGTGTGTGTGTGTCTGTATGTGTGCGTGCGTGTGTGTGCGAGCGTGCGTGCCTGCGTGTGTGTCTGCTTCAGCGCTTAGATTTGATTTTATCAAGATTTTGCGCTCTATAAATATTGTAATTATTATTATTATATATCCGTTGCATTAGGTACTTGTTAAAAATGTACACATGGATGAAAACAGACCGTCTCTGAAACATAAAATGTTGATGGAAGTGGAGTCAAAGGATAATACTGCTCTGTATCGAGTATTCACGACTTATTGTTTCAGAAAGGGTAGGGGTTTGTTTGGCTAATTCAGGGGTTGAACATAGAAACATTTGTCTGCAAGAACTCTGTCAGAGGGTGATTTACTCCAGGTGGGAAAAATGGGATAACTGAATACAGTGTAGCAGTCGATTCAACTTTTACAGAGTATTTCTATTGTCCAAAAAAGGTGAAACATACATTATATTAGAGATTGACAGGTGTAGTAAATGTACCATGTCCACATTTTGACTGGGAATAACCAGTATAGCAGTACACTGTAATCTGTATAAAATGTTTCAGAGAATTGCCACTGCTCAACTGATGAATGTACATCTTGTATCAAAGTCAATATTTTGCCATGTATTTCCACATGCATGTCATGTCATAATTTGCTGTTTCAATATAATCGCTGTTTTTATTGTATTATGTTCCCCTTTCAAAATAAATTACCGTTTTAATGTTTTTCTAAGTGGTTTGATAATATCCTGTTATTAATCATCCATTTTCCTGAATCATTCTTGACACAAATACTCCCACTGCCATACTGCATTTGTGCGTTCTTCGTCCAACTAAGTTCCCACAACAACAACAGAAGCAAGATGCCCGGCCACCGAGCACAGGCGGTGGCAACTGTTCGGGGAGGACAGCGGAGACTGGACTGTCTCACACGTTACCCAAAGAGGGCGGTGACCCTGGCGAGGACAACGCTCCTTGGGGTCGCGGATTCGGGTGTGACGAGAACCGCAAGCGCAACCATCACGCAAGCGCCGATGTCGTCCCATCCACAATGAACCGATCTCTCTCTCTCTCTCTCTCTCTCTCTCTCTCTCTCTCTCTCTCTTCTCTCTCTCTCTCTCTCTCTCTCTCTCTCTCTCTCTCTCTCTCTCTCTCACACACACACACACACACACACAGCAGCAGCAGCAGCAGTAACAACAACAACAACAACAATAGGGCAGAAGTGAAAAGTCAATAGTGACTGATAATGCGCCACGCCCGTATAGTTATAGAATGATGCTCTTGATCAACGAGGATTAAAGGTTAAAAAGGTTAAAGGTCCCATGGTCAATATGGCCGTAGGGGCGGTGAACTGTTAAAGATTCACCGTGTCTAGGGCACGGCATTATGAAAGGCGGAGCCCATCCCTCTCCTTTCGCCGCCTTTTTAAACCTCCCCCGACCGAAGTCAGGTACCCATTCACTGCTGGGTGGACAGAGGGAGTTTTCAGGCCGGAAAAATCGAACCAGCGTTTAGCGGATTCGAACCACCGACCTTCCGCACCGCAGACGAGCGCTCTAACCACTCGACTACAGGCCCCCCATAACGAGGATTAACATTACTTAAAGATTTGCATATTCATCCCTTTAACTGCCAAGAGTGGTATGCTTCCTTGTTGATTAAAAGAAAACAGTGTTTGGTGCTTAGGACGAAGGGAGACAAGTTCAGAGTTAAAAATCGTAACATATGTCTATAATGAATTAGGTATGGTGTGGGATAGTTTGGTGGAAAACAAAGTGTTCGATAAGGCCTTTCCGGCAAGGGAAACAACTCTGTATTGCCTAATGTATATAACACGCATGCACATAACAGCTAACGGTTGCTAAAGTAAATTAACGAAGATCGAAGCTCGCCTCTGTCGTCCCGCCGTAAATACAACGAGAACATGTAATACTCTGGCTCATCCTGACACAACATGGTATCAGAAGTGAAGTTCTATTGCTGAATTCGTCAGAATTGTATTAGAGACACTACTGAATCAAGTAAGTGACAAGAATTATGCCAAAATTCAACCCTCTAGGAATCTTTGACTTCACAAATGGAGAGAACGGCCTGAATGGAATGAACGTTTTCTTCGTTTTCGAATTGCGACAAAACTCAATCAGGAAACAGGAGAAATTCAGATTAGAGTTTGATTTACGCAATGGGACGAGAGGCAGAGAAAATATTTTCCTCATTCACCTTTCCAGATCGAGAAGAAGGGCAAGCTGACCCCAGAGATAACTTTGATGTTGTGATGGAACTGTTCAACACACACTTCGTACCCAGAACGGACGTGATTCATGAACGCGCAAAGTTTCATACACGCCAACAGAAAGAAGGGGGAGACAGTAGAACAATATGTACGTTCACTGTATGAACTTTCTGCTCTTTGCAATTTCCATGATCAGGATGAAACTATTCGTGACCGCCTGGTACTTGGTCTCAGTGACAAAGAGTTGTCACAGAAACTTCAGCTGTAGCCTGAACTAACTCTCAAGATTGCTGTTGATACTGCCCGTCATTATGAACTAGTGAAAGGCCAGGTGACTGACCAGCGTGGTTTGTCTGTAGAAGTTCACTGTGCATCAGTGAAGCATCATCATCAATCTTTCTCCCATCAGCCCAGGGGTGGCAGAGGTGATAGATGAAGAGGAGGTGGATCATCACAGCAGTCCTGTGGAAAATGTGGAAGGAAACACGGGCCTTCAGACTGTCTAGATAAGGGGAAAGTATGCAGGAACTGTAACAAACGCAACCATTTTGCTGCAGTGTGCAGAGGGGGTGGCCGTATCAATGAAGTGAAAGACGGCGCTATTGATGGTGAGATGCCAGCTCACAACTACCAAGACTATACGTCAGCTTTTCATTTGGGCTCCATTGCCAAGCAACCAAAACCCGACAATGACAGCGAGCCCCCATGAAGAGAGACACTGACTATCAGGGGACATCCAGTTTCCTTCAAACTAGACACAGGAGCTGATGTATCTATTCTCCGAAAGACAGAATCTGACCTGTTCAACCCAAAGCCAGTACTGAAGAAGTCAACTGCTCTTTTGCGAAGTCCAGGGGTCCACTTGAGAGTGTGGGAGAGTTCTCTTGTGGAGTTAGTCACAAAAGCAACGTGGCGATTCACACACTGACAATTTATTGAGTCGAGTCGCTGTAACAAGACTAGGATTGGTCCAATGCGTCAATGTCCTGGAGTCTGTGTTCGGTGAGTTTGATCAACCTGTTAGCTGTGAACCAGTGAAGATTGTGTTGAAGGACCACTGTGAGCCCTATAGCCTCAACACACCAAGAAGAGTTGCCATTCCACTACTGACCAGAGTCAAGGAGGAGCTACAACAAATGCAACATTCAGGCATTATCCAGGAAATTAAAGAACCAACAGATTGGTGTGCAGGAATGGTTCCTGTTTTGAAGAAATCAGGAGCCGTGAGGATATGCACTGATTACAAGAAACTCAATCAGTCTCTAAAGAGAGAGAGATATATGCTTCCTACACTGGAGGATCTTTTACATAAGTTGAAAGGATCAAAGGTGTACAGCAAACTTGATGCAACCAGCGGATTTTGGCAAATTCCATTGGATGAGACGAAGGCAAAACTAACAACCTTTATAACACCATGTGGCAGGTACTTCTACCGACGTCTACCTTTTGGAATTTCCTCAGCACCAGAGATTTTCCAGCACACCATGGAGTCCATCTTGCAAGACCAGAGCAACGTCCTGTGTTACTTTGATGACATACTGATACACAGTAGCAGTGATGAGGAGAACGAGCGACACTTGCAGGAAACTTTGACCAAGCTCAACAATGCAGGACTCAAATCAAACGGATCAAAGTCCGCACTGCAGAAGGAAGAGATTGAGTTTCTGGGCCACAGGATCAGTAAAGATGGCATCAGACCTGAACTGGGCAAGGTTGAAGCGATCGTGAAGATGGCTGAACCAACCAACACGACAGAGATGCGCAGGATTCTGGGAATGATTGACTTCCTGGGAAAACACATTCCGCACCTCTCCAGTGTACTTCACCCCATGACTGTACTTCTAGAAAAGGACAGAGCCTGGATATGGGGTCCAGCTTATGCCAGAGCTTTCGCTCATGTCAAGGAACTCGTCACAACAACGCCGACCTTGACTTTCTATGACCCCGAGAAGCCAAGCACTGTGAGCTCAGATGCAAGTCGTTATGGACTGGGAACAGTTCTCCTCCAAGAGAACAACGGCTTATGGAGGCCAGTACGTACTGTTTACGCACTGTTACTGCTGCCGAGAGTTTGGACATGTGAACGATTCCAGCGCTACCTTGTTGGACTGGAACATTTCACACTTCAGACTGATCAAAAACCATTGGTGCCCCTGATAAACAGCAGAGCCTTGTCAGAGACTCCTGTTTGATGTCAGAGGATGCTCATGCGTCTTATGCGGTTCAATGCTCAAACTGTGTACACACCAGGCAAAAACATGGAAGTAGCTGATACGCTGTCACGCAGTCCCACCAGTGAAGGCACATGAACCAGCTAGAAGATGTGGATCTACATATGAACGGTGTCAGGGCGATATGGCCTGCGTCTGACGCATACCTGGATAGACTGCGTGCATAAACACAAAAGGATGTGAACCTCAAGTCTGTACTAGAGTACACTGAGAAAGGATGGCCTGAACACAAGCAAGACACGTCATTTGCTGCCAGAAACTATGTTGCAATCAGAGGAGAGCTGAGCAGTTGGAACAGCATTCTACTCAAGGGCGACAGGCTGGTTATTCCATACTCGATGCAAAAAGAAGTCCTGGAGAAAATCCATCAAGGTCATCAGGGCATTGTGAAATGTCGGGAAAGGGCCCGAGACTCAGTGTGCTGGCCGAAAATCAGCAAAGACATACAGGAGAGAGTGTCATCATGCAGAGAGTGTCTTGAAAAGCAGCCTACTCAGCAGAGAGAGCCGCTTCTCCTGTCCACACCTCCATATCGACCGTTTCAACGTGTTTGAGTGGACATATGTCATGTTGAGAGAGACAACTACCTCATCACAACTGACTATTACTCTCGCTACATTGACATTGCTTATCTAACCACAACTCCGCACCACTCTGCCAACTTTACCAAAAAACTCTTGCTCCATACTGTCAGTCCCAAAACAGTGCGAGAGCGTGACAGTGCTGCGAAATTCAAGCAGAAGAAATACTGTGACCAGCACCATGGAGTTCACCAACTACCTGAGCTTCACCCCGGGGACCCAGTCCTCGTTAAGAAGAATGGCGACAAGGCGTGGAAACAGCCAGCGAAGGTGATCCGTCAAATTGCTCCTCGCTCTTACCTACTACAGGCAGACGGAGGTCAACTGAGGCGCAATAGGAAGCACATCAAGTAATTGTAATTATTATTATAAGCACATCAAGTAATTGTAATTATTATTATAAGCACATCAAGTAATTGTAATTATTATTATAAGCACATCAAGTCCCGTCCGGGAACAACGAAAGACACAGCGGGCAACCCTGCTGTAACCAGAAGTTTCCCACCAGTTGTGGTCATCTCACACCACACACCTGTCTACAGACAGCTACCACAGTCGAGCCGTGCAGTCATTCCAGACCAGGGATCACCGCCTCCACAGCCGCCAGCACATACCATGTCTCTAGGTCAACCACCACCAGTCTTACGTCACACACGTAGTGGTCGTGCTGTTATTCCCCCTGCCAGATACCGGAATAGAAAACGAATATTTTTTTTTACGTTTGAACAGCATTTAGTGGATTTTGCTTCATGTAATAGTAGTGCAGTTAGGTTATCACATAAGAGTGTTATGTTGAGTTTGAGTTCATATCAGTATCTAACTGATTTTTAGGCATGTTGTAAGGTGACAATTCAGTTTCATCATCACAGTTGTTATATGAAGATTACTTATGACTTACATACAGTTGCACAACTTGAAGAGGGAGAAATAGAAGACTGTTCAGCAGTATTAGATTTATAAGTTTGTTGATGTGCATTTGAACAGTCTACTTATTACAAGTCCCAGGTCTCGATCTAAAAGAGTAAATTACAGGCATTCACAATTTGACATTGTGTCTCAAGAATTTATAAGGACACCAACAAAGAACACTAGCGTTCTAATTGAAAGAAACTGAAAAAGTGCAAGGAACTAGAAGCAATACATTTAACAGATTAGAACTCTTGGTAGGGAGATGTTCGATAAGGCCTTTCCGGCAAGGGAAACAACACTGTATTGCCTAATGTATATAACACGCAAGCGCAATGACAGCCAACGGTTGCGAAAGTAAATAAACGAAGATGAAAGCTCGCCTCTGTCGTCACGCCGTAGAAAGAACAAGAACGTCCTATACTCTGGCCCATTCTGACACAACACCAAGCAAATGAAACGAAAAAATGCTATTTTTGGTTTCTTGACAAATACAAACTCCAAGTCACTGTATCCATCTTTTTTAATCCACAGGTTTTCCCATAACGCTAAGCACATAGAAAACGCCAGTATCTATCTATCTATCTATCTATCTATCTATCTATCTATCTATCTATCTATTACAAACATACAACACACACACATACACACACACACACACACACACAGACACCACACACACACACACACACACACACACACACACACACACACACACACACACACACACACACACACACACACATCTGTGTACTGCTGTTGTTGTCGCCATGTGGATATGGGTGTGTATATATGAATGTATGTGTGTATGTCTGTGTGCGGGCATGTGGGTATATGCATGTATTTACTGTTATTTGTTATGTTTTAATCTCTTACATACTCCTATATTTTGTATTTATTTATTCACCTATTTACGTATATACTTACTTACTTATATGTTCCTTTTTCTGAAGATAAGATACACAGATTCATATGCCATTTACATGTAACCAAGATCATTCCAATGAGAGGCTGATACAATACCAGTAAAACACACAGACGAGGTAAAACATAGGCTAGTTAGTACCTCAAGACCTGGCCAGCTCATGGCTTTATGTGCAGGCTTAAGGCATGTGCCATGATCACCATACATATGGCACTAGTGACGTTAGTGCATATGGAATTCGTTCCGACCGCGGAGACGTCGTCTTGAGAAACTGAAACCGAAACTGAAATAAACCGATATATGGGAGACTCTGGCGGAAGACAGGGCAGTGTGGCGGATAGCCGTTCAGCAAGGCGTTGTGAATGCGGAGAGGAGGAGAGCAGAAAGCGCAGATGAGAACAGGGCTCTTCGCAAGCAACGTTCCAGAAACCAGACAATAGCGACTCAATTTGTATGTGGCAGATGTGACAGAGATTGCCACTCAAGAATCGGCCTGCACAGCCACAGCAGAAAGTGCACGTCATGACCACAACGCCTCCTGGTGCAGACTATCATCTCCTGAGATGTAAAGAGGCCGACGATATATATATATATCACAAAACAGAAAGTAAGAAATTTAGATCTCACAAAACAAAGAAATTTAGATCTCACAAAACAAAGAAATTTAGATCTCACAAAACAAAGAAATTTAGATCTCACAAAACAAAGAAATTTAGATCTCACAAAACAGAAAGTAAGATTTAGATCTCACAAAACAGAAAGTAAGAAATTTAGATCTCACAAAACAGAAAGTAAGAAATTTAGATCTCACAAAACAGAAAGTAAGACATTTAGATCTCACAAAACAAAGAAATTTAGATCTCACAAAAGAGAAAGTAAGAAATTTAGATTCTACAAAACAGAAAGTAAGAAATTTAGATCTCACAAAACAAAGTAAGAAATTTAGATCTCACAAAACAAAGTAAGAAATTTAGATCTCACAAAACAAAGTAAGAAATTTAGATCTCACAAAACAAAGTAAGAAATTTAGATCTCACAAAACAAAGTAAGAAATTTAGATCTCACGAAACAAAGTAAGAAATTTAGATCTCACAAAACAAAGTAAGAAATTTAGATCTCACAAAACAGAAAGTAAGAAATTTAGATCTCACAAAACAAAGTAAGAAATTTAGATCTCACAAAACAAAGTAAGAAATTTAGATCTCACAAAACAAAGTAAGAAATTTAGATCTCACAAAACAAAGTAAGAAATTTAGATTCTACAAAACAGAAAGTAAGAAATTTAGATTCTACAAAACAGCAAGTAAGAAATTTAGATTCTACAAAACAGCAAGTAAGAAATTTAGATTCTACAAAACAGAAAGTAAGAAATTTAGATTCTACAAAACAGAAAGTAAGAAATTTAGATCTCACAAAACAGAAAGTAAGAAATTTAGATCTCACAAAACAGAAAGTAAGAAATTTAGATTCTACAAAACAAAAAGTAAGAAATTTAGATTCTACAAAACAGAAAGTAAGAAATTTAGATCTCACAAAACAAAGTAAGAAATTTAGATCTCACAAAACAAAGTAAGAAATTTAGATCTCACAAAACAAAGTAAGAAATTTAGATCTCACAAAACAAAGTAAGAAATTTAGATCTCACAAAACAAAGTAAGAAATTTAGATTCTACAAAACAGAAAGTAAGAAATTTAGATTCTACAAAACAGAAAGTAAGAAATTTAGATTCTACAAAACAGAAAGTAAGAAATTTAGATTCTACAAAACAGAAAGTAAGAAATTTAGATCTCACAAAACAATTTAAGAATTTAAAGAAAAGAAATAAACACAATAACACAAGCAAAATGCAGTTAGATAAGAGAGTTCATCATTAACATAGATAAGAGAGTTCATCATTAACACATAAAAGTGAATATGTATATTTTGTGTGTGCATGCATGTGTTTATGTGTGTGTTTGTTTGTGAGCATATGTGTGTGTGTGTATATATGTATGTATATATGCATGTATGTATGTATGTATGTATGTATGTATGTATGTATGTATGTATGTATGTATGTATGTATGTATGTATGTATGCATGTATGTATGTACGCATGTTTGTATGTACGTACGCACGTACGTACGTACATACGTATGTGTGTATGTAAGTGTGTATGTAAGTGTGAATTATATTTAAGCATACATTTCGTTGTATAGCAACAATATAGTTTCAGTTAAATCATTTCACAAATATGTATATTTATACCTTATACATGCTGCCATCATCATCATTATCAAGTGCCTTGCCACATGGCGTTGGCGATCATGGCTTTCCATCTGTTTCCATCTCTTGTTGCGTCAAGCACCTCTTCCACCCTCTTTGTCTTCAGCCACCCTGCAAGTCCGTCCAATATCTTCTCCCTGGGTCTACCTGGTGCTCTCTTTCCCTCCAGCTTTCCCGTTGTGACCAGGTGCCCCAATTCCCCTTTCCTCGTAAATTGGCCTATAAATGTTGTCTGTCTTTTCCTAATCTTCCTTATGAATGATCTTCTTGTGTCTGCCTCCATCAAGGCTGTCTCGTTTGTTTTCTTTGCTGTCCATGGAACTCTCAACATCCTTCTTAGAAACCACATCTCGGCTGCCTCAATCTTGTTCTGGCTTTGCTTGTAGACTGTCCACGCCTCGCAACCGTACAACAGTATTGGTACTTATATAACATTCAAGAACTCTCTTCCTGATGTTAATTGATAGGCATTTGTTGGTAAGAATGCTTTCCATCTTCTTGAATGTTATTTTTGCTTGGCCGATTCTGCTGGCTATTTCTGATGTGCATCTGCCGTCTGGTGAAATGATCGTTCCCAGGTATTTAAATTTATCAACCTGTCTCAAGGTTGTGCCGTTTGCTGTTATCTTGCATGAGGGGATTTCGTGTTTTTTACTGATCAACATGACTTCAGTCTTCCTGCTGTTTAGTTCCAACCCCTTACCTTTGCTTTCTATTTCAAGTATATTCACAAGGTTTTGTAGGTCCTTTTCACTTTCTGCAATTAGCACGGTGTCATCCTTTAATCCAGATTCTTCCTCTAGGTTTCTCATGATGTTTTCGCTGTAAAGTGATTTTAAGCAACAGTTGATGTGCATGTCTTTTTCCTGTGGACAATTTCTTCAATTCGTCTGTACATACCCTGAGGATCCGTTTTGTGTTGGTCTTCTATTTATTTGCATTTTGTTTTCAGCCAAGTTTCCTTAGCTTCATTGCACCTATTCCTGATTTCTTTGTTTATCTTCCTGTATATCTCCTCGTTCTCTTTGCCTTTCTCCGTTCCTCCATCAAGCCTGAAATTTCTTTTGTTATCCAGTTCTTTTTTGCTTTTCTATCTACTACAGGGATTTCTTCACAAGCTTCATTTATCGAATTTCTCAACTTTGTCCATTGTTCCTAACTGTCACGAACGTCTTCCAGAGCACTGAATTTGTTTTGAACATGTACATTAAATTTTGAGTCCAAGATCTAGTTTGATGTTGCTTTTGGTCTGTTTCCTTTTCCTTAATTTCAGCCTAAATGTTCCCACTACAGGATTGTGATCACTGTTGCAATCTGATTTTTGGTATTATCTCCTGGACTCATCCAAGTCCATTTTCTTTTATTAGGCTGCTCAAACCAGGTGTTTCCTACTATGAACTCATTCATCTGTGCCCATTCTACAAGTTTCCCTCCCCTTTCATTTTGTGTGCCAAGGCCAGGAAGTTCAACTATATCCTCTACCACTATATACTCTCAACATATTTCTAAGAAACCACATCTCGGCTGCCTCAATCTTGTTCTGGCTTTGCTTGTTGGCTGTCCATGCCTCACAACCGTATAACATTATCGGTTCTATATACATGTTATCATCCTATCAAAATAGACACATTAACCTTACAAAAGTTCATTTCACTTATGAAATTACAAATATTACTTACAGGCCTACACATTATGATCATATCAAAATAGAGACATCAATCATACATGTAATCAAAACGTAAATACGAGATGTGCATTGTTAAATTAATTAAATATCAATTTGCATCAATCCACAAACATACGGGCATACATTTATACACAGGGAGAGTGAAATAAAGTACAAATAAGATCGGTAAAAATGTAATTATATGCATTAGAACGCAGTCGGGAGAGAGAGAGAGAGAGAGAGAGAGAGAGAGAGAGGAGAGAGAGAGAGAGAGAGAGAGAGAGAGAGAGAACTCAGAACTCAGAAAATGTTTATTGTACATCGGCCTTAGTCCACAATACATGCATGGGAAAGGGGAGGGGAGGAGATCAGGTTTTCTTATACATTCATACAAGTTATACTATCAAACTGCAGTGAACTCTGTCACATTGTCCCCTTCTATTCGTTTACCGTCACATAAGCTGGGATACATTCATCTTTGCATTTACAGTAGTCCTTTCATTTGTATTCTAGTCCATATTCCTTAACTGGCCAGCTAAGAATATTTGTCATTAACCGCATCTATATCATTCATCCAACTGTCAATTTTACAATAACTGACTATCAGACAAACAAACCATTCAATTAGTGCACAGATCTGACGTTTCTTGTACCCTTCAGTGATCATACAATTGATCAATACATTCAACCACAGCTACTTGACATAAACACTCAATCCATCAATAGATCAACCAACCAACCAATCAATCAATCAGTCAACCAATCAATTAATCAA
>JAPXFY010000028.1:7322988-7367988 GCA_030674185.1 Monoplex corrugatus
TCAGTGCTCTCTAACTTCATCTTTCATTATGAGTAGTCGGTCCTTCAACGTTCATTCTTATAATATGTTCTTCGTTTCTGTCATCTTCAAAAAGGTCTTTAATGTACTCTGCCCATCTATCTAATATTGTGTCTTTTTCCATGATAAGCGTACCATCTTTCTATTTTAAACAACCAGTTGATGTGCATATCTTTTTCCTGTGGACAATTTCTTCAATTCTCCTGTACATACCCTGAGGATCCGTTTTGTGTCGGTCTTCTATTTCTTTGTATTTTGTTTTCAGCCAAGCTTTCTCCTTAGCTTCATTGCACCTATTCCTGATTTCTTTGTTTGTCTTCCTGTGTCTTTCCTCCTTTCCCTTCCTCCGTTCTTCCATTAAGCCTAGAATTTCTTTTGTCATCCAGTTCTTTTTTGTTTTTCTATCTGCTCTAGGGATTTCTTCACAAAGCTTCATTTATCGAGTTTCTCAACTTCCATTGTTCCTCACTGTCACCAACGTCTTCCAGAGCACTGAATTTGTTTTGAACATGTACATTAAATTTTTTACGTATCATTTCATCTGTCTTTAAGAGTCCAAGATTTAGTTTGATGTTGCTTTTGGTCTGTTTCCTTTTCCTTAATTTCAGCCTAAATCTTCCCATTACGGGATTGTGGTCACTGTTGCAGTCTGCGCCTGGTGGTGTTTTTGCTGTCAGCAAAGAATGTCTAAATCTTTTATTGATCTGGATGTAGTCAATTTGATTTTTGGTATTATCTCCAGGACTCATCCATGTCCATTTTCTTCTACTAGGCTGCACAACCAGGTGTTTCCTACTATGAACTTATTCATCTGTGCCCATTTTACAAGTTTCCCTCCCATTTCATTTTGTGTACAAGGCCATGAGGTCGAACTATATCCTCCACCCTCTCCTGTCCCACTTTAGCATTGAAATCTCTCTTTATTATTATCGTATCGTTATACATTATATATATATATATATATATATATGTATATATATATGTAACAGAGTGCCTTGCTCTGTTACGATCTTTCCCCATTTACTTGCAACGCTCAAAGGCAACACCGTGTAGCGTGCTTGCCTAGATCAAAAACGCCTTGCGTTCTCTTGGTCAAATTGTACTATTATCTCACAGCCTCTGCCTACCCATAGCTATGCATTGAACATTCCAAGGATCTAGCCAGTACATGACGATTGTAGATAACACACTGCTAAACAATTAGCAGATCTACAATGTGTACATGTACTCTAAAGCGGGCCTACGACAAGATTTTGTCGTCATCTCCAGTCAGTATTACGTGGTAAGTTTACAGAACGTAGAGGGGGGGCCGTCACTAATGTATGCATGCTGCCTTCAGCATTGTAGAACAATCGCCGTGTAATTGCCGGCGGGAACACACGGACAATGACCAGCGTCTCACTTGTGTGTACCGACGCGCTGCGTTAAAACTACACACTAAGTGTTGACTTATTAATTAGGTGAGAACAACCAATCAGACCTTGGCATCTGGTTGATTGATTAATTTGGTGAGAACAACCAATCAGACCTTGCCATCTGAAAGGTTTGAGATTTGAAAATATGACCATCATGCTCTGTTCCCAGAGTACAAATTAACAAGGCGCATCATAGCGTGGGCTTTTCCACCGCCACTCTCAGTATTACCAGAGGTGCCCTTTCCTGCCACCACTCTTGATCTCACAGCAGGTGATCATCTTCATGGCATTACTGTAGTAAGTTCTGGATTTTTATCACTTTATTATAATTTGTCATTTGCAGTAAGCTTAGACTTTAGTGTCTCTTATTTCTTTAGATTCTAGCTCGAGTCTATTGAGTACCGCGCTAGATTTGCAGAATTCACACAGCGAGAAAGTATGTTTTGATCTAAACGATGTGCTATCTCACAAGATCTGTAGCACTTAGCGTGGCGGCCACCATTGTAAAGATGGGACTGAGATTTAAATGTAATAACCACTATAGATTTAGCCCCTATTTTCATGTGGCTATTGTAGGACTATGGACAACCATATTCTGCCAAAAGCCAAGATACAAGGCATTGTTGTGCAGAGGAAGAGTATTTTATACTTGACAAGGTTGTATTTTTACATACTGACATGATGACTGATGAAACACGTGCTCAGCTAATTGATCTGTTTAGTGTATCCCTTAGCTGATCAGCACCACTGATTTGATGACATGGTTTAATAGTAATATGCTATACTATTTTGTTATCATTGTCTCTAGCACTTGATCTAGAATTATACTTAATCACATAGAGATAATGGGTAATAGATTACTCAAGTGTGTTGTTCTCTCAACACTGCTGACTGCTATTTGATTTGGTGCTGTTTGTGATGACATAGTTCTCATTGTCAAATAGGCCTACTATGTCATCACCACTGAATATTAACTGTCTGAAAGCTACCAAGATGCAATGCATTATTGTGCACTATTTTATACTTGATAATGTTGTATGTGTGTACATAATGGTAGTTGTTGAAACATGTGCTCAGCAAATTGATCCAATTGTTGTATCCCTTGTCTGCTCAGCACCACTGCTAATCATTATTAATATAGAATGTTGCTTTGATGACATAGCTTAACTAGTAATATGCTATGCTATTTTGTCATCACTATCTCTAGCACTAGACATAGAATTACACATAACTACATGGAGCAAATATTTAATGGATGACTCAAGTGTGTTGACTGCTATTCGATAAGGTAGACCCAATGTTTGTGATGACAGTTCACATAGTCAAATACTATGTCCATCATCACTACAGAATATTAACTGTCCAATAGCTGCCCACTCAGATGTTTTGTTACAACTAACTCAGCCCATGGCGGCCGAACAGCTTAATATGACTGTGCATTATTTTGCCAGTACATTATTGAAAGTCTACTCTATGCTAAGGCTATCGAACAAGCAGTATGGTAGTTTACCCTCAGCTTATCAAAGGGTTACTCAATGTTTTGTCACCAATTATTTGTTCCATGTTTACAAGTGCTTAGTGCTTTAGAGTGTAAATATCGACACCACATATTTCGGTATAATGTAGCAGTTCTTTACACAACATTTTGTTATCAATTATTTGTTGCATGTTTACAAATGCTAGTGCTTTTGTTTGTAAATGTAGACATCTTCTGTTAGAATGTAGTAGTTCACTCTTGTACATTGACATTGTTATTTCACAAAATGTGTACTTTGTCATTGTATTTATGAAACCTATTTTGTGTCTTACAGGCACTGTCTTCTTTGACGTTGTCTTCTTTGGCATCTTCCTTCCTGTCTTCTTCTTCGTATTCTTTTGTCTCCTTCCATATCCCAGTACGGTCCTTTTCCCTTAATGTCATTTTCCCATTTTCCCTGTTTTCCTTCCCTACCTATCCTCATCAAGAGATAATAAAGAGTCAAGTAACAGTACTAACACAACGAGGACTTGTGTTTTGATTGAGAGACTTCCCTTTCTGCTCTGGATTATAGGACCACCACAGCAATCATCACCAAACCCCTTAACCCACTCATCCATCTCACCTGGCGCTGCGATTCATCAATACCATCAATATTATAACCATCATCACCTTACCCCCCCCCCCTTAACCACGACCCATCACATATATATATATATATATATATATATATAGTAATTGTAATTGTAATTACAATAATATATATATATATATATATGTATATATACACATACATATACATATATATGAATGAATATATATGCAAATGTAATGTATGTATATACATATGTTATTATATATGTGTATAAATATATGTGTATGTATATACATATATGTATACATATGTATGTATCTTTTTATGTAGGTATCTAATCGTTTTATAAATACAAGTCTGTCACAAATGTACACACACATGGAAATAAATATACATACACAAACATACACACACTTGAAAACAACAATACACACAAATAAACATACTTACACACGCATGCGTGCACACACAGCAGATCCATTATTTCATGTATACATAAGGAACAAAATTACACAGATCATTTGATAATTGCACAAGACACGCACACGCTCACATACCCTTGCTCCTGTCTCTCTCTCTCTCTCTCTCTCTCCTCTCTCTCCTCTCTCTCTCTCTCTCTGTGTCTTTCATACAAACACAACAATAACAACACACACACACACACACACAAAACACAAATAAACACACAGAGAAATGACTTGCAACATGACCCGACTTACACAGTACAAATCATACCGGTACTGCTAGTTTTTCAAGTAAAATCAAACAAACAAACACAAATAAACAAACAACAACTACTACAAACAACAACAGAAAAACACCCAAACGCTGAAAATGTAGACTGTCAATATGACTTGACCATTCTGGTTTTGTTTTCCATGGGGCAAAATGTGATGGTTCCATTCCACTCTAACCGTCCAGAGAAGACTGCAGCTGTAAAGCGTTCAGCAGCTGTAAACACTAGTACAGTGCTCTGAGTGCATGCTGTAATGGCAAGTTATGCACAGTCGATATGTTTGGGGACAACACTTTCCAAGTCTGTAAAAGTCAATGTATTTAAAGAGGTAAACTTTTCAGTTCGTAAAAGTCAGTGTATTTGGTTACAGTGGAGCGGTGGTGGGCTAGTTGCTAGAGAAGCAGCTTAGGAGCTAAGAAGTTACAGGTTCAAACCCAACTTTGCAGTGGGCTAATTGCTGGAGAAGCAGCTGCGGATCTAAGATATTACAGGTTCGAAGTCAGGTTTGTATGGACATTTTTCATCACTTCGGCCCCCTGCTCCAGACCTGGAGTGATGGTCTGAGGTCTAGTCTTTTACAACAGACAATAGTTGTGATAAATCCAGACAGTGTCTGCGGCATGCAGTCAGCTCGTCGAAAAGAAGTCGAGGTACGTTCTGTACTACGTCTGTGTTTAAAGAATAAACAAAAAAACAGCGTGGTGCGTGCGTATGTGTGTGCGTATGTGTGTGCACGCGCGCCCGCGCGTGTGTGTGTGTGTGTGTATGTGTGTGTGTTTGTGGGTGTGTATGTGTGTGTGTCTTTGCGTGTTTAGAGTTGTGTGTGTATGTTTGTGTGTATGTTTGTGTGTATGTGTGTGTGAGTGGTGTGGACGTGTATTAGGTTGGTGTGTGTTGTGTGTGTGTGTGTGTGTTCGTTCGTTCTTTGATTTAACGTCTTGTCACTATGAGTGATATTAGACATGTGTGTGTGTGTGTGTGTGTGGTGTGTGCGAAACACACACACACACACGCACGCACGCACGCACTCAAGAACGTACGTACGCACGTACACACACACACATGAACACACACACACATACACATGCCAAAACACATGTACACACATACACTCTCACACACATACACGCAAACATACTCGCACATGTACATGGCAACACGCACATCCACACACACACGCACACATACAAACACACACACACATACTCACGCACACACATATTCACACACACACTCACATACATGAAAACACACACATACACATGCAAACACACACACATACACACACACACACACACACACAAACACACACACACACACAAACACACACACAAACACACACACACACACACACAAACACACACACACATACACACACACACACACACATACACACACAAACACACACACACACACACACACACACACACACACACACACACACACACACACACACACACACACACAAAGAACGAACGAACGAACACACATGCACCACACAAACAGAATGATTATACAAATGAACTTATTGTACACATCCCACAGCAGCAACATTCTGTAGGAACACCCACTGCCATAGGTAAACAAAAATACATATAGGACAAAATATGTGGCGAAGTACAGTGGCGACGTTGAAAACAAATGTCAGTCCATCGATTTTTTCTGTCTTTTCCCTCCGTCTCCATCCGTAAACAATACAATACAATACAATACAATACAATACAATACAATAAACTGAACAGAATGCTGTCCAATACAGCATCATGCAAAACAACACAATACACTATCTCAGTACAGTACAGTACAGTACAATACAGTACAATACAATTCAATACAATACGGTACAGCACAGCACAGTACAGTGCAATACGATACGATACGATACGATACGATACGATACGATACGATACAATACGATGCAACGCAACGCAACGCAACGCAACGCGCAACGCAACGCAACGCAACGCAACGAAACAACGCAAAGCAACACAACGCAACGCAACGCAACACAACACAACATAGCACAACAAACACAACACAACACAACACAACACAACACAACACAACAACACAACACAACACAACACAACACAACACAACAACACAACACAGTACAGTACAGTACAGTACATACAGTGCAGTACAGTACAGTGCAGTACAGTACAGTACAAACCTCTCGCAGTATAATGCCATTCAGCTCACCGGGTTCGATGTTGGCTGTACACCAGGACATTATCATCTCCCTCCACGCCGCTCAAAAGTGCATTTGTCAAATGTACACAAAAGATATTAAAGAAGAAAAACACAAAATTAAGGGGAGAAAACAACAACAACAACAACAACAAAACAGCAAGACTTTCCTGATGTGTCGCTGAGCAGTAGAAGTGACTGATGAAGTCATCAGGCACCTGGTGGCACACAGTTTCCGAGAGTGGCGAGCCATTGGTGCTATGGGTCCCATCCGCACCCTCGTGGTGTTTCTTGTTAACTTCAGGTCTCACGGGCTTTCTATACCTCTTTGTGAATTGTGTGCCGCCAGGTGCCTGTTGACTTACCCCTGTTCCGTTTCCCCAGATGGTACCTATAACAGAGTGGTATCAGGGTGTCTGGTTTTGTCCAATCTGAGGACGTGCTCCAGCTATGTCGTGTCTCCTGTGACGTAGAGACAATACAAGAAGTTTTGAGTTACCCTTGCTGTTGATATGTGGTAATACAATACAATACATACAATACAATACAATGCAGTAGAGTACAGTACAGTACAATACAAAGCGATGCAATGCAGAACAGTACAATACAGTGTAATACAATGCAATGCAATGCAATACAGTACAATGCAATACAATGCCATGCAATACAGCATAACACAATAAAATACCTTTAGCATCTTTGAAAGATACTGAAAGGATGTGAGCAAATCAGGTTTTACTATCCCATCCTTGATGTTGATACAATACAATATCATGCAATACAATAAAGTGCAACACAATACAATAGCGTAATACACCATAGTACAACGCATTGCAATATAGTGCAAAACAACACAAAAGAATGCAATGTAATATAATACTATACAATACAATGTAGTGCAATAAATACAAGATAGTGCAATACAACACAAAATAGTGCAATATGGTGCATTAGAGTGTAGTGCAGTACGATACAACGCAACATACTGCAATATGAAACGACAGAATACGATGCAATTCAGTATCATTTAATACAATGCAAGACATTTACAATTTAGTGTAAATGATTACAATACAATAAAGTGCAAGACGATACAATGCAATGCATTATAGTACAATATACTTACGATACAATACGATGTACTGCAAACAATATAATGCAATACAGTGCACTACAGTACAATGTAGTACAAAGCAGTATAATGTGATACAGTATACTGCAATACAGTGCAATTTAGTGCAATACGATATAGTGCAATACAATAGAACATACTACAATGTAATCCAATATAGTCCATATAATACGGTGCAATACAGTACAATAAAATCAGTGCAATACAGTGCAATACAATACAATATAGCGCAATACAATACAATCTACATGTACTATACTGCAATATAATGCATTATAGCACAATACAATATAGTGCAATACAATACAGTAGTGCAATATAGTACAATACAATATGGTGCAATACACCACCGCATTTTCTGGCATCTTGATAATTTCTTGAAAAGCTGAAGCAAGTGAAGTTCTTTGGAGCAATGCTTGCCGACCATACAACACAACGCAATGCAGCACAACGCAACTCAACAAAATATATATAACACAAAACGCGATATAATACAACACAGTAGGTGATAACTTAACAATATGATAGCTAACACAATGCAGTATGACGGTCAATACAGCACAATATAATATTTAACACAACATAATCGTTAATACAACAAAACACAACAGTTCATACCACACAATATAATACTACAACGCATAGCACAATACCACATGACGAAACAACAACTCACAGAACACCACACACACAACACAACACAAAACCACACCGCACTACATAACACCACACAAAACCACACCACACTACACTACACACAACACAACACAAAACCACACCGCACTACAAACACCACACAAACCACACCACACTACACTACACAAAACCACACCACACCACATCTCACCACACCACACCACATCACACCACACTACACCACACCACAACACCACACGACACTAAACCACACCACACCACACAATACAACACCACACGACACCAAACCACACAACATCACACAACATCACACCACACCAAATCACCACACGACACCACACCAAATCACCACACCAAATCACTACACCACACCACACCACAGCACAGCACACAGCCCAAAACTGTTGACATCTACGACAACCTTTCAGAACAGTCCAAGGCAAAGTCAGCACCAGGCCATTGTCGGGGCTGGAAACAAGAACTAACCCTTTACCACCAGCAACAGTAAGACATGATGGCAATGGCGGCAGAGGACGCGGAATTAAAAACAATCAATGTAGCGGGCCGGCCGACAATCTTTGAGAGCCCAACACATTAATGGAGTTTGCATTTGGAGAAAGGGGGGAGAGATAAATGCACAGGCTTTTAGCCTCGTGTTTGTACAAGTAGCTGGCTATCGGTTTACACCTAAAAGCACATTAACCCTCTCAGCCTAAGCACCTGGGCAGACACTGGCTGTCTCAATCAATGACGACGTAGCATTACGAATATGTTCCCGTGTTAAATCTGCCCAATGGTAATTTTTTTTAAATGTTGAACAGACAAGCCTTGGTAGTGGTACTGGTTTTGGCAAAAAATGTCATGTGTATTTCGAAATACTTAAACACACAACACACACACCGCGCGCGCCACACACACACACACACACACACACACACACACACACACACACACACACACACACACACACACACACACACACACTCAGAGATCACTGAAACGTATGTATGTACGTATATATGTATATATGTATGTAGTATGTATGTATGTATGTATGTATGTATGTATGTATGTATGTATGTATGTTTTTGTACCTACGTGTGTATGTATATATGTAATACATATTACACCCTTCGAGCTACCAAATCAAGAATGATAAAGTTTTATCCATTTTTTCTTCTCCTTCTTCTGCTATCTTAACTCTATGATGAGTCATTGCTGCACCGCACTAAAGAACTGTTCACCAGATTCCGCCAGCCCTGACCGTTCTGCGCCAAACCCTGAGTCTCTGCAAACGATTTCTCTATCTATTCCCCAACATTGTCATTCCATCGTTTTTACTGTCTTCGCCTCCATCTCCGTCCCTCAACAGTTCTGCAGTGTTTCTCCTGACACTGTAGTCGCACACAGAATGTATCCAGTATCACTTGCTGTGAAAGTAATTCTGCGTTTAAAATTCCAGGGTTTTTTTTTTTCAAGTGTGGCTGACAACATTTATTGTTGTTGTTGTTTTCTTTCTTTTAGATTGCATTTGTACACATAACCATTTGTATTTGTGAAATGTACAAACATTTGCATTTATGTTATCTAATCTTATATTTATTTCGTGTGCATTAATGTCCTAAAGAAAATCCCCCTCTGTAAAAAAACAACAACTTTACAAACAACAGTAGCAGCAGAAAGACATACTACACCAGCCAGCCAACCGACAAACCAATTAACAAACCAAATAACCAACTGAACAGCCGACTAACACAACAATTAAACCAAAACAAAAATATGAAACAGTTGTATCTATCCTACGTGCGTAGTGTGGAACACCACTTTGACGGATAAAGACTTTCATTCAATCAGCGGAACACTTGGTGAAGAGTCAGGCAACAGTTGCCGATAATCATAATCTACAGTGCAAACCCCGACTACGCTCCAAACGATTCACAAACAATGTGAGGGGATAGTAGAAAGTGGAATTGGAGAGGAGAGTGTTAGAGTATGAGGGTATGGGGTGTGTATGTCTGATTTCAGGAGATAGTAAAATGAGAACAAATGTAAGGCAACCAAAACACTAGTCAGTGTAAAGAGTCTGCCTTAATGCAAACACCAATGTTGACGTGCGTTCTCTATCTCTCTCTCTCTCTCTCACTCTCTCTCTCTCTCTCTCTCTCTCTCTCTCTCTCTCAAACACACACGCATATATACGTATACACACATGCACACCGACACACTGAAACATACACACATACACCATTCACACGCATACTACACACACGTACACATGTATATTCAGATACATTCAAACACACACACACACACACACACACACACACACACACGCGCGCGCGCGCGCGCGCGCACCCTCACTCTCTCTCTCTCTCTCACACACACACGCATATATACGTATACACACATGCACACCGACACACTGAAACATACACACATACACCATTCACACGCATACTACACACACGTACACATGTACATTCAGATACATTCAGATACATTCAAACACACACACACACACACACACACACATACACACACACACACACACGAGCGCGCGCGCGCGCGCGCACCCTCACTCTCTCTCTCTCACACACACACACACAAACAAACAAACAAACAAACAAACAAACACTCACACACACATACACGCGCGCGCGCGGCACACAAGTTGATAAACAGATGAGCTTTATCAGATCATCAAAGAGTTTTTACAGTTGCTATAGAGGGTAAGGTTCTATACTGGAAAATTATTCCAAACAAAAAGAACCAGTATGTCACAAGCTCTGTACCTTCTCGAGAACATTTCGTCTTTATTTTTACATCACTATACTGGGATTTTGTGAGTACTTGGATTAGTACCAAAGCATTGCAATCTGACAGACAATACACAATACAATAGTAGTAGTAGACATAATATCAGTGGTACTATTTTAAACTAATATAGTAATAACAGATCTTTCAGCCCTTACATATCTATTTCGTGTTAAATTACTTCGTTAGCGTAAAGTTGTTTGCTTATTTAGTCAAAATGCCCCTGTAAAAGAGTTACGCAACAAATGAATGATATGCTCACTCACTTTTACAAAATAGTATTTTATTTTCCTATCGTAAAAGTTATCAGCTAAAAACTAATTTTTTAACCCTTTGCTGTTAATCTATATCATTATCATCATCAGGTGCCTTGCCACACGGCGTTGGCGATCATGGCCTTCCATCTGTTTCTATCCCTTGTTGCCTCAAGCACCTCCTTCACCCTCTTTGTCTTCAGCCACTCTGCAAGTCCGTCAAATATCTGGGTCTACTTGGTGCTTTCTTTCCATCCACCTTTCGTGTTGTGAACAGGTGCCCCAATTCCCCTTTCCTCATAAAATGGCCTGTAAATGTTGCCTGTCTTTTCCTAATCTTCCTTATGAATGATCTTCTTGTGTCTGCCTCCATCAAGACTGTCTCCTTTGTTTCCTTTGCTGTCCATGAAACTCTCAACATTCTTCATAGAAACCACATCTCGGGTGCCTCAATCTTGTTCTGGCTTTGCTTGTTGACTGCCCACGTCTCACAACTGTGTAACAGTATTGGTTCTATATAAAATTCAAGAACTCTCTTCCTGATGTTAATTGATAGGCATCTGTTGGTAAGAATGCTTTTCATCTTATTGAATGTTGTTTTGGCTTGGCCGATTCTGCTGGCTATTTCTGATGTGCATCTGCCGTCTGGTGAAATGATCGTTCCCAGGTATTTAAACTATTCAACCTGTCTCAAGGTTGTGCCGTCTGCTGTTATTTTGCATGAGGGGATTTCATGTTTTTTACTGATCATCATGACTTTAGTCTTCCTGCTGTTTAGTTCCAACCCCTTCTATTTCTAGTATATTCACATGGTTTTGTAGGTCCCGTTCATTTTCTGCAATTAGCACGGTGTCATCTGCATATCGAATGATTATCATTTTTCAACCAACATTTAATCCAGGGTCTTCCTCTAGGTTCCTCGTGATGCTTTCGCTGTAAAGTGAAAACAGATCTGGTGACAAAACACAACCTTGTCTGACTCCTCTTTTGATGTTTTGGAAAGAGCTTATATCGTTTTCTATTCTCATTGCAGTTGTTTGCTTCCAATACTTATTTCTGATTATTCGTAGATCTTTTCCATCAATACTGAGTCTTTCTAGTTGGTTGATCGATTCTTCATGTCTTACCCAATCGAAGCATTGGTATAATCAACAAAGCATAAACATAAATCCTTATTCATCTCGACTGACCTCTCTATGATAGTTCTTAGGATGTATATGGCATCAATAGTTCCTTGTTAATGTATATATCTACCAGGAACAAACGTATATAGGATGTACATCGATAAGTGATAACAATAATAACATTCATACAGCACCAAATCTTGATATACAAATCAAATCAAAGCGCATATTCTCTCATCATCCACCAAATCTCCCACCCGCAACAACAAAATCTCAAGGGTACAAAACCGACACAAACTGGGAGGGGGAGGACAAGACAGGAGGGAAGAAGGACACAAGGATGGGCACACACAGGGGGAGGGCAAGACAAGAGGGAAGAAGGACACAAGGATGGGCACACAGAGGGGGAGGACAAGACAGGAGGGAAGAAGGACACAAGGATGGGCACACACAGGGGGAGGGCAAGACAAGAGGGAAGAAGGACACAAGGATGGGCACACAGAGGGGGAGGACAAGACAGGAGGGAAGAAGGACACAAGGATGGGCACACAGGGGGAGGACAAGACAGGAGGGAAGAAGGACACAAGGATGGGCACAGAGGGGGAGGACAAGACAGGAGGGAAGAAGGACACAAGGATGGGCACACAGAGGGGGAGGACAAGACAGGAGGGAAGAAGGACACAAGGATGGGCACAGAGGGGGAGGACAAGACAGGAGGGAAGAAGGACACAAGGATGGGCACACAGAGGGGGAGGACAAGACAGGAGGGAAGAAGGACACAAGGATGGGCACACACAGGGGAGGGCAAGACAGGAGGGAAGAAGGACACAAGGATGGGCACACAGAGGGGGAGGACAAGACAGGAGGGAAGAAGGACACAAGGATGGGCACAGAGGGGGAGGACAAGACAGGAGGGAAGAAGGACACAAGGATGGGCACACACAGGGGAGGGCAAGACAGGAGGGAAGAAGGACACAAGGATGGGCACACACAGGGGGAGGACAAGACAGGAGGGAAGAAGGACACAAGGATGGGCACAGAGGGGAGGACAAGACAGGAGGGAAGAAGGACACAAGGATGGGCACACAGAGGGGGAGGACAAGACAGGAGGGAAGAAGGACACAAGGATGGGCACAGAGGGGGAGGACAAGACAGGAGGGAAGAAGGACACAAGGATGGGCACACAGAGGGGAGGACAAGACAGGAGGGAAGAAGGACACAAGGATGGGCACACACAGGGGGGGAGGACAAGACAGGAGGGAAGAAGGACACAAGGATGGGCACACACAGGGGGAGGACAAGACAGGAGGGAAGAAGGACACAAGGATGGGCACACACAGGGGGAGGACAAGACAGGAGGGAAGAAGGACACAAGGATGGGCACACACAGGGGGAGGGCAAGACAGGAGGGAAGAAGGACACAAGGATGGACACACAGAGGGGGAGGACAAGACAGGAGGGAAGAAGGACACAAGGATGGGCACACACAGGGGAGGGCAAGACAGGAGGGAAGAAGGACACAAGGATGGACACACACAGGGGGAGGACAAGACAGGAGGGAAGAAGGACACAAGGATGGGCACACACAGGGGAGGGCAAGACAGGAGGGAAGAAGGACACAAGGATGGGCACACACAGGTGTAGGACAAGACAGGAGGGAAGAAGGACACAAGGATGGGCACACACAGGGGAGGGCAAGACAGGAGGGAAGAAGGACACAAGGATGGACACACAGAGGGGGAGGACAAGACAGGAGGGAAGAAGGACACAAGGATGGGCACACACAGGGGGAGGGCAAGACAGGAGGGAAGAAGGACACAAGGATGGGCACACACAGGGGAGGGCAAGACAGGAGGGAAGAAGGACACAAGGATGGGCACACACAGGGGAGGACAAGACAGGAGGGAAGAAGGACACAAGGATGGGCACACACAGGGGAGGGCAAGACAGGAGGGAAGAAGGACACAAGGATGGACACACACAGGGGGAGGACAAGACAGGAGGGAAGAAGGACACAAGGATGGACACACACAGGGGGAGGGCAAGACAGGAGGGAAGAAGGACACAAGGATGGGCACACAGAGGGGGAGGACAAGACAGGAGGGAAGAAGGACACAAGGATGGGCACACAGAGGGGGAAATCATTGATGGACAAAAAGATGGACAAAAAGCTTAGTCTTCAACGAAGACAGAGTATGTGACTGTGGAATAGACAGGGGAAGATCGATCCAGTTGTAAGCAGCAGACAGACAAAAAGCCAGGATCGACTGTGGAACATCTGTATGAGGAATCTGCAAACAAACAATACTAGAAGCAGTAATGTAAGACATAAAACATACGGTAAACCAGTAATGCAAGACATAACACATTCAGTTAATCAGTAATGCGCGACGTAACACATACAGTAAATCAGTAATGCAAGACATAACACATATAGTAAATCAGTAATGCAAGACATAACACATATATAGTAGATCAATAATGTAAGACATAACAACACATATAGTAAATCAGTAATGCAAGACATAACATATACAGCAAATCAGTAATGCAAGACATAACACATATACAGTAGATCAATAATGTAAGACATAACAACACAAACAGTAAATCAGTAATGTAAGACATGCCATCACATACAGTAATGTAAGACATAACAACACATGTAATAAATCAATAATGTAAGACATAACAACACATGTAATAAATCAGTAATGTCAGACATAACAACACATGCAACAAATCAGTAGTGTAATATATGATACATAACGAATTAAAGAGGAACAAAGTTTGCTGTCGTTTGAAGGAGATGCAAGACATAACACATACAGTAAATCAGTAATGCAAGACATAACACATACAGTAAATCAGTAATGCAAGACATAACACATACAGTAAATCAGTAATGCAAGACATAACACATACAGTAAATCAGTAATGCAAGAAATAACACATACAGTAATCTCATGTAAGGCAGAAATATGAATTGTGTGTGTAGTGTATGGTGCATGTGTGTGTGTGTGTGTGTGTTTTGGTGTGTGTAATGTGTGATTGTGTAAGAGAGAGCTTGAAATTTGGGACTTGCAAACATGGATAGTAGCATTAAATGCAGGCATATCTGTTTTAACATCTATTCCTTGGAGGGAGGGAGGGAGGGAGGAGAGAGAGAGAGAGAGGATGGAGAGAAAAAAAGGGGAGCGAAAGAGGGAGGGAGATGGTGAGAGAGAATGAAAGAGAGAGACAGGAAGATAGAGAGAGACAGAAAGAGAAAGAAAGAAAGAAAGAGAAAGACAGACAGACAGACAGACAGACAGACAGAGTTTTCCCATCACCACTATCATGAATTATTGACACTACAACGTGAACAAGTAAATTATGGACAAACGCAACCAAAAGAAATGTAGTCAAAATATGTTCAGATGAGTCACGTTTATTTCAGGACATACCTTTCATGTGTGAGACAGTTGTGCTGCTGGTGTAAGAGCTCAGTCAAGGCACACTCAAAAAATTTTGCCAGGGACAGAATTGTCGTAGTGCCACATTTAGGTTATCACAGCGACACAAGGCCGACAGAAAACATCGAGAACAGCGCCATGTTTTCTGACAGATGAGGTTACAGGCAAAATCAGGATCGGAGGAGCGCCGACACGAAGCGGTGTCGAGTGGAAAAGAAACGAAACGAAGGAGATGTTTGTGGTTACTAATGAGTCAATTAGTTTGCCAGGAACGTAATAGGTTTGATTTCCTTCCCCTTTGCGAAAAAAGCGTTTTGCTAATTGGATTGATATTTGGTTACTTGCTGGTCTCAATGTAATTCCGATTTTGATCCGAGCTCAAACACGAAAGTAATTTGCATCAGTCTGACTTCGGGAGACTTCAGTTGAAAACAACATATTGCCATGTATATTACATTACGACACGTAAGACTTCTAACTTCTTTTTCTCTCTGTCGAGTTCAATTGGCGTCTGTCTGTTGCTAGTTCTGACGACAGTTCGATTCTCTCTCTCTCCTCTCTCCTCTCTCTCTCTCTCCTCTCTCTCTCTCTCTCTCTCTCTCCTCTCTCTCTCTCTCTCTCTCTCTCTCTCTCTCCTCTCTCTCTCTTCTCCCTCTCTCTCTGTTTCTCTCTCTGTGTGTCTGTCTTCTTTCTCTCTCTGTCTCTCTGTCTCTGTGTCTGTTTGTCTGTCTCTTTCTCCCCCCCCCTCCCCACTTACCCCACTGCAGACAGACATGACGACAGGAAGAGATGCTCTAGGGCGATATGAAAGAGAGAGAGAGAGAGAGAGACGTGAGAAAAAAATAGAAAGGGGGAGAAACAGAGAAAGTTAAAAAGGAAAAAAGAGAGTGTGTGTGTAAAGGAGAAAAAGACAGACAGCCAACCGGCCAGCCATTCAGCCAGCCAGATAGACAGACAGATAGAGACAGACACAGACAGCCAGACAGCCAACCAGCCAGACAGCCAGCCAGCCAGACAGACAGACAGATAGAGAGATAACGAGAGAGACACACAGAGAGAGAGAGACAGACAGACAGACACAGACAGACAGACAAAAAGACAGAGACAGAGAGAGACAGAGGCAGACAGAGACAGAGAGACAGAAAAAAGCACAGATCGAAACAGTGCCATGTCCTGAACCTTTTGCTCCCGCACCCTATCCACCAACAGCAAAAATTTAACCCTTTGATTTCTGACCTTATCCACCAGCAGGAAGCTGGTGGATAAGGTGAGGAAATCAAACGGTTAAGTTTTTGCTTTGCTAACATGGTTGACAAAGCAGGATGCTGACAGACAGGGTGCAGAAGTCAAAGGGTTAACATTAAACATAATACACAGGGAAAAATAAATGACACGAGCTTCATACATTCAGTCAACTAAAATTCTAAGCACAAACAAACAAACGAAAATCTTCAGGAACAGAGTACGTACAAAAAAAATAACAGATCTAAGCACAATAATTACATTATGTTTAACAATATTCATAACGACATTACATATTTTTGCCAGGATGGTCGCCCACAGATGTTTTCATCGTGTTACCTGGAGAAAACTTGTGACGTCGAGCATGGCTTCTACCGCCGATCCCGGCGAGTTTGAGAGGTGAGAGGTGAGAGATGAGAGATGAGATACAGTCGGGGAAGAACTGTAATTTTGTTCGAGATAATATGGGTTTCAGGCTTTCATACAGTGGCAAATAGCCAAGCACACCCACAGACAATTACTTGTTGAAAACAGTGTAAGTTATTGTTCTGGTTATTAGTTATCTTACACCATTATTATAATTATAGTTATTGTTAACGTCACACTGACTACAAAAGCTACACATTGCGAAGGAATAAATAGCGTTCTTAGAAACGCTCTCTCTCTCTCTCTCTCTCTCCTCTCTCTCTCTCTCTCTCTCTCTCTCTCTCTCTCTCTCTCTCTCTTCTCTGTCTCCCTTTCTCCATCCCCTCTCTCTCTTTGTCTGTTTGTCTGTCTCTCTCTCTCAGTCTCTTTCTCCCCTCCTATCTCTCTCTCCTTCTCTCTCTCTTTCTCTGCCTCTCTCTCTCTATCTCTCTTTGTTTCTCTTTCTCTGTTCTCTGTCTCCTTCTCCCTCCCTCTCTCTGTGTCTCTCTCTTTCCCTCTCTCTCTCTCTCCAATAGCCTCCAGATGTCTGTCTGTCGGTCAGTCTGTTTATCTGTGTGTATGTGTGGTGTGTGTGTGATGTGTTGTGTGTGTGTGTGTGTGTTTTGTGTGTGTGCGTGAGTGTGAGTGTGACATTCTGATAGTCTCATGGTCTGTAAATCTGGAATGTTTTGAAAAGGATGTTTTGAAGCCAAAAGATTCATTTAAATTGGAAATCTGCAAAATTCACATTTCTTCCATTTTTTAACAAAGATAAGAACGATAAAAATATCCGGGCCAAAAATTCCGTTTCATGTTCATGTGTTTTGGAATGATTTGGCAGTTGCATCTTCGTGTGTTCTTAAAAGCAGAATATCAGTGTGGTTAACCAGCTTGTTACATCTTACATTCTATTTTGTATAAAAATAAGACAAACACATATTGCTGCATTATCTTTATGCGCCCAAGGAAGTGTGTGTGTGTGTGTGTGTGTGTGTGTGTGTGTGTGTGTGTGTGTGTGTGTGTGTGTGTGTGTGTCTGTGTGTGTGTGTGTGTCTGTGTGTGTGTGTGTGTGTATGTGCGTGACAGAGAGCGAGAGAGAGAAAGAGAGAGGGGAGGGGAGAGTGTGTGTATATGTGTGCGTATGCGTGTATGTGTGTGTATGTGTGTGTGCATGTGTGTGTGCGCATGTATGTGACTCTGTGTGTGTTTGTGTGTGTATGTGTGTATGTGTGTGTGTGCGTGTGTGTATGGGCGCGTGCGCGCGCGCGCGCTTCATTCTGAAATGTTACGTAACTCAGCTCATCACTATGTGTAACTTTTCCAGTCAAGGTGGCGTAAAACAGCTAACCAATCAACCTATTTTTACCTTGCTTTCAACAGCTGGCTTTTTATACACATGCCAAGATTTTGCAAATGGCATCATCGTTTTTGAACAGGTAAAGACAATGGACATATCAGTGAAAAAAATTCAAAATGGCTTGACGGTATCTTTTTAATGATAAAATGAACAACGACGGCCTGTCATATTAAACCAACGTGAAGTCTGTTAATTAAATCATTAGCAAACATCTCCCTGTTTCAAAAGGATGGAAGAAAAAAGTCGACGAAAATGAAAGAAAGAGTTTCTAATCGTTTAAAGAAATAAAGGAATGAAATGTAGAAGCACTCTGACAGAACCTTTAACTCGCATTTTCATTTAATGCAACAACAGTGGAAGAATTCTTCTAGGCATACGAGCGAAGCAACTGGAGATCTGTTTTGTCCGCCGTTTTAATTAGCTACTTCAAACCTCGTCACAAGCTTCAAAAACTGCCATAAATGGATGGCCGGAGGGTAAACATAAGCCTCGGAAAGGAAAACTGTTTCTGTGAAAGGAAAGAGGGCAATTATATCTTTGAGTACGTGATATTACAGCAGCGAATACACTTTGAGACTCTCTCGCCGTTCAACTTTTACATTTAAATCAGTATCATTCTTACCAAATCTTGTTTCTGCTTCTTTACTTTTTCCCGCAACGGTTTTGTCGCGGAGCACAAAAGGACAGAAAATGGGGGCTTTATGTTCACTGGAATTTGGCCAAAAGTGAAAAACAGGCCTTGAGCTCGTTTGAGTGAGATTCGACGCAAATTGCCCGAATGTCACGATTCAGAGTTTGCCGAGTGTTTTCTGAACAGCTAGTAATTACCTCCCTTCCGCTTTTTTCTTCTTTCCCCTCCATCTTGATCGTTTCTAAGCGGAGTTAGCGCAGCTCGCCTCCTATCCGTCTCCTTCTGCTGATTTCGTCGCCATTGCTGTAAGGGGAGGAAACTCTTTGGTAGAGTCAGTTCCCTTGGCCCACGTTTTTGAAAAGCGGAAAGGGCAAGTCCATTAGTAACCCTCTTCGGTTGGCTTCTTCACATTTCTCAGATTAAGTAATTCCCAACTTTTCTTTCCCCCAAAGTTTTGTTTTTTGTCAAACTTTGATACTAATATTGCGCTGATACAAACTCGACTTTCTGTGAACTATTATGTCGACAAAGATGTTTTGACTACTCTTTAGGTCTAATATTTGAATTAGGCATTTCCATGTATATACATTGTTCATCGTTTTGTTTTTAGTCTTTTTTTTTTATTATGTCGCTTAATTAAACACTGACGATCTGATTCAGACCGGCCCCTTACAGCTATTGTTGGTTTGTTTGTCTGAGTGTAACACAAAGATGTCAGAAAGAATTACGCTGATGTTTCTGGTAAGATTTTCCTGAATGCGAGTCTCATGCTCGGTTTCAGTGTCATGGCAATTGTTTAAGTTTTGTTTTAAAACGCTGTTAACAGCCCTGTTTGATTACTTATTTCTTAACAAATAACAATGAATAAGAAAAGCATACCAAAGAAGAGGTAAGAGGATAATAACACCAAAGAGTTCACGTGCATTCATTTCATTGACTCCCAGAATTATTCTTATTCTTATTGTTGCTTAAAAGCCCAGCCGATGCCTAGAGCCATATCAGGGCTGTAACCATTTTAATGCACATACAAAACTTTAACAGGGGAAAAGAGGGAAAGAAAAGAAAATACACATATCAATGCATTTGAGCACATAATCTAAAGAGATTTCCTGACGTTGACAACTCCTTTAAATTTATCGCGCAGGGGATTTAAAAAACATACCTGAATACACATTTAAAAATAACTAAAGACAGTAAAACATATATGACGCTCGAGATAGCCGCTGAGAACAGAGACAGACGGAAAAAACCGTTATATGTTTCAGTTCCAGTGTTCTCAAGACAGTCTATTCACGTTCGAAATATTTCCATATGTACTGACACTGCAAAGTACCATGTGACAGGGAAAAAAAACAACCAGATCCAAACTAATCAGTGGCATTGTTACGCATATATCCCATGCATAAACCTACGCGCTGGTAGAGTTGAGTATGCCGTGGGCTAATTGGAAAGACTTGGATTACAAAGCCCAGTCACTAGTCACGGATGCGTCATTGAGGATGTTAATCAAATGTTCCAACCAACATCACAGGTTTCTGTATCTCTCGGGCCTGGTTGACCCCAGGATATACTATGATAGCAAGTGTAGAGTATAGCCCTGTCACTCAGTCCCATTCCCAGATGGAACTCCATAGCATGAAGATCATTATCCCCATCGTCATCATCATTACAGCATTGTAAAAATTGTCCCAGCTTCTGTGGCCAATAACATACCGTAAAAAATGAGAATAGAAGAAGAAGAAAAAATAATGATCACAAATGAAACTGCCTAAGTGTGACTGTCCTTGAAAAAAGGAACCCCTACGCGCTGGTATGGTCAAGAAGTTCTGCCAAATTTATGGATTCTATGTACTGTTGTATGTTTGTCTAGCCATAGTGTATTCAAACAAAATTTGGCAACATTGTAATAAGATCTATCTTTCCATCTGGAACACCCCACGTGTTATACCTACATTAGCAATGCTCTAAACTTGGCTTACAACCACTGCAGTGTCCGTTGACCAGGACAGCTCACCCGTGTACGGGCAGAATCGGGGCGGCTCTACGCAACACATAGAGCCTATACCCACCCATAAAGCACCACCCTCCACAACCTCCACACGAACACGCTGTCAACCATCTATACTGAAATAGTCAGTAATCATTTATACCTGATCCGTAATCATTTTGAAATTAGTTTGAAATTATCTATACCCAGTCTGTAATCATTTATACGTAAACAGTCTGCAATCATCTATAACGAAACAGTTCGTAATCATCTATATCCAAATATCTGTAATCTTATCTACCCAGTCTGTAATCATCTATACCCAACAGTCTGTAATCATCTATACCCAACAGTCTGTAATCACCTATACCCAAACAGTCTGTAATCATCTATACCCAACAGTCTGTAATCACCTATACCCAAACAGTCTGTAATCACCTTTATCCAGTCTGTAATCATCTATACCCAACCGTCTGTAATCATAAATGTAAACACTCTGTAATCACCTATACTTAAACTCAAACAGTCTGTAATCATATCTACTCAGTCTGTAATCACCTATACTCAAACTCAAACAGTCTGTAATCATATCTACTCAGTCTGTAATCAACTATACCCAAACAGCCCATAATCATCTATACCCAAACAGTCTGTAATCATCTATACCCAAACAGTCTGTAATCATCTATACCCAAACAGTCTGTAATCATCTATACCCAAACAGTCAGTAATCATCAATACCCAAACAGTCTGTAATCATCTATACCCAAACAGTCTGTAATCATCAATACCCAAACAGTCTGTAATCATGTATACCCAAACAGTCTGTAATCATCTATACCCAAACAGTCAGTAAACATCTATACCCAAACAGTATGTAATCATCTATACCCAAACAGTCTGTAATCATCTATACCCAAACAGTCATTAAACATCTATACCCAAACAGTTTGTAATCATCTATACTTAAACAGTGTGTAATCATCTAAACTCAAACAGTCTGTAATCATCTATACCCAAACAGTCAGTAATCATGTATACCCAAACAGTCAGTAATCATCTATACCCAAACAGTTTTTAATCATCTATACTCAAACAGTCTGTAATCATCTAAACTCAAATAGACTGTAATCATCTATACCCAAACAGTCAGTAATCATCTACACTCAAATAGTAATCATATATACCCAAACAGTCTGTAATCATCTATACCCAAACAGTCAGTAATCTCCTACACTCAAATAGTAATCACACATACCCAAACAGTCTGTAATCATCTATACACAAACAGTCTGTAATCATCTACACTCAAACAGTCTGTAATCATCTACATCAAATAGTAATCATCTATACCCAAACAGTCTGTAATCATCTATACCCAAACAGTCTGTAATCATCTATACCCAAACAGTCTGTAATCATATATACCCAAACAGTCTGTAATCATCTATACTCAAACAGTCTGTAATCATCTATACCCAAACAGTAATCATCTACACTCAAATAGTAATCATATATACCCAAACAGTCTGTAATCATCAATACTCAAACAGTCTGTAATCACCTACACTCAAATAGTAATCATATATACTCAAACAGTCTGTAATCATCTATACTCAAACAGTCAGTAATCATCTATACTCAAACAGTCAGTAATCATCTATACTCAAACAGTCTGTAATCATCTATACTCAAACAGTCATTAATCATCTATACTCAAAATGTAATCATCTATACTCAAACAGTCTGTAATCCATCTATAACAACCAAACAGTCTGTAATCACCTATACTCAAACAGTCTGTAATCATCTTATACCCAAACAGTCTGTAATCATCTATACTCCAAACAGTCTGTTAATCATCTTTACCCAAACAGTCTGTAATCATCTATACTCAAACAGTCTGTAATCATCTATACCCAAACAGTCTGTAATCATCTAACTCAAACAGTCTGTAATCATCTATACCCAAACAGTCTGTAATCATCTATACCCAAACAGTCAGTAATCATCTATACCCAAACAGTCTGTAATCATCTATACCCAAACAGTTCAGTAATCACTATACCCCAACAGTCTGTAATCATCTATACCCAAACAGTTGTAATCACTACACCAAACAGTCGTAATCATCTATACTCAAACAGTCTGTAATCATCTATACCCAAACAGTCTGTAATCATCTATACCCAAACAGTCTGTAATCATCTATACCAAACAGTCTGTATCATCTTACCAAGTCTGTAATCACTACAAACAGTCTGTAATCATCTATACCCAAACAGTCTGTAATATCTATACAAGTCTTATCCTATACCAAACAGTCTGTAATCATCTATACCCAAACAGTATGAATCATCTATACCCCAACATCTGTAATCATCTATACCCAAACAGTCAGTAATCATGTATACCCAAACAGTCAGTAATCATGTATACCCAAACAGTCAGTAATCATCTATACCCAAACAGTCTGTAATCATGTATACCCAAACAGTCTGTAATCATCTATACCCAAACAGTCTGTAAACATCTATACCCAAACAGTCTGTAAACATCTATACCCAAACAGTCTGTTATCATCTGTACCCAAACAGTCTGTAAACATCTTATACCCAAACAGTCTGTTATCATCTGTACCCAAACAGTATGTAATCATCTATACCCAAACAGTCTGTTATCATCTGTACCCAAACAGTCAGTAAACATGTATACCCAAACAGTCTGTTATCATCTGTACCCAAACAGTCTGTAAACATCTATACCCAAACAGTCTGTTATCATCTATACCCAAACAGTATGTAATCATCTATACCCAAACAGTCTGTTATCATCTGTACCCAAACAGTCAGTAAACATGTATACCCAAACAGTCTGTAATCATCTATACCCAAACAGTCTGTAATCATCTACACCCAAACAGTCTGTAATCATCTATACCCAAACAGTATGTAATCATCTACACCCAAACAGTCTGTAATCATCTATACCCAAACAGTATGTAATCATCTGTACCCAAACATTCTGTAAACATCTATACCCAAACAGTCTGTTATCATCTATACCCAAACAGTATGTAATCATCTATACCCAAAGAGTCTGTTATCATCTGTACCCAAACAGTCAGTAAACATGTATACCCAAACAGTCTGTAATCATCTATACCCAAACAGTCTGTAATCATCTACACCCAAACAGTCTGTAATCATCTATACCCAAACAGTATGTAATCATCTGTACCCAAACATTCTGTTATCATCTATACCCAAACAGTCTGTAATCATCTACACCCAAACAGTCTGTTATCATCTATACCCAAACATTCTGTTATACATCTATACCCAAACAGTCTGTAATCATCTATACCCAAACAGTCTGTAATCATTTTTACCCAAACAGTCTCTAATCATCTACACCCAACATTCTCTTATCAACTATACCCAAACTGTTTGTAATCATCTATATTCAAATAGTCTGTAATTGTATATATACAAAGAGTCCGTAATCAGATATACCCAAACAGTCAGTTATTATACATACCCAAACAGTCTGTAATCATCTGTACCTGAACAGACTGTAATCATCTTAATCCGAACAGACTGTAATCATCTATACCGAAACAGCCTGTAATCATCTATACCCAAACTGTAATCATCTATACCTAAACTGTAATCATCTATACCCAAACTGTAATCATCTATACCCAAACTGTAATCACCTATATTAAAACAAACTGTAATCATCTATAACCAGTCTGTATGCAGTCTCCTCTACATGTAGTTTGTATCAATTTATTCACAAAGACATTCTAATCATATATACACAGTCAGTAATCATCGATACGTAAACAGTTTGTAATCATCTATACCCCAACAGTCTGTAATCATTTGCATCCAAACAGTCTGTAATCATCTATACCCAAACAGTCTGTAATCATCTATACCCAAACAATCTGTAATCATCTATACTCAAACAGTCTGTAATCATCTATACCCAAACAGTATGTAATCATCTATACCCAAAACAGTCTGTAATATCTATCCACACAGTCTGTAATCATCTATACCCAAACAGTCTGTAATCATCTATACCCAAACAGTCTGTAATCATCTATACCCAAACAGTCTGTAATCATCTATACCAAACAGTCTGTAATCATCTATACCCAAACAGTCTGTAATCATCTATACCCAAACAGTCTATAATCATCTATACCCAAACAGTCTGTAATCATCTATACCCAAACAGTCTGTAATCATTATACCCAAACAGTCTGTAAATCATCTATACCCAAACAGTTTGTAATCATCTATACCCAAACAGTCTGTAATAATCTATATCCCAAACAGTCTGTAATATCTATACTCAAACAGTCTGTAATCATTATACCCAAACAGTTTGTAATATCTATACCCAAACAGTCTGTAATCATCTATCCCAAACAGTCTGTAATCATCTATACTCAAACAGTCAGTAATCATGTATACCCAAACAGTCTGTAATCATCTATACCCAAACAGTCTGTAATCATCTATACCCAAACAGTTTGTAATCATCTATACCCAAAAAGTTTGTAATCATCTATACCCAACCAATCTGTTATCATCTATATCCAAACAGTATGTAATCATGTATACCCAAACAGTCTGTAATCATCTATACCCAAACAGTCTGTAATAATCTATACTCAAACAGTCTGTAATCATCTATACCCAAACAGTTTGTAATATCTATACCCAAACAGTCTGTAATAATCTATACCCAAACAGTCTGTAATCATCTATACTCAAACAGTCAGTAATCATGTATACCCAAACAGTCTGTAATCATCTATACCCAAACAGTCTGTAATCATCTATACCCAAACAGTTTGTAATCATCTATACCCAACCAATCTGTTATCATCTGTATCCAAACAGTATGTAATCATGTATACCCAAACAGTCTGTAATCATCTATACCCAAACAGTCTGTAATAATCTATACACAAACAATCTGTAATCATCTATACCCAAACAGTCTGTAATAATCTATACTCAAACAGTTTGTAATCATCTATACTCAAACAGTCTGTAATCATCTATACCCAAACAGTCTGTAATAATCTATACTCAAACAGTTTGTAATAATCTATACTCAAACAGTCACTAATCATCTATACCCAAACAGTATGTAATCATCTATACTCAAACAGTCTGTAATCATCTATACCCAAACAGTCACTAATCATCTATACCCAAACAGTTAGTAATCATGTATACCCAAACAGTCACTAATCATCTATACCCAGTCACTAATCATCTATACCCAAACAGTCTGTAATCATCTATACCCAAACAGTCTCTAATCATCTATACCCAAACAGTCTGTAATCATCTATACCCAAACAGTCTGTAATCATCTATACCCAAACAGTCTGTAATCATCTATACCCAAACAATCTGTAATCATCTATACCCAAACAGTTTGTAATCATCTATACCCAAACAGTCTGTAATCATCTATACACAAACAGTCTGTAATCATCTATACACAGACAGTCTGTAATCATCTATACCCAAACAGTCTGTAATCATCTATACCCAAACAGTCTGTAATCATCTATACCCAAACAATCTGTAATCATCTATACCCAAACAATCTGTAATCATCTATACCCAAACAGTCTGTAATCATATATACCCAGTATGCAATCATCTATACCAAAACGACATAATTATGAACAGGTAAAATAGGACAATGTACACAATCTCAGGCAAAATAAATTAAAAGACAATTATAAACCTGAAAAAGAACACATTTATAGACAGACAAAACAAGACAAAAGACAGAATTTTAAAAACAAAACAAGACGAAGTATACAGGACAAAGGACACAATTATTAACAAAAACAAGTCAATGCACATAATTGTAAGCAAAAGCGTATGATTATAAAGAAACAAAGGAAGCCAAATAACATAACTGTAAACGAGATAAAGGACACGATTATAAACAAGACAAACGACACAACTATAAACAAACAAAAGACAAGGACTACTTATACACAAAACAATGATAGTAATATCATCATCATCATCATGTGCCCTGCCGCATGGCGTTGGCGATCATAACCCTCCATACGAATTTATCCTTTATCGCTGCAATTGCATCTCCCACCCTCTCTGTCCTCATCCACCCTGCATATCCATCCAATATGTTCTCCCTGGGTCTACATGGTGCATTCTTTCCCTCCAGCTTTCCTGTTGTGACCAGCTGCTCTAATTTCTCATGTCTCATCAAATGTCCTATAAATGTTGCTTGTCTTTTCCTAATCTTTATCAACAATCTTCGTTCATGACTGTTGTTTGTTTTGTTTGCTGCCCATTGAACTCTCAACATTCTTCTTAGACACCTCAATTCAGTTGCTTCAGTTTAATATTAATGATAATAATAGTCACAATAAATAATACTGATAATAACAATGATAATAATAGACATGTATAGCGCTTTTGAAACTCAAAGTGCTGTATAACAGTGAAAACAAAAATAATGACAATTAAGCATAAGAGTTCACAAAGCATATGGCATGGAATCATGCAAGTGAAAATAATATACACCATGAGGAACATCTACTATTTACCGACAATAAAACTGAAGACACACACAAAGACATCGTTAATACACACGCGCCTGCACGCACAACATAAAACACACACACACACACACACACACACACACACACACACACACACACACACACACACACACACACACACACACACCACAAACACACAAGCACGCACACACACACGCACACGCACACATGCGCGTGCACACACACAATACGCACACACAAACACACACACAAACACACACACACATACACACACACACACACACACACACACACACACACACACACACACACACACACACACACACACACACACACACACAGCACAGCACATACCAGAAGAGCAGAAATGATCCCGAACAGTAACTTAGAAGGTTTGTCTGAAAAGGTGAGTTTTTAATTTTGATTTAAAAGTAATGACAGACGGGCAGTGACTGACAAACGAAGGTAAAGAATTGCAGTATTTGTTAGGTGATGCACAACGATTACGCCAGCCATATTGTGTCCTTTGAACAAGAGGTGTTTACAACAGTCTGTTATCTGAAGAAGAGCCAAGATTAGTTCAGATAGATACAGTGGAGCGGGGCCAGCGATGATTTGAAAGCAGAGACAACATATCTTGTATTGAATCCTTTATTCAATTGGGAGCCATTGAAGTTCTTTGAGAAAGGTTTGCAATGAACTGCTTTACGTAGCTTGAAAATGAGTGTAGCTGCGGCGTTCTGAATGTGCTGAAGAGGTTTTGTGAGGCCTGAGGTTGCTTAGCTAATAAAGAATGCAATAGTCTAATCTGGACAAGATGGAAGAAGTGACCAGTTTTGTTGTTGTTGTTGTTGTTGTTGTTTTTACAGCAATGAACTGACGAACAGAACTGATGTTTCTAATTTCAGTGTATGCAGTTTTACAGGTTTTGATGATGAAATGTTGCTTCAATGCAGAACATCGTCTAGCAGAGGTCCAGGGTTATGAACTATTTCAGAGAACTCTATGTGAGTATTGCTGAGAGACGTGGATGCTGGACGTGATGAGACAGTGCTGATGGACGATGGAGATAAAAACAAAACGAAACAAAAGAAAACAATAAAAACACACAAAAAACAACAAAAACAAACAAACAAAAAAACAAAACGGAGAGCTCCTGTTTTATCGTAATTAGCTTTCAGTTTGGTTTGTTCAGTCCACATCTTAACTTCATTAAAGAGGTCCTGATGTGATGAAACTATTTCTTTTGTTGTTGTTGTTCTCGTTGTAACTTTTAGGTGATTCAGAATGGTGGAATCTTGTATCATTTGCAAAATTCTGATAACGAATAGAAAGCTTCTCAATAAAAGACGTGAGAATATGAATGACAAATGGCACAATTATAAACAAGACAAATGGCACAATTATAAACAAGACAAATGGCACAATTATAAACAAGACAAATGGCACAATTATAAACAAGACAAATGGCACAATTATAAACAAGACAAATGGCACAATTATAAACAAGACAAAGGGCACAATTATAAACAAGACAAAGGACATAACTATGAAAAAGACAAAGTACTTTTATAAACAAGACAAAGGACACAATTGTAAACAAGACAAAGTATTTTTATAAATAAGACAAAGTACAAATATAAACAAGACAAACAACACAATTATAAACAAGACAAATGACAATTATACACAAGACAAAGGACATAATTATTAACAAGACAAAGGACACAATTGTAAACAAAACAAGGGACACAATTATAAACAAAACAAAGGAAACATAAATAAGACAAAATACTATTATAAACAAAATAAAGGACACAAGTAAAACAAGAGAAAAGACAATTATAAACAAAACAAAGGACACAATTATAAACATGACAAAGGACACATTATAAACAAGACAAAGGACACAAAGATAAACAAGACAAAGGACATATATAAATAAATCAGAGGATACAATTATAAACAAAACAATTATAAACAAGACAAAGGACACAATTGCAAACAAGACAAAGGACAACAATAAACAAAACAAAGGGCACAATTATAAACATGACAAAAAACACCATTATAAACAGACAAAACAAGACAAAGGACACAGTCATAAACAAAGCCAGACGAAGGACACAACTGTATCCAGTCGTACAACGAACAAGCCAATCAGCCAAATGACGTCACATACAAAAGAAAGGGGAGAGAAATAACCAGCCCTTGGTCAGCCAGGCAAAACGTCACACAACGTTCTTTTAAGGTTACGAGATGTCTGCAGAAAAGGACGCCTTTTTGTCTCAGTGCACACGGCTCTCATTTCACACCACGGTGCGTTCTGCTTTTGAGAAAGGCGGAGTTAATCATAGCCTGTGGCAAGAACAAGCTGTGCATATGTCAATTGGTTCTATCCGCCTCAAACAAGATCAATCGTCTTAAAAGGGTTGACGCCTCAGTAAACAGTGCCACTGTTGACTGTAAAACTGAAGTAGGGTAAACTAACGGGCTAGGAAGGGCAGGAAGGCGATACGGATGTGTCAAAAAAGGTGTGAGTGAGAAGACGGTCAACTGTCTGATGCTATCACTGGACGTTTCCACCAGTCACATGCTTGATGATGATGATGATGATGACGACGACGACGACGACGACGACAACAACAACAACGACAATAATAACAATAATGATGGCGATAACGATAAAGTCAAGTCAAAAACATGCTCGTTGCACTTTACAAGAAAAGAACAAACAACATATGAGCATACACACAGAGGATGCTCATCTAGGTTACATTGGTGTGATCCTTAACCCAAGTTGTCATTCTGTATCTCTCTCTCTCTCTCTCTCTTCTCTCTCTCTCTCTCTCTGTAACGTACACCACGCACACACACACACACAAAACACACACAAACACACAACACACACACACACACCACACCACACACTTTTCAGTTTCAGTGATGGTGATGGTGATCATGGCACATGCTTTAGGCCTGCACATAAACCCATGAGCTAGCCAGGTCCCGAGGTCCTGCCTAGCCTAATCTAGCTAGCAATAGATATATAGATGTAGATATATGTACATATGTATGTGTGTATACGCATGTATATGTATATAGATATGTATGTATATATATATATATGCATATATATGTATATATATATATATATATATACATATATATATGTATAGAGAGAGAGATACATAGACAGACAGACAGACAGACAGATAGAAAGATAGATAGATAGACAGATAGATAGATAGATAGATAGATAGATAGACAGATGATGATAGATAGATAGATAACAGATAGATAGATAGATAGATAGATAGATAGACAGATAGACAGATAGATAGATAGACAGAAACGAAGAACATTATAAGATAGAACGGAAGGACATCCCATAATGAAAGATGAAGTTAGAGAAGCACTGAAAAAGATGAAACCAGGAAAAGCCCCAGGACCAGACAACATTACTACAGAGATGATTGAAGCCCCGGAGGAATTTGGTATTGAAAAAATAACAGTCCTCCTTAATGAAATTCACGACACTGGAAAAATCCCCAAAGATATGTCAAAATCAATTTTCATTGCACAGGGGCTATAGAATGCGACTCCATCACACAGTCAGTTTGATGAGTCATGTAACAAAAATCCTATTAAGAATAATCATGATGAGGACAAGAATTAGAATCAAAGAGAAATAACAGATGAACAGTGTGGATTTGTGGAAGGGAAAGGAACTATTAATTGCCATATACATCCTAAGAACTATCATAGAGAGGTCAATCGAGATGAATAAGGATTTATATTTATGCTTTGTTGATTATACCAAGGCTTTCGAGCAGGTAAGACATGAAGAATTGATCAACCAACTAGAAAGACTCAAAATTGATGGAAAAAATCTACAAATAATCAGAAATGTGCTTTGGGAGCAAGTAGTTGCAATGAGAATAGAAAAACGAATATAAGCTTTTTCCAAATGATGAACATCAAAAGAGGAGTCAGACAGGGTTGTGTCTTGTCACCAGATCTGTTTTCACTCTACAGCGAAAACATCATGAGAAACCTAGAGGAAGACCCTGGATTAAAGGTTGGAGGAAAAATGATAAACAACATTCGATACGCAGATGACACTGTGCTAATTACAGAAAATGAAAGGGACCTACAAAACCTTGTGAATATACTAGAAATAGAAAGCAAAGGTAAGGGGTTGGAACTAAACAGCAGGAAGACTAAAGTCATGGTGATCAGTAAAAAACAGGAAATCCCCTCAAGCAAAATAACAGCAAACGGCACAATCTTGAGACAGGTTGATAAGTTTAAATATCTGGGAACGATCATTTCACCAGACGGCAGATGCACATCAGAAATAGCCAGCAGAACTGGCCAAGCCAAAACAGCATCGAAGAAGATGAAAAGCAGTCTTACCAACAAATGCCTATCAATTAACATCAGGAAGAGAGTACTTGAATGTTATATAGAACCAGTACTGACATACGGTGTGGACAGTCAACAAGCAAAGCCAGAACAAGATTGAGGCAGCCGAGATGTGGTTTCTAAGGAGAATGTTGAGAGTTCCATGGACAGCAAAGAAAACAAACGAGACAATCTTGATGGAGGCAGATACAAGAAGATCATTCATAAGGAAGATTAGAAAAAGACAGGCAACATTTATCGGCCATTTTATGAGGAAAGGGGAATTGGAGCACCTGTTCACAACGGGAAAGCTGAATGGAAAGAGAGCACCAGGTAGACACAGGGAGAAAATGCTAGACGGACTTGCAGAGTGGCTGAAGACAAAGATGGTGGAAGAGATGCTTGAGGCAACAAGAGGTTGAGACAGATGGAAGTCCATGATCGCCAACGCCATGCGGCAAGGCACCTGATGATGATGATGGTGAGTACAAATATTTACCTTTTCCATTGTTCATATTCCTATTCATTTCTTTTTGTCGCAATAGATTTTACTAAGTGGAACTTGGGCTGCTTTTTTTAAACCAAGATTTCAGAAAGGCGAGAAGGCTATTTGGGGAAGGACCTGGGAGATGATGTTATCTTTCCAATATTTTATACCAGGGCAGCCGAGCGAATGCCCTGCTCTTCACGATTTTCAATTGCCGTGGGATCTCTTGCGTGTGCACGTCAGAAGGCACACTGGTCCGACTCGTTTTCCGTCCCTTCTGAAGGACTAGACGTTCAGTTTGATTTTCCGGTCAAACTGAGGAGAAAAGTCAAAGACTCAACGGGAAACGATTCCTGGAACCTCGAATTTAGTTACTGACAGGCGAACGTCTGAACCTTTCTGCCAGTCTTCTCTACTTACAAATTATGCACAAATGAATACCCACGAACAAGCTGTAAAACGAGCCTTCTTTTGTGATCTTTGTGTTGTCACATGCTCTTCTTATGTTGTGAATAAGAAAAGATGAAGATACAAAACAAGAAGGCGAAAAAAAGAGGAAGAAGAAGAAGAAGAAGAAGAAGACGAAAAAGAAGAAGAAGAAGAAGAAGAAGAAGAAGAAGAAGAAGAAGAAGAAGAAGAAGAAGAAGAAGAAGAAGAAGAAGAAGAAGAAGAAGAAGAAGAAGAAGAAGAAGAAGAAGAAGAAGAAGAAGAAGAAGAAGAAGAAGAAAAAGAAGAAGAAGAAGAAGAAAGTGAAGACATACAGGAAGCTTAAGATGAAGAAGACGAAGAAGAAGACGACGATGACGACACGACGATGACGAAGAAGAAGAAGAAGAAGAAAATGAGAAGAAGAAGAAGAGGAGGAGGAGAAGGAAAACGGAGGAGAAGAAAACGATGATGAAGAAGAAAATAAGAAGAAAAGAAAACAAGAAGAAGACAAGGAAGAAGACGAAGAAGAAAACTAAAGAGAAGAAAAGGAAGAAGAAGAAAATGAAGACAAAAGAGACAAGGAAGAAGAAGAAGGAGAAAGAAGGAAAAGAAGAAGGAAGAAGAAGAAGAAGAGACAGAGAGAAAACTGAGAACTCACAGTTAACTGATATACAATGGTCTTAGGCCACAATACGTACATACAATGTGAGGAGAATGGGAGTGGGGAAAAAGAGCGGGTGGGTGGAATTGGGACTCCATAATGTTCACCATTTTACAGTGAAATTCAAGCTCACATTGCACGTTCAATTTGTAGAAAACAAAGAATAAACTTCGTAATATATAAAAGTAGAAATCGATGTAGTCATTTAACAATGTACATGTGTATAAACATGTCGTTATGTTGCATGGACAACAAACCCAGACACATTTGAGGCTTGGAGCAAAACATTCATAAGTACTCTGGCAATTCTTTCAGAAATTTATTTCTAAATCTGTATACATAGTGCAATTATAAAGGAAATCGTGCTTAAGAAAAGGATCACTACTAGACATGTGTTTTAAACACGTGATTTGTATACATTTAAACAAAAACAGCAGGTATTTGTGAACATGCACAAAGACTTCTTTCATATATGATTATGTCTGTCTGTCTATCTGTATGCCTGTGTCTTTTGTGTGTGTGTGTGTGTGTGTGTGTGTGTGTGTCTGTGTGTGTGTGTGTGTGTCTGTGTATGTGCCTGTGGCTATGTGTGTGCCTGTGGCTGTGTGTTTCTATGCGCACTTGTATTAGTATGTGGGAGAGATGGGTGGCCGTGGATGGGAGTTAAGATCAGAAAAAAATCATAAATGCTTTTATCGTGTCAGCAAATCAGATCTTAAAGGCGTTGACTGCCTTGGAATTTTACATCTTCGTCAAGTAATTCTATGACACCCCATGCCAAAAAAGATGCTTTCAGCGTGACTTGAAAAGACCCCCAAAGAGCATGGAGTGCAAAAAGAATATTCCAGGAGCCGCTTTCTCTTCTATTTCACAGAGAGAGAGAGACAGGGGGGAGAAAGGGGGAGAGAGAAGGACAAAGAGCGTTCAAAACGTCAAACTTTAAAAAACAACACTTTATTATTAGCATTAGGTCGTATTGGACCTATCCCACGTCTAGTCTGTCCTATTCTATGTAAATATATATATATATATATATATATATATATATATATATATATATATATGCATATATATATATATATATATATGTGTGTGTGTGTGTGTGTGTGTGTGTGTGTGTGTGTATACACAGACATAATATAAATACTACAAGCATATTAAAGTAGATAAACCATAAACCATACAACGTGAAGGAAGTCATTCAAATGAACTGTGATGAAAGATTACCATTTATGTATCAGTTGGAGAGAGAGGGAGAGAAAGAAAGAGAGAGAGAGAGAGAGACAGACAGACAGACAGAGACAGGGACAGAGAAAGATTGACATAGAGAGAGAGACATAGAGAGAGACAGAGTGAGATACAGACAGACAGACAGAGAGACACAGACACACACAGAGACAGACAGTCAGAGAGAGAGAGAGACAGACAGACAGAGACAGAAAGAGACACAGAGAGAGAGAGAAATAGAAAGAGAGAGAGACAGAGACAGAGAGACAGACAGGCAGACAGAGACAGACAGAGAGAGACATAGAGAGAGTGAGAGAGAGAGAGAGAAAGAGAGAGAAAGAAAGAGAGAGACAGAGACATGGACAGAGAAAGAAAGACATACAGAGACATACAGAGACTAGACATACAGAGAGACAAGGTGAGATAGAGAGAGACAGAGACAGACAGACAGAAAGAGACAGACACAGAGAGACACAGAGACACACAGAGAGACATATGTCAGAGAGACAGACAGACAGACAGAGACAGGGACAGAGAAAGATTGACATAGAGAGAGACATAGAGAGAGTCAGAGTGAGATAGAGAGAGTCAGAGAGATAGAGACAGAGACAGACAGACAGCCAGAAACAGACAGACACAGAGAGACACAGAGACACACACAGAGACAGAAAGACAGAGAGAGACAGACAAACAGGCAGACAGACAGAGACAGAGACAGACAGACAGAGAGAGAGAAAGAGAGAGAGAGAGAGACAGATATACAGACAGACAGACAGAGACAGAGACAGAGAGATACACAGAGAGAGTGAGAGAGAAAGAAAGAAAGAGAGAGAGACAAACAGACAGAGATAGTGACAGAGAAAGAAAGACACAGAGAGATATACAGAGAGACAGAGTGAGATACCGAGAGACAGAGATAGACAGACAGAAAGAGACAGACACAGAGACAGACAGTCAGAGAGACAGACAGACAGACAGAGAGCAATGGCACGGGGCTAAATTAGAACCTGAAAGATGAAACGTAAAGTAGAACTGCCATGTAATGAACTTGAATTTGACGCTTACTCGCTTCTTTTCAAGTCAAGAGCCTGATTAGTTTCAGGCCAGCACCCACAAATAATTTGAGCTTTTAGCTCTAATGACTGCTTTGCTTCTTGACAGATGTTCCACCACCGTGCTCAGGAAGTGTTCACATTTTGTTATTTGCCCGGATGACCGTTGTGCACAGTCTCCACTTGATGGCAGCTGATTTCCGCTGTTTTTTGTTTTGTTTTGTTTTTTTAATCACAACGAAGCTGGCAGAAAAGGAGAGATAGAGAAAAAAATCTGTGGCCATGTTAATAAACAGGAATAAATGAGCTACATTACATGGAGGAAGCCATCTCTAACTGTGCCTTTGATTACTTGCTGAAAATTAGCTTTAATCACGTATGCTCTTCCAGGGGAGTTTTTCCTCTTATTTTCTTCTCTACTGCGTGGAATTAACTTTGAATGACAGGGCTTCAAGAAATCAGAATGGTGGGCAGTAAAAGGAGAAAAGGAATTTTGATGTGATTTTCAAAGATGGAATTGTCCAATCTTTTGGGGACGCCAGTTCAGTTTTGACAGAGGGAGGTTTTGTTTTTGATCAATATTGTGAAGTCTCATATATCACAATCGCAATGATAAACGGAGATTCAGAATTCAGAGTTGGCATCTGTACTTCACTGCAAAGGGGTTGATCATATTTGAAGAGCTCCATATGAGCTTCACCAAAATCTGCCATTAGTAGATCTCCTAGACTATATGGGTCTGCAAGAAAAGATCTTATACATAAAGAAGGTGTTTAAATGGATGGGAAAAATTGTTGGAAATAGTATTGTATTATACAACATTATTGTATTGTACTCTATTGCTGGAATGGCCATTCTCTGTTGATTATTGGGGCATTTCATTTCAGAGAGTGCTCATAGTCAAAAATGAAGTGCTATTCATTTGTCTTTGCGTTTTTGTTTAATATGAAATGTATTTTCTACAAAGTTAATACATGGGCAACATTTGTACTTGAAACGAATGACAAGTGCATCTAGGACATTGGTTTAGTATCACTTAAGTCATTTTTGAGTTAATCAGCACGTTCATTTTCTACCCCATTTCGTCATCGCTACTGTCGCTATATATTCCACCTCTGCACTGTACCTCGTGGCAGCCATGCTGACAGCCTCAACAACTTTCTGTCTTACAAAACTCAATAAAAACGCATCAAAATCGAACTGAAACTTTCTGAGAAATCATTTCAAACACTATACATGGAAGTCGCCATTTGCAAGTAAGTGAATGTAAACATGTGACCAGCTAGACTATAACTTATACAATGACCGCTAAACCACAGCTAAATCTGAAGTTGGAAGTAAAATGCTTTTAACATCTTATTTGAAAAACAAAACAAAAAAATACAAAGTGATACAGAAAAAAGCTATGCTGAAAATGCTAATGGATCATAGACAATAACAAGCTGAACAATACTTGTGATACATGACTGGCGCAACATCAGTAATGAGCAGACAAACACCATATACAGATTGCAAAGTTTCACATTCTGTTGCCCACCATACATCACTACCACTACCACCCTCCTCTCACTACATACTTGTGGGCTGGTTGGTCCTTTTAACAGAGCCAAGGAATCAGGATTAGCTTGAGTTCAGTCTCAGCCTGCAATATTAAAGATTGGCCTGTTTGCTGCCCATCTTAACGTTTGTATCATTTTGAGATGTCAGCTTAGTGTTTCAAAGGTCTTCCCTCCGCCTACCCCCTTTCCACACCTCAGAGACTTTGCCAGCGTTTAGGATTTTGTGCAAGCTTAGGGAATCTGCCAGATAATTGCTGGCTTATTTGGGTGGAGTGCATATGGAATTGTCCAAGTGTGATGAATCCCTCTTGAACAAACTCCAAGCAAAACCGTCTTTTCATTACATATCTTTCCTCCTCTTCCTTCCTGTCTCAGGAATGAGGAATTAGAGACAGGAAGACAACGGAGGTGGGGATGGGATGGAGAGGTGGAGGCAGGTGGGTTGTAGCCTATGATTAGAAGGAATAGACTCAGGATCTGGAGCAGCTGGTGCAATGCATATACTGAAACTTAATTAAACGAAGGAATTTCATGTCACTTTATTTGAGAATTCTGTGAACTGGACAGAGCCTGAAGGCAGGTCTTTCCTTTCTAATCAGTCATCATGTGCATGTTAGTCAATCCAGCCTCTGGAAGAAAATGGCAGAATTGCAGTTTGGGTTGTCTAATATGTTCCCTGTTCTCTGTCTTATTTGTACTCTGTTTGATCTTGCCTTCTCTTTCCTTAACTCATTCTATAGTCATTTTTATTTATCCGTTTGTCCCCCTTTTCTCTTCTTTGTGTTCTTGCGTTGGTTTGTTTGCTTTTTTCTTCATGTCATTTACTGGTCTTTCTGTTTTGTCAATGTGTTTTGTAGAAGAGTAAAGACTGGTTTACATCAGCCAATGTTGTATAAAGTAATGCATTAACAGGACTCTGTACAAATGATTCTGAAATTTTAACTAACAAAGAGTGATCTGATGTTACTTTTTTGAAATGAGTTTCAGAATAGTTTTCTTGTGTAAACATTTTCGGTAAAAAAGAACGTAGAATTTTACAGTAAAATAAACAGTGAAACAATTTGAACTGTTCGCCGCCAATACATTTGACATTTTTACAATATTTTGTTTTCAACAATCGATCTCAAATGATACATGTAAGACTACTGCAATTTTTTACATACATTTTGAACGGTAAGTTTTATCATTTGTTGTGACACAAACTGTTCATTTGAATGTTCGTGAAATCGAATCCATGAGGCTGATTCGAGCAAGTTACAAGCTTCTTTTACGGAAGTATGAACATCTAATTCTATAAAATTATCAGAATTCTGTGCACCTTGCTTAGCTGCTCTGTCAACTACTTCGTTGCCGTGAAGACCAACGTGAGAGGGTACCCAGCATAAATTGATATCTGTACCTTTTATCCTTAAACGATGGACAGGATGATTTGCCTCAGTAATTAAATCAGGTCTTGTGTCGGCATCAAAAGACCGTAAGGATATAGTAAATATTTTGAGTCAACAAAAAGAACTACTTTGAAAGACACGGGTTTAAGATTTACTATGCAATGCTTGTATACTTGCGACTAATTCCGCTGTAAATATAGATATGTTTGCCCCAGTGAAAAATGACTTTTTTATTTTAAATTTTGGAACATAAAATGCTGCTCCAGCACATGTATTTTCTAAGACTGATCCATCGGTAAAAATATGAAGGTGGGCACGGTATTTTTCATCGACGTGTTCTCTTGCTGTGGATATCGAAATGTTGACGTTTTCATGTTTCTTAGCGTCTGTATAATCAATATCAAAAGAGGCTTTTAGAGTTTCCCATGTAAGGATAGGCGTTGTTGATGGTGTCTCAGCTATTTCATTCATATTTATGTTAGACTGTTCGACCAAGTCAGATATGTAAGTTGCAACAGTCATTTGTGATGAAATGTTATTTGCTCGCTTTGGAAAGTCAACATCAGACCTGATTTAATTTCCTTACTCACAAAATTGTCCGTTTGTGAAGTAGTTCTAACGGTAAACTTTGCTGTCGCTAGCTCACAGTAGTTGTTCAGAGGCAGAATTCCAGCAACTTTGTACGTTTCCAGATAAGAAGCGTGAGCAGGAACGCCTAGAGCAATCTTAATACTTTTGCAGTCTAAGCTTTGTATCTTCTTTAATAAATATTTCGGTGCACTGAAGAACACTTTTTGTGCATAGAATAATTTAGATCGTACAAGTGCTGTTGATAGATGAATTAGTATGTGTCATCTGTTTATTATCTTTAGAAAATTTAAGGCTTTTCTTGCTTTTGTTGAAATGTAATCAAAATGGACATTCCAGTTTAATTTCGATGTTATAAAGACTCCCAGAAATTTTACAACCTGTTTGTAATGTAACACTTCACTAAGCAATCTGAAAGTAGGCAAGTTACTTAAAGTACCACCAGGATTAAATAGCATCATGTTAGTTTTTTTCTGCTGACAACGACAGACCATTTTCTAACATATAGTTTCCAAGATTATCAAGATCAGATTGATACAACTTCTTAATGTAATTCTGTGCTCTCTGTGGAGTTGTCTTTTTTAAAGTAATATTTATCCAAATACATATATCATCAGCGTACTGTACCAAAACAACACGATTTGAGAATGCTTTAGGAAAATCCTGTATAAGGATATTAAATAAAAGCGGTGCTATCACTGAACCTTGTGGAATTCCCATGTCAAGATGTTGTGAAGTAGAATAACTAATTCGCACTCTTCCCTGAATTGTTCTATTAGCTAAGAAAGACTTAATGTAATCATACATATTGCCAGATAAACCAATAGATTTCAGCTTGTACAATAAACGCGTATGCCAAACTTGATCGTAAGCTTTCTTCACATCAAAAAAAGGAGCTAAAAGAGTTTTTCTGCGGATAAACTGTTTCTTGATGTGAGTTGTAAGTTTAACCAGATGCTCAACATCAACCAGATCTCCCTTTTCTAAAACCGGCCTGATTTACTAGAATAACGTTATTTTTATCACAGTAATGTACAAGTCTGTTTAATACCAACCTTTCCATTAGTTTGCTCGTATGGGAAGTCAATGCAATAGGTCTGTAACTGTTTTTATTGTTTTTAGGCTTTCCTGCTTTTAATATTGGTATGACAATAGATCTTTGCCATAATTTGGGTACAGTTCTACTAACCCAGCATTTCTAAAAAAAAATTGTGTAAGAAAATAATGCAGTTTTCTGGAAGGTGTGTAATCATTTGATTTAAAACTGCATCGGCACCTACCAAACTCCTTTTGTTGTGTAGAGACAAGATAGCGTTTTTTAAGCTCTTCTAAGGTGATTGGAGAATTAAACCAGCGATCATTCTGAGGTATTGAGTCAGTGAAGATAGGGTTGTTAGCTGTCATTTTTCTGTCGTGTTTGCAGGTAGGAGACAAACCGTCTACTTTACTATTTTCGGCAAAAAGTTCCACAAAAGTTTCAGCTCTGTCCATGTTGGAAGGAAATTTGTGACATGTGTCAATCATGATTGGACACCTCTGGTGTTGGTTCCATTTTTCATTTGATTCATTTTTGTCCAAACTTTATTTAAATTCTTGAAATCTTAAATTTCTTTTTTGCAATATGATGCCCAATAATTTTTCTTTGCTTCAGCGATGATTTTATTACACTGGGTGTTAGCTTTTTTCATTTCCATACGATCTTCGGGTTTTCTGCTTTTGATGTAGATTTTGTATTTCTCTTTTTTATACTGAACTGCTTTCTCACATGCCTGTCCACCAAACATTACCCAAACGGTTACTGGACTTAAAAGTTTTCAGTTTTGGGATTGAAGATCGTGATCCTCCTGGTCTCCTAGAGGTCTCCAAAAACAGATCCCGAACGTGTCTCCCAAGGGTCTCCACTATCATGCTGCTTCCTCTGGCAGTGGGGTGAATATTGTCGTGAAGATAGTGCTGGTTAGTACGAAGGTTTTCATGGGAGACAAAAGATATGTTGTTGTTTTTTTGTCAACAAGCTCAACAGATAAAAAGCGTTGAACAAATTCCGCCGTACCTCCATACGTGCATGTCGTACAGGGGCGACTTTGCTGATGATTATCTTTGAGTTTGGATATTTATGTGCTACATGTTTGATGCAAGAAGCGAGATTTTGAGTTGGTGCTTTGAGATCTTTGTTATTCAATTCGTGGACACCACATAAAAAAACAATACAGTCTGCAGGATTGTCAAAAGTTGGAAAGTGTCTTGTCTGAAGAGTTTTTTATATCATGAATATCATTCACAGCACTTGAGTCTCCTTCGAAACCATAAGATCGTCCCAGTCGTCTTGAGCTGACACCTTTCAACACCGAATCATGGATAGTCAGAACATACAGAAAGTTGTGGTTCTGTTTACGTTGTTCTGATATCGTTTTGGTGTGTGACGTTGCATGTTTGAGCTGTGAAGTGACGTCTTTAGCTTCTTTGATGTCATGATGTTGTTCTTTCCCGTCTTTGGTTTTCTTTTTGGTTACTAGCCTATTTTTTGCTGGCATATTGCTGCTAGGCTAGTTATTGTTGCGTTTCATTTTTGTGCCTGTTGGTCGTCCTGCCTGCGTGTGTGCTTTTGTCTTAGAACGTCTGCGTACGTGGGATTTGTTGAATTGATATCTGTCGATACGCAAGTGATCAGGGAACTAGGTTGGACACCGTTACAGAGCCGTAGGAAGATCGCACGGCTCGCCATGCTATAGAAGATCCGGCATGGGTTGGCGTATGTTGATTTTGGAAAGGCTCTTGTGTCTGATGGAAAACCAAAACTTAGGGCTGCAACATCACGAGACAGAAGATCTCATTCTCAACAGCTCAACCGCTTACAGTGTGTTCAGGACTACCAACAGAACTCATTCCTGCCACGTGACGTACCATCCAGGAGTGGATTGAAATCTTGACAGAGGCTGCTATGTCATCAGAAACTCTTGACCTATTTAGGGCAAGAGTTTGCAGCCTCCTACAATAATTTGTGTGTGTGTGTGCGTCTGCCCCCCATCAGTGTCAGAATAATCAACTGGTTGATTGTGGACACTGAATGGATGAAGATGAAGATGAAGATGAAGACTGTCGCGCGTCACTGGTTGGCTTATGGTGGTTGCTGTCCGCTGGGTCTCGATCTGCGCAAGCACTTTCTAAAGTACTAACTTGGTTGCGCAGATCCAGTACGATGTTTTTCAGTTCAACGATCGTACTCACGAGTTCCGCAGAGCTAGGTATAGGTGTGATGTAAGTTGCCCCGCTCTGCGTGCCAGTGGTAACTGTGGTCGAAGGGCCATTTATATGGACAAGACTGCCATTTCGGTCTTGTTTCCCTCGTCACTGGTCGCTGACCTCTCGTAATCCGCCATTCCCGCAGACGTAGCTTCTTGCCACTGTTCAGCAAGGCGGCCTCGTCTTGTCCTGGTCATTTTGGACTAGTCCATGTCTCTGACTGCTGAAATTTTTACCAGTTAGGAGTCTCTGCCATCTTGAATCCGTGTCTGTGTGTGTGTGTGTGTGTGTGTGTGTGTGTGTGTGTGTGTGTGTGTGTGTGTGTGTGTGTGTGTGTGTGTGTGTGTGAGAGAGAGAAATATGTGATGATTTTTTTCCCTTCAATCAATCAATGTGAGACTACGAATCTTTACAAGATTTGAGTCCCACAAAGTCATAGCTTTGTTTATATGCTTTATCATCCCACAACATTACAATAAACTATAGGCTGCAAAACAGATTTGAAACAGAGTGTTTAATTTAACAGTTTCAAGATGGGAGAGCGCTGCATTCTCTTTCATTTGAGAGTTTTCCTTTTGTCCAGGGGGCCTAATTGTCTCTAGAAGGGTCCTTGTTTTAGAAAAGAAGTGACTCAAGTGTTAAACTTGAATGAAGTAGTTCACGCTGTTCATGTGTTAAACTTAGCTGAGCTCCAGCCATATTTTGTAAGGGGACATCTCGTTTCACCCTTTCCCCTTTCGCCCTTTCCAATTTCATCCTTTCCCATCGTTCTTTCCCATTTCGTCCTTTCCCATTTCACCCTTTTGCGTGATATTCACAGGACAGAAAGAAAGTGTGTATTTTGTGCTCCAACGTTAAATCAGCTACTTTTATTATATCATCAAATACCTGAGCCTCCCAGAGCAGAATGAAAAGTAAACTTTCAGTGTGGTTTGTCATTTGGTTTATGATCATTTTAAACCAAAACTTTCAGAAGCTAGTGCTTATCATTTCACAACAAATGCTGAAAAGAATGACGAATCATGCATATGTATCTAGCTGTGTTGCGATCTCATGCTAAACTATGCAAATTTGGACAGTTCTTGCTCTGTGCATTGACAGACAGATTCATAACTGGTTTCAATAATAAACCAATCCAGGAGGAAACTCTCCCTCTGTGCCTGAATCAGAATTGTCTCTGGACAAAGCACATTTGACTGCAGAATCTTATCAATCAGCTGTTCAAAACATCTAAGAGAGTCATTCCCCAGACATAAGAATAGAGGATGTCATGAAACTGAAGAGGAAAGTGAAGACAGACTACCAGCATCAAAAGAGTTTTCATTGTAGATCACAACATGACCCAAAGTAACGATTTTTAACACGTGAAACATCAATACGCACGCGTACACACAGGAAGACAGAGATAGAAGAAAGTGAGCTGTGGCCGTGGTTTGATTTTGGACGTGAAAGATGAAATTTAATGTAGAAGCACCATGTAATGAACTCGAATTTGACGCTTGATCGCTTCTTTTCAAATCAAAAGCTTGATTAGTTTCAGACCAGCACCCTCAGATAATTTCAGTTTTACCGGCGCAGCTAATGACTGCTTTGCTTCACGACAGATGTTCAAGCCACTATGCTGAGGAGTGTTCACATTTTGTCATTGTCTGATGACCGTTGTGCACAGCCTCCACTTGATGGCAAGCTGAATTTGTGTTTTTGTTTGTTTTTTTTTTAATCAGAACGAAAGCTGGCTGGAAAAAGAGGAAACAAGCAGTTAAGATAATAAGCATTAATCAATGAGCTCCATTATAGGGAGGAAACCGTGGCAAACTATGCCTTTAATCACTTGTTGAAAATTAGTTGTAATCATGTATACTCTTAGAAGGGCAT
>JAPXFY010000028.1:7372988-7375488 GCA_030674185.1 Monoplex corrugatus
ACTGCGTTGCTGTTCAGCACATTTCAACTACTGTACACGCCTGGTTTGTACAGTTTGTCCTTTGCCCGATTCACTTTCAGACACAGCCTCTGACGGCAGCTAATTTCCTCCTAAAGTTTTTAAAAGAAGAACGAGGCCAGCAGGAAAGAGAAGAAAAAAAGTTCTAAACATGTTAATAAATAGCAAAAAGTGAGCTCCATTGCAGGGAGAATGCAATGTCAAACCGTGCATTTAATCAGTTGCTGAAAATTACGTGTAATGGCGTATGCTCTTGGAAAGGAGTTTTTCTGTTCTTCTGTCTTCCCTACTGCTTAGAGTGCTTAGAATTAACTATGAATGATAGTGCTTCAAGTGGTGCCTCAAGAAAGGACTGGTAGTGAGCAAAAATATGATGACATAAAACAAAACATCTTGAGATGACCATATAATACAAATGTGGGAGATGCCAGCGCAATCTTGATGAGGATCACCATGCTGATGTCTCATATATAAGACAAAGTAAACGATAAACAGAGAAAATGTGGAATTTGATATTGACATTTGGATTTTCTCCCAGAAAACTTGAATACACTCAGACAGTTCTATATGATTTCCCTCAAAATTTTAAGCAAACGATGATCTGGTAGACTCCTTGAGTCTGTGTAAATCCTGTACACAAACAATGTCTTGGCATGGATGGGAGCTGGGAAGAGAACTATTGCATTATGTTTTATAGTACTCCTTGTATTGTGCTCTATTGCAATGTATTCTACTGTGTTGTACTGCACAGTTCTATGTTAATTTAAATTTAGGCAGTGCATCGCTGCCTTTTTTCTCTCAAACGAATTGAAATGAACAATGGCATTGATTTTAAATGTAATAAGTGTCTGCTGCGACCGAGATTATGGTTTACAAATTATACTGAAACACAGAAAGTAAAACAAACAAACAAACAAACAAAAAAAAAAACAACAAAAAAAAACAAAGACACAAAAACCACCACCACAACAACAATAGACAGCTACTCAAATGATAATTTGACACGAGAAACAATTATGCAGAGAAACAAATGAATGATAAGGAAATGACAATGAAAAAGTAGAGAAACAATGTAAAGAGATTTTTGAATTTCATCGTTTTACTGCTTGTCTTACCACATTCTCTGGCAGCTACTCGAACCATTCTTATTTTCTATATAAAAAACGAAAAGCAAACTAGAAGCTGGATCAAAGGGTGGGGGGGGGGGGGGGGGGGAGGCTAGAGGGGGAATGAAGGAGAGTGGTTGCCAATGATTAGGGAATAGACTAATGGCCTGCAGCAATGCATACGTTTGGTAATTAATTTAATAAAGGAATTACAAGCTTGTGTAATTATTTGAGAATTACGTCAACTGCACAGGATCTGAAGGCAGGTCTTCCCTTTGCAGTCAATCATCGTGTGCATGTCAGCCATTTCAGGCACAGGAAGAAAGAGGCAGGATTAAAGGGACGTTTTAAGCTGTCGGTGTTTTTGTTTCTTCATTCCCTTTCTCTTATTTGTACTCTGTTTGATCTTTCCTTTTCTTTCTTTAGTTCTTCCTCTGCTCAATTTTTTGTCCGTCCTCCGTCCCTCACCCCCACCCCCACTTTCTGCGTTTTTTTCTTCTATCATTTACTACCATTCCTATTTTCCCAAAAAAGAAGAGATGGGTTTGTATTGGCCTACGGTAAGTGTGTGTGTGTGTGTGTGTGTGTGTGTGTGTGTGTGTGTGTGTGTGTGTTTGTGTTTTGTGTGTTTGTTGTGTTGTTTGTTTGTTTGTGTTGTGTTTGTGTGTGTGTGTGTGTGTGTGTGTGTGTGGCGCGCGCGCGCGGGCGCTCGCGCGCGCGTGTGTAAGCACGTACACGTCCATATGTTTGTGCCCGTGCATTTGTGTGCATGTATGCATTTGTTCATGTGCCAAGTTGTATGTGCACGTGTTTGTGTTCGTGTGTGTGTGTGTGTGGATATGGGCGCACATGTTTGTGTGTATATGCGCGTGCCTGCGTGTGTGTGTGTGCGCGTGTGTGTGTATGTGTGTGTGTGTTTGTGTGTTTGTTCGTTTGTTTGTGTGTGTGTGTATGTGTGTGTGTGTGTGTGTGTGCGCGCGCTCGCGCGCGCGTGTGTGAGCACGTACACGTGCATATGATTGTGCCCGTGCATTTGTGTGCATGTATGCATTTGTTCATGTGCCAAGTTGTATGTGCACATGTTTGTGTTCGTGTGTGTGTGTGTGGATATGGGCGTACATTGTGTGTGTATGTGCGCGTGCGTGCATGTGTGTGTGTGCGTGGTGTGTGTGTGTGTGTGTGTGTGTGTGTGTGTGTGTGTGTGTGTGTGTGTGTGTGTGTGTGTGTGTGTTGTCAATATGACATCAATCATTTCCCAGCTGTTTCACTAAGAAAGACAAAAAGACACCTTACTCTCAAATAATTTTAGACCTGTCTGTTTTTACGGCTTTTTATAGGCGAACGTTTTTCTTTGGATTTCTGTTTCTTTTGTCTGT
>JAPXFY010000028.1:7380488-7390488 GCA_030674185.1 Monoplex corrugatus
ATACTTTAGGAAGTGATCACTTACCTATCCTCATAACACTAACTAACGAAAACATCAGGATGAAAGACAGCATTCCTGATATTATACCAAAATATAATTATACACGCGCTGATTGGTCCTTGTTTCAGACTGTTCTTTCTAATCGAGATTTCACACATTATGAAAGTGAAAATGTAGACGTTATGTTTTCTAAATTCCAGGAGTCAGTTCTAGCTGCTGCAGACCTTTCCATCCCGAAACTCAAAACTTTTAAGTCTAATAACCGTTTGGGTAATGTTTGGTGGACGGAGGTATGTGAGCAAGCAGTTCAGTATAAAAAAGAGAAATACAAAATCTACATCAAAAGCAGGAAACCTGAAGATCATATGGAAATGAAAAAAGCTAACACCCAGTGTAATAAAATCATCGCTGAAGCAAAGAAAAATTACTGGGCATCATACTGCACAAAAGAAATTTCAGATTTCAAGGATTTCCATAAAGTATGGACAAAAATGAATCAAATGAAAAATGGAGCCAACTTACCTAGGTGTCCAATAATGATTGATACAAGTCACAAATTTCTTTCCGACATGGACAAAGCTGAAACTTTTGTGGAACTTTTTGCCCAAAATAGTAAAGTAGATGGTTTGACTCCTACCTGCAAACACTACAGGGAAATGGCAGCTAACAACCCTATCTACACTGATCCAATACCTCAAAATGATCTCTGGTTTAATTCTCCAATCACCTTAGAAGAGTTAAAAAACACTATCTTGTCTCTGCGCAACAAAAGGAGTTCGGTAGGTGTTGATGCAGTTTCAACTGAAATGATTAAACATCTTCCAGAAAACTATATTATTTTTTTACACAAAATTTTTCAGAAATGCTGGGCTGGTGGAACTATACCACAATTATGGCAAACGTCTGTTGTTATACCAGTATTAAAAGCAGGAAAGCCTAAAAACAATAAAAACAGTTACAGACCTATTGCTTTAACGTCCCATACGAGCAAACTATTGGAAAAATTGGTATTAAACAGACTTGTACATTACTGTGATAAAAATAACGTTATTCCAGTAAATCAGGCTGGTTTTAGAAAAGGGAGATCTACAGTTGAGCACCTGGTTAAACTTACCACTCACATCAAGAAAGAGTTTGCCCGCAGAAAAAGTCTTTTAGCTACATTTTTTGATGTGAAAAAAGCTTACGATCAAGTTTGGCATACGCGTTTATTGTACAAGCTGAAATCTATTGGTTTATCTGGCAATATGTATGATTACATTAAGTCTTTTTTAGCCAATAGAACTATTCAGGCAAGAGTGGGAACTAGTTATTCTACTTCACGACATCTTGATATGGGAATTCCACAAGGTTCAGTGATAGCACCGCTTTTATTTAATATCCTTATACAGGATCTTCCTAAAGCACTCTCAAATCGTGTTGTTTTGGCACAGTATGCTGATGATATATGTATTTGGATGAATATTACTTTAAAAAAGACAACTCCACAGAGAGCACAGAATTACATTAGGAAATTGTATCAATCTGATCTTGATAATCTTGGAAACTATATGTTAGAAAATGGTCTGTCGTTGTCAGCGGAAAAAACTAACATGATGCTATTTAATTCTGGTGGTACTTTAAGTAACTTGCCTACTTTCAGATTGCTTGGTGAAGTGTTACATTACAAACAGGTTGTAAAATTTCTGGGAGTCTTTATGACATCGAAATTAAACTGGAATGTCCACTTTGATTATATTTCAACAAAAGCAAGAAAAGCCCTAAATTTTCTAAAGATAATAAGCCGATTACCTTGGGGAATGGATACGAACATACTAATTCATCTGTCAACAGCACTTGTACGATCTAAATTATCCTATGCGCAAGAAGTGTTTTTCAGTGCACCAAAATATTTATTAAAGAAGATACAAAGCTTAGACTGCAAAAGTATTAAAATTGCTCTAGGTGTCCCTACTCATGCCTCTAATCTGGAAACGTACAAAGTTGCTGGAATTCTGCCTCTGAACAACTATCGTGAGCTAGCGACAGCAAAATTTGCAGTTAGAACTACTTCACAAACGGACAATTTTGTGAGTAAGGAAATTAAAATCAGGTCTGATGTTGACTTTCCAAAGCGAGCAAAAAGCATTTCATCACAAATGACTGTTTCAACTTACATATCTGACTTGGTCAAACAGTCTAACATAAATATGGATGAAATAGCTGAGACACCATCAACAACGCCTATCCCTACATGTGAAATGCAAAAAGCCTCTTTTGATATTGATTATACAGACGCTAAGAAATCTGAAAACGTCAACATTTCGATATCCACAGCAAGAGAACACATCGATGAAAAATACCGTACCCACCTTCACATTTTTACCGATGGATCAGTCTTAGAAAATAAATGTGCTGGAGCAGCACTTTTATGTTCCAAAATTTAAGATAAAAAAGTCATTTTTCGTTGGGGCAAACTTATCGATCTTTACAGCGGAATTAGTCGCTATTAATCAAGCATTGCATTATCTAGTAAATCTTAAACCCATGTCTTTCAAAGTAGTTCTCTTTGTTGACTCAAAATCTGTATTATATGCCTTACGGTCTTTTAATGCCGACACAAGACCTGATTTAATTACTGAGGCAAATCATCTTATACATCGTTTAAGGGTCAAAGGTACAGATATCAGTTTATGCTGGGTGCCTTCTCATGTTGGTCTTCACGGCAACGAAGTAGTTGACAGAGCAGCTAAGCAAGGCGCCCAGAATGCTGATAATGCTATAGAATTACATGTTCATACCTCCGTAAAAGAAGCTTGCAACTTGCTCGAATCAGCCTCATGGACTCGATTTCTTGAACATTCAGATGAACAGTTTGTGTCACAACAAATGATAAAACTTACCGTTCAAAATGTATGTAAAAAATTGCAGTATTCTTCTATGTATCATTTGAGATCGATTGTTGCTGTTTGTTTTCGTATTCAGCTAAACGCATTGAGAACAAAATATTGTAAAAATGTCAAGTGTATTTGCGGCGAACAGTTCACACTGTTTCACTGTTTATTCTACTGCAAAATGCTACGTTCTTTTTACCGAAAATGTTTACTCAAGAAAAGTATTCTGAAAATCATTTCCAGAAAATTACATCAGATCAAACGTTGTTAGTTAGAATTTCAGAATCATTAGTTCACAGTCCTGTTAATGCATTACTTTAACTTTATTCGGTTTGTATTTTAGTGTTACAATTTCCCTTCACGTTATTGAAGTTAATTGTTAGTGTTAAGTTCTCGTTCCATTTTACTGTTCCCCCACCTGCTAATGTCTTTTTCCTCTGTCTTCCCTCTGCCCAAATCCAACCCGTCCAACTATCGTTCTACATTTTATTTTGTTCACTTTTTTTTTTTTTTTTTTTAAATAATTTCCCCTCCCCCCCTCCCCCGTCTAATATCACTTATAGTGAAAAGACGTTAAATTAAAGAACGAACGAACGCACACACACATATACACACATACACATACACACCACACACACATACACACACACATACACACACACACACGCACACACATAAACACACACATACACACACACATACACACACACATAACACACACATATACACACACATACACACATACACATACACACATATACACACACACATACACATACACACACACACACATACACATACACATACCACACACACATACATGCGCACACACACATGTATAACCACTTACAACATATGTGTTATAACTGTCAACCTGCCCCCAGACGGATATGACTGCCTTTATATGGGGATGAAGAACGGTCCCACAAGCAAAATTCTGCTCTCCCTGTGTGGTAAGTTGGTTTGTATGAATTCGTATGCTTAGATAGGGAATGCTCGCACGAGTTCTTGCCTAAGTAAGAAGAAGAAAAAGAAGAAGAAGAAGACGAAGAAGAAAAGAAGAAGAAGAAGAAGAAGAACAACAACAACAACAACAAGAACAAGAACAAGAACAAGAACAACAAAAAGAAGAAGAAGGAGAAGAAGGAGAAGAAGAAGAAGAAGAAGAAGAAGGAGGAGGAGGAGGAGGAAAAGGAGGAGGAGAAGAAGAATACAGAAAGAAAGAAAGAAAGAAGAAGAAGAACGAAAGGAAAGAAAGAAAGAAGAAGGAAAGGAAGAAGAAAGAAAGAAAGAAAGAAAGAAGAAAAAGAAGTAGAAAGAATGAATGAAAGAAAGAAAGAAAGAAGAAGGGAAAAAATGAAAGAAGAAGAAGAAAGAGAAAAAAAGATGATGAAGAAAAAGGAGAAGAAGAGCAAGAACAAGAAGAAATGAAGGAAAGAAAAAAGAAGAAGAAAAAGAAGAAAAGAAAGAAAGAAAGACAGACAAAAGAAGAACTGTCAACTAATTATAGGTTGTAAAACAGCATATGGCAATTCCTTTATATAATTCAGCATTAGAAGAGAGAGAGAGACTGAGAGAGAGAGGGGGGAGGGAGGGAGAAAGAGTGAGAGACATACATACATACAGACATACAGACAGACAGACAGACAGACAGAGACACAGACAGACAGACAGACAGAGACACAGACAGAGAGAAGTGGAGGGGGCGAGGGGAAGAAGCGCTAATTTTCATAAAGTTCTAATAAACGAAAATGGATCTGGAAGCAGAGAGACAGATATGAAAGTAATCATACTGGCTGTTTCATCATATCTGTCCTAATTTCAAATACCTGTGAAAAGAAACAACCAGTCACGCAGAAACCAATAATATCAGCTAAAAAAAACAACTTTTTGAAGGGAGATAATCCACTCGTAACAACAAAATACGCGTGAGCAAAATAGGCAGAGATAGCTCCAAGTGAAGCAAACTAAATTACAGGTGACATCTACTTTCTCTGCTGACAAGTAGAGGCAGTTACACAAAATCACTTGGGTCTGCCAGCTTCAGTCAGCTCTTGTGTATCTCTCATTGCTCCGTTTTTCATGAGAAGATAGCAGAGGTCTTTTAGTGGATCAAATTATATTGTGCTAATCTTCTTCTTCTCCCTTAACTCTGTGAACTGTTACTGGGGTGCACTAAAGAATTGTTCACCAGATTCCTCAAGTTATATCGGTTGTGCTAATAATATTTCAAAATGTTTAAAAATTCAATAAACGTTTACAAAAACAACATAATTGAAAAACAATGGTGTATTCTCTTTTGAAACACAAGACTTTACGTATGATGACCAAGTGCTTAAGATGTCAGACTCATGATTACAATATCTGAGTTCAAACTAGCTTTAGGTAACACTTGGTCAGAAAAGAGTGATTTCTTATTGTCTTCAAAGTCAGCATATGTAGCCTACAGACCTGCTAGAGCCTAAACTTATTTAAAACGCATGCAAAACCTCAAGACCTCAAAGATCTTGTAAGCTGTATCAGAAGCTGAGCGGCAACATATTCATAGATACTCACTGAGGTGGGATAGTGAGATAACGTTGCCTAAAACACATTTTATTATTAAATCTCTATCGGGAAATGCTTCCTCGAATTTTTAGTGAATGTGTTACAAGCTGATGACGCTTCGATTGCTTTCATTAACCATGCCAATATTTAAAGGCGTAATCTATTGATTTTCAATTGCATACTCGTAAAGCGAGTTTACACAATATTCCTCTGAAGTCATTGCCGACGTCCATCCCAACATGTGCTTACAAACAACTTTTTTCAACATCTTTCATAAGAACGTGAACATCTCTTCTTCGATATTAAACACATCTGTTCCGTTTACAGTTGAGTTCTGCAAAGGTGTTTGTTTGATAATGTTTGGTTTTAGCATTACACTCCAGGTGTTTGTTTGATAATGTTTGTTTGATAATGTTTGGTTTTAGCATTACACTCCAGGTGTTTGTTTGATAATGTTTGGTTTTAGCATTACACTCCAGGTGTTTGTTTGATAATGTTTGGTTTTAGCATTACACTCCAGGTGTTTGTTTGATAATGTTTGGTTTTAGCATTACACTCCAGGTGTTTGTTTGATAATGTTTGGTTTTAGCATTACACTCCAGGTGTTTGTTTGATAATGTTTGATAATGTTTGTTTTTAGCATTACACTCCTCGTGCCTTGGTTCCACATGTGACTATATCTCAACCCGAACTGGCCAGTGACTGGTTCATATTTTGGTTGATGTGGCAGACATTTTGCTTATGCATATGTATGAATCATAACCTGAAAGAAAAGAATTACTCGATCGAAAACCTGAAAATGATTTCCACCATGTGTGTGTCATCATATCGCGAAGGTAGTCACATTCTGTCGTATGTCCTGGTAAGTCTAGAATCATCTCTTTCCCGAGTGATTGCGTCCGATTGTTCCGGCGGTTAGATCTACCCCGCATTTTCACACTGTTTCCTCAGCAGACTTGTGTTGAGAGCATATGGAATTGTTCGAGTGTGCTCTGAGTCTCTCTTGAATAAACACCAGAGTTCAATAAGCTGTGAGGATATATTTAGACGCAGAGTGCGGATCAGCCATCAGGTCAAAGATCATGAAATGGGAACAAAGTGATGGGTAGATATTCAAAATATTTGATTATGAAATGAAGGAGGGAATATGATATACGGTCCAATCAAACGCACGTCTAGTGATCACTGAGCTAAAAGTTAACACAGATGGCCTTATGGTGGCTGCCGTGTCAAAAAATAAACATAAACCAATCACAAGTTGGTGGACGTTATTTTCAGGTTTTAGATCATGTGACTGTTTCTTCAGGTCATGGTTAATACATATGCACGAGCAAGATGTCTGCTGTATCACCCAAAATATCAACCAATCATCAGCCGGTTCGGTTTGAGATATAGGCGCATGTCTTGGTTCCAGACATAATAGTGAGTGACGTAAAATAATGACGCAAATGCTCATCATCATCATTATCAAGTGCCTTGCCACATGGCGTTGGCGATCATGGCCTTCCATCTGTTTCTATCTCTTGTTGCCTCAAGCACCTCTTCCACCCTCTTTGTCTTCAGCCACTCTGCAAGTCCGTCCTATATCTTCTCCCTGTGTCTACCTTGTGCTCTCTTTCCATCCAGCTTTCCCGTTGTGACCAGGTGCTCCAATTCCCCTTTCCTCATAAAATGGCCTATAAATGTTGCCTGTCTTTTCCTAATCTTCCTTATGAATGATCTTCTTGTGTCTGCCTCCATCAAGACTGTCTCGTTTGTTTTCTTTGCTGTCCGTGGAACTCTCAACATTCTTCTTAGAAACCACATCTCGGCTGCCTCAATCTTGTTCTGGCTTTGCTTGTTGACTGTCCACGTCTCACAATCGTACAACAGTATTGGTTCTATATAACATTCAAAAACTCTCTTCCTGATGTTAATTGGTAGGCATTTGTTGGTAAGACTACTTTTCATCTTCTTGAATGCTGTTTTTGCTTGGCCGATTCTGCTGGCTATTTCTAATGTGCATCTGCCGTCTGGTGAAATGATCGTTCCCAGTATTTAAACTTATCAACCTGTCTCAAGGTTGTGCCGTTTGCTGTTATTTTGCATGAGGGGATTTCATGTTTTTTACTGATCACCATGACTTCAGTCTTCCTGCTGTTTAGTTCCAACCCCTTACCTTTGCTTTCTATTTCTAGTGTATTCGCAAGGTTTTGTAGGTCCCTTTCATTTTCTGCAATTAGCACGGTGTCATCTGCGTATCAATGTTGTTTATCATTTTTCCTCCAACCCTTAATCCAGGGCCTTCCTCCAGGTTTCTCATGATGTTTTTGCTGCAAAGCGAAAACAGACCTGGCGACAAAACACAACCCTGCCTGACCCCCCCCCCCTTCCCTTGATGACCCGGGAACAGCCCATATCGTCCTCCATTCCCATTGCAGCTGTCTGTTCCCAACACATATTTCTGACCATTCATTTCCGTCAGTATTGAGTCTCTCCAGTTGGTTGATCAATTCTTCATGTCCTATCCGCTCGAAAGCCTTGGTATAATCAACAAAGTACAAACATAAATCCTTATTAATCTCGATCGACCTCTCTATGACAGATCCCAGGATGCGCACGGCACCAACAGCCCCTTTCCCTTTCACAAATCCACACTGTTCTTCTGCTATTTCTCCTTTGACTTTACTCCTTCTCCCCATCATGATTATTCTCAATAGGATTTTTGTTACATGACTAATCAAACCAATTGTGCGATGGAGTTCGCATTCTATAGCTCCTGTCTTCTTTGGAAGTGCAATGAAAATTGATTTTGACATATCTTTGGGGATTTTTCAAGTGTCATAAATTTCAGTTTAGGAAGACCGTCATTCTTCCAATACCAAATTCCTCCAGGGCTTCAATCATCTCTGCAGTAATGTCGTCTGGTCCTGGGGCTTTTCCTAGTTTCATCTTTTTCTGTGCTGCTCTAACTTCATCTTTCATTATGGGTGGTTGTTCAACTTTCTTTCTTATAATGTGTTCTTCGTTTATGTCATCTTCAAAAAGGTCTTTAATGTACTCTCCCCATCTGTCTATTTTGTCTTTTTCCATGATAAGCGTGCCATCTTTCGATTTTAAGCAACCAGTTGATGTGCGTGTATTTTTCCTGTGGACAATTTCTTCAGTTTGTCTGTACATATCCTGAGGATCCGTTTTGTGTCAGTCTTCTATTTCTTTGCATTTTGTTTACAGCCAAGCTTCCTTAGCTTCTTTGTACCTATTCCTGATTTCTTTGTTTGTCTTCCTGTATATCTCCTCGTTTCTCTTTGCCTTCCTCCATTCCTCAATCAAGCCTAAAATTTCTTTTGTCATCCAGTTCTTTTTTGCTTTTCTATCTACTTTAGGGATTTCTTCACAAGCTTCATTTATCGAATTTCTCAACTTTGTCCATTGTTCCTCACTGTCGTCAACGTCTTCCAGAGCACTGAATTTGTTTTGAACATGTACGTCAATTTTTTTACGTATCACTTCATCTGTCTTTAAGAGTCCCAGATTTAGTTTGATGTTGCTTTTGGTCTGTTTCTTTTTCCTAAATTTCAACCTAAATCTTCCCACTACAGGATTGTGGTCACTGTTGCAGTATGCGCCTGATAGTGGTTTTGCTAACAGTAAGGAATTTCTGAATCTTTTATTAATCAGGATGTAGTCAATCTGATTTTTGGTATTATCTCCTTACCCTTTCTGCTCTCCTTTTCGCATAGCTGCAAATGATATGATAATGTAATTCATTGGGCATGCTATATTGTGGCTTGACGGTTAGAGCAGAAATAATTTCGTAAAAAGAAGTAATGACATCTGTTGCATTCACCCACCTCCACACAGTGGTAAGCACAGTGGACAGACCACAGCTAGAACCAGCCCTCATCCAAATTTGTGTGTACTCTGAACTTAGTAAGCTGGGACCTCTCAGTCAAGTGTCATCCATTTTGAAGATGCATCACGAAGGTTTTGCTCAAATTTCACAACCAGCACCGCACAAAAATTTCGAACTTGGAAGATGCATCAAAATACGTTTCGTCACTGTGTTTTTTCAATGGAATTTACACCATAATTTATACAAATTTCAGACACCTTAACCCAGTGTCTTAAAACGGCATTTTTATGAACACACGTGTTACATTTGAAAAAAGAGAAACTCAATGTGAAAATGCGAATGCCGATAAGAGAAGTGTGACGTAAAAATGTGTCTGCCGATTCAGCTACTTTCCGCTGTTCGTTCTTGAAGGTAAGTTTGTGATTCACTTGATAATGAATCGAGAATATTTGTTTTGGTTTATGCTAATGCTGAAAATTTATGTTTAAGTTCTGTTTCGTTGTATGGAAATATGTAGACTCCTTTGGAACAATCTAGAAATGACAAGAAAAACGTAGAATACCTTAGATCTATCTAGAATATTCCGGAAATCGTAAACAAATTTAATCTGTACAATGATTGGCTAGAACTACAGGATATTCTAGAAAGGGAAGGTTCGAGAATGCAGCTATGATTGGCTGAAAATCTAGGAAAAAGCCGAGAATATTCGGGAACTTTCCATAATGTTATAGATAAAGCGTGACTG
>JAPXFY010000028.1:7395488-7405488 GCA_030674185.1 Monoplex corrugatus
ATGTCTCTGATGACTCATAACGAATTGACAACCGAATTATAATATAAAAGATACGTAAACAAACAAACAATCAGCTCCCTATATCAATGCAAAAACTCTGATTTTACATTATCACAAAATTAATCGAAAACAGAACTTTAAATTTGATAGTTCCAAAATAAGAGAGCGCTGCAATCATTTTGGATTTTTCCAGTTCCCCCCCCCCCCCCCCCCCCCCCATAGTGCCTACTTGTCTCTAGCATGGTCCTTATGCCTTAGAAAGAATAAAAAATACATGGTTTTACCATGTTAGATGTGGCTCAGTACGTTCATTTCTCATCCATATCTATCTGTATTATTCTAGAATGGAGCAACGTAACGTGTTGAATTTGAATGAGATGATTTACATTTTTTACGAGTTAAAATTAGCTCAGTATAAGCTGCGTTTTTTCTATAAAATTCTAGAACGAATTGATTCACGTATCAAATTTGAACGAAATTTGGAGTTTGTTTGCACTTGGACAGTTCCATATGTGCCCCATCCATACCCACCTGCAACTGTCAGCAGACTTTCTGAGCCTGCTCAAAGCCTTATGCGCTGGTAAGGTCTTGAAATGGGGAGAGGGGAGGGAATGAGGGGACCTATCAAGCACTAATGTGACACCACCACAATAACGGAAACATTAGCAGCGAACATGTCAGTTTTTAATATTGCAGGCTGGGACTGAACTCCAGATATCAGATCTTAAGTCCACAGTTCTGTCAAAAAAATCAACCAGCCCACTTTTGAAATAATATACGCTATTCAGGTGTTAATAATAATAATAATAATAATAGTTGTAGTAGTAGTAGTAGTAACAATTATGATAATTATGATAATAATAATGATAATATCAATAATAATAATAATGATGATGATGATGATACTTATGAGGTATAATATCTTGATACACAAATCAATTCGAAACACATCATCCACTAAAATATTCACAATGACAAAAATTCAAGGGCACAAAGCACACTCACAACGGAAGGGGGAGGACAGGAGAGGAGTAGGACGAAAGGGAAATCATAGAGGGGGAAATCACTGTCGGACAAAAAGGTATGTCTTCAAGTTAGACTTCAAGGAAGACAGAATATGTGACTATTGAAGAGATAGGGGAAACGCATTCCAGGTATTTGTACCAGACACAAAAAAGAGCGGCAAACGTCTGTGGAACATCTGTATCGCGGAATTTGTAAACAAGTAGTATCAGAAGCAGAATGGAGAGGTCAGCAGAGGTGTATATTTCGAGGTGGTCACAAAGAATAGTATGTACTATATCATGAATACACTTGTAGTATAATGTATTGATTTTGTATAAAATCTTTGAGAAGTAGGCAAACACTGGAAAAAGTGAAGCAAGGAGGTAATATGATCAGGCTTCTTTTTTTTCACAAACAGCAAGATTGGTTGGAGTTACATACAATAATTGATGCGAGACAAGATCAGAGAAGTTGCAAGATTACATAGTACTAGAGTTGAATGATAATGGTGAATAGAATTGAAACGTTGCAGTTGATCGTAACAAGACTGACAGTGTTGAGGATCAAGAGCAACGCCATGGTTAAACTTAGCTTAGCACCATCCATGTTTTTGTCAGATTCTAGAATGTTCACAAGTCAAACTTAGTTTGGTATGTTCTGAGCTACCTTCTTCTATATGATTTTACAACGAATTGTAAATTCTTACAGTTCACGTGTAAAGGTTAGTCCAAAGAATTCTTAACTAATTCTATGAGATTATAGAAAGTACTGTTGGTTGATATTTAGTGGGCAGCTTTGGGCTCAGACAAAGACAGAGAGGAAGAGAGAGGGAGGGAGAGAAGGAGAGAGGGGGGTGGGGAGCAAGGAAAGCACTAGAGAAATATCAGTTTCTTTATTCTGGCTTTTCAATATGTTGTACTCAGGGATTTTATATGTTTGAGAACACTTTGATGATTGTTTAATTGAAATTGATGCCATTTTGCTGGATAAATAAATGTGATTTTCAGTTCATCGTATCATTGTATCTTCCTGGCTTGTATCTGAGCTGCAGGCAGGTAGATTACAAAAAAACAAAAAACAAAAAAAACTTAATCAAGAGGACTTCCACTCTCTCCATGCATTAAGCAGGACTTGTGACACACATATTCAGCCACATGTATGCAAAATTGTTTAAATTAAGTGTCCTTCTGGCTGAACATATAATCCAAACTTTGTTTCCATTCAATAAAAACAAACAATGAAAGAAAGAAACAAGCAAACAAACAAACGAAGCAACAGACAAAATGCACAATAAAAATGCTGAAAACACACACACACACACACACACACACACACACACACATACACACACACACACAAACACACAAACACACAAACACACAACACACACACACACACAACACACACACACACACACACACACACACACACACACACACACACACACACACACACACACACACACTCCATGAAGCCATATAAATCCACCTCTCTTCTTTCCAAAGAGACTGACGAAACAGGAAGACCAGTAAATGACAAAGCAAAAAGAACAAAAAAGAAATATCAGCGTACTAATGACAAAGAGAAAGAGAGAGATAAATGAACGACAAATGAAACAGAGAACATTTCAAAGAAGAGATGCAAAGAAAAATAATATGACAGAGTGAGAAGAAACAAAAACAAAACAAAAATTAGATGACTTAAGCCATACTACGATCCTGCCTTTTCTTCCTGTGGCTCAAATAATTGACAAGCATCATATGACTGACCGGAAGAAAAAAAAAAACATCACTGCCTTCAGCTTCACGTGATTCACAAGTAGTTACGCAGTTTTGTAATTCCTCCAATCAACTGATGGATATATGCATGCACCAACTTTTCTAAACTCAGTGTATTTCCTAAATCATTTGCAGGCAGTTTCCTCCATCTGCTACCCTTCTCATCCCACCTTGCCTCTTAGTCATGATATGTTGAGTACTATCATTAATCTGAAAATCTTTAGTAGAATTTAAGAAAAGGAGGAAGACCAATTTCTATTTAAATAAAAAAAAAGGTGATAGCAGAGGGGTATCCCGGAGTCATGACTTGGAGTATCAGGAGTTAAGGGCAGAAACACTTGCAAGACTAGGGTTTCTCCTCTGAGGACCTTCTGCTGTTTGGCTCTCCCCAAAGTTTCTTACTACTATTGATATTCTGACTATTGATATTCTAACCAGTGCAACTACGAATATTTTCCTTAGTGCAGCCAGGGTATCTGTGTAGATCAGCATTGGTGTAGAAGGAGTGTTGGACTTTCAAGACGCAGACGACGAGTAACACTGTTTGATGGAAACTTGTGTTCAGATTTTACAGCATTGAAGTTTCATGTTGTTTTAGTGTACACCTTACAGGCAAGGGCTCAACCAGCACTTGTACACCATTTGCTTATGTCACCACGCTTGTTATGCACATTTGTTCTTGTTCTTGTTCAAGTTCAGTTTCCTAAAAGAGGAAGAAAAACGAAAAGTGAAGTGGGGATTTTGGCTGAGTGAAACCATGTGGTTAGAAGAAATGAAAAACATATATTTACGTGCACATCGTTGGGGTTTTGTATTATCAGTATATCGCCAGTATAGTTATGGTTGTTGTCTTCAGTTTCGTGTGTCCATTTATGGTTGTTGTCTTCAGTGTCGTGTGTCCAGTTATGGTTGTTGTCTTCAGTGTCGTGTGTCCATTTCCATTCTTTCCTGTTTTTTACATTGTCTTTATCCTGGCAGTATTTCCAATAAGACATTAAACTAAGATCCTGTGTCCAACAGCCACTACTCAGGATACACAGAAGAATAGTAAATGTTAAGTCGCTTTAAGAACAGATCGAACAAAAAAGGAAAAAGAAATGAAAGAAATAGATGACAGTACCATGGTTATGAATTTTTCCTGGGGAAAATAGTCTGAATCATTCACAACTAGATCCATCGTGTCAACTGTACAAAACAATCAAGTATCATGCCATACAATACAGGCAATACAATACATCATGATACAATAAACACATATTGATACAATGTTATACAATATATATTTCGTCTAAAAGCATATATGTGAATAGACATCAAAAGAAATAACGAACGAACAATACATATTTAATACAATACAATATGTGTGCACACGACGTGATACAATTCTCATTTCTAATATTTTCTTTCACACCTCTGGTCTATTTCGTGACCTTCAACACAGTAAAGTGTTTATCACATCATGAGTGCAGACCAGATTTGGAAGGAGCATATATGGAACTATTCAACTCTTATGAAAAACCCTCTTAAACAGAACAAAATTCTGACAATTCTCTGCTGGATCTTACTATCTCATCATACCAGACTCCATAACGTGATGTATTGATCCAGTACAAAACTTAAACAGTACTGAACTAGAGTGCCCCAAACCTTGACCTTTTGAATTTGAAAATTATGTTCTCGCTTTTCTTTATCTGGGTTTCATGAAACCCTACGATTCAAAATCAATTCCAAGCAAATGGGAGAGAAAATGCAAAAAATTGCCCAAGAGCAGACATGATGAAAACTAATTTTCAGCGTCTAATGAAAGGCACAGTCTGACAAAACTTCCTCCTTATAACGGAGCTCACTTATAACTGTTTGTAATAATGGGCATAAAGTTTTTCTTCACAACTTTCCTGTCAGCCTTGGTCTGTTTGATAAGTTAACGGAAATCAGTTGCCATTAATCAGAGGCTGTGTGTGAGACACTACTCCAAGCAAATGACGAACTGTGAACACCTGACAACTGTGATGGTTGGAAAGATCTATAAGTTGTCGAGATGTGATGCACTCATTAGAAGTTGAATGTCAGATTTTATTTGTGGGTGCTGGCCTGAAACTAATCGAGCCTTTCACTTGAAAAGAATCACGTGAGCAGGGGGTCACATTCCAGTTTATTATCTGCAGTTGTACTTACAGATCCAAGATTGGCCTCTCTGTCTGTCTCTCTGTCTCTCTCTGGCTCTCTATCTCTTTCTCTGTCTGTCTGTCTCTCTCTCTCAATCCCCCCCCCCCTCTCTCTCTCTGTATGTTCGTTCGTTCTTTGATTTAACGTCTTTTCACTGTAAGTGATATTAGATATGATATGATATGATATGATATGATATGATATGATATGATATGATATGATTGATATGATATGATATATGATATGATATATGATATGATATGATATGATATGATATGATATGATATGATATGATATAATGATATGATATGATATGATATGATATGATATGATATGATACTATGTGCGTGTGTGCATTCGTGTATGTGTATGTGTGTGTGTGTATGTGCGTGTGTGTGTGTGTGTATGTATGTGCGTGCGTGCGTGCGTGCGTGTGTGTGTGTGTGTTTGTGTGTGTGTACATAAGCACACACACGCTCATACACTGGCTGATATAAACCATCTCCATTCTTTCTCAAAGAACACTGACAAAAACAAAATGACCACAAAACGACACAAAGGAAAAAAGCAGAACAGAAAGAAACATTGAAGCACAAGAAGAAAAAAGAATCGGGGGTGGGGGTGAGGGTGGCGGTGGGCAGACAAGAAATAGACAAGAAATGGAGCAAAGAATGAGCTAAAGAAAGAGAAGGAAAGATCAAACAGAGTACAAATAAGACAGAGAAGAAAAAACAAAAAGGTCAATTACTACGATCCTGCCTTTTCTCCTTGTGGCTGGAATGACTGACATGCACACGATGACTGATTGGAAATTAAAGGTCTGCCTTCAGACTCTGTGCAGTTCTACAAAATTGTCAAATAATTATCGAGGCATGAAATTACTTCATTAAATTGAATACCAAATACATGTCTGCACTGACTAGTGCAGCCCATTTGTCTATTTGGTGATCACTGGATTCAATATTGCCAACGTCATCCTCCCATCCCATTCCTGTCTAAATTGTATTGTTTTTCTCCAAAAGAAGAAAGAAAAGAATGGAGGAATGTGGATGTGGTTATATGAGGTAAGGGTTGGTATTAATGCAAAGCTCTGCAGTCTTTTTACAGTATTTTTCTGCTTGTTTCTCACTCTTTCTTAATATATGTACTTATTCTGTATTTCATTGTCGGCATCTTTGTTATCATTTTAATATTTGTCTTCTCATTGCTGTGTCTTCATGACTATTGCAGATAAGACATTAAATAAATTAGCATCGTGTATGCAGCAACCTCTCAGCACATGTCCAAGTGTTGTCCACGGTTCCATTCTGCAGAAAAGCTATTATAAAGTAATAAAAAATACATGTAACAAAACAAGGTAGCGTTGCTTTATGGTATAAGCACTCCCCTGGGAAAAATAGTGTGAATGATTAACGTGTTCCAATAAAGCATCATACAATACACTGTCATTTTCCTTGTCTTTTATATTAGATATGTTATTGCTGTTTAAAGCCCATCCGACGGCGTAGAGCCCTATCAGGGCTATAACCATTCAAAACATACAATACTTCAACAGGAAAAAAATATATATACACATATTTGAGCACATAATCTAAGGAGATGCCCCTGGCGTTAACCACTCCGTCCAATTTATCGCACATAGGGATTTAAAAAACAAATCTGAATACAAATTTAAACATAAATAAGGACACTAAAACATACATAGAATTGCCTAAAATTGCTTTCGCATATCTCGTTTCCCTAGAGCCACTTAATACATGTGCCCAGTTATCAATCCTAAGAGAAAGTACGTAAGATTTTATCGAACTCATACAGGTGAATGAACCAGCAAGGCAGAAAATGATTGGAAGAAATGGCAGAAAGCAAAGAAACAAGACAAAAACAAAGAGAGTGACAAACAAAAGGAAATTTCTAGCACAGGATTTCCAGAAGGTGGGGATACTATTTATACTGCAAGAGCCCCCCACCCCTGGCATCCCCATGGAGGGAATATTAAATATGAAAGTTTTGATTCAATACAAATTCACACTCATCACGACTGAACTGGTAACCCTCAGATTTTGAATAACAGAATCTTTGAAATTCACTTCGAGATATTGTTTCCTTTCCTTCTCTCTGTACTCTATACTCTGGTTGCCCTGTCATTCAAAGTCAAACAGAGAAAAAGGACCACAAAACTCTGTCCCAAAAACATATCCAATTAAAGCTAATTTTCGGTAACTAATCAAAGGCGCAGTGTGACATGGCTTCTTTCCTACAATGGACCTCATTTATTGCTGTTTGTTAACGTGGGCCACATTTTTTTCTCCCTTTTCTGCTAGCCCTATTGTGCTTAAAAAGCCAGCGGAAATCAGCTGCCATCAAACAGAGGCAAATGCGCAGTAGTAATCCAGACAAATGATGAAATGTGAACACCTCGTAAGTGTGGTTGAACATCTGTCAAGAAGCAGTGCAGTCATTGAAGGTATTAGCTCAAATTATCAGTGGGTGTTGGTTTGAAACTAATCAGGCTCTTGACTTTAGAAGAAGCGAGTTAGCGTCAAATTCGAGTTTATTATGTGGCAGTTCTACTTTACGTTTCATTTTTCAAGTCTTAGATTAACCCACCCATCAACATACCCCTCTCTCCCTCACACACACACACACACACACACACACACACACACACACACACACACACACACACACACACACACACACACACACACACACTCTCTCTCTCTCTCTCTCTCTCTCTCTGTCTGTCTGTCTGTCTGTCTGTCTCTCACTTTCTCCATCACTTTCTCTCTCTCGTATTTTTCTCTCCCCCTCTCTTTCATTTCTCCCCCCCCCCTCTCTCTCTCTCTCTCCGTCTTTCTCTTTTTTCTTCTTCTATGTATTTATACGTTAGGTTGTGTGTGTCAAGAGCAGGGGGTAGAGGGGAATGAAGTGTGTGTGCGTGTTCCCCCATCTCCCCATCTCTCTTTTTTATGTACGTTCATTCTTTTCAACTCATTTTCTTGTCCTATTGAAAGCATCATTTTTGATTGGGTGTTATGTAATTACTTGATTAAGGTGTTCATTCACAAGAAAGCTAAATCATGTGTGTGATCTGATTTGTTGAGGTAATGAACAATTTATTTGATCTTTTTCTTGTGTCTCTTCTCCCTATCTCTTGATCTCGGTCTGTCTATCTGTCTGTCCATCTCTGTCCGTCTGTCTGTCTCTGTGTAATACTCATAACACCCGTCAGTACAAAATCAGTACTGACTCGATTTTGAGGTGTTGAAACATACACATTTCAGAAATCTACATCTTTTTTGATCATTTGGATTTTTTTTTTTAAGGATCATTACACTAAGAGTGATTTTATTTGTGTTAATCTCTCTCTCTCTCTCTCTCTCTCTCTCTCTCTCTCTTCTCTCTCTCTCTCTCTCTTCTCTTTTTTTTTTTTTTCCTTGTCCCATTTTCTACGCTGCATTAATGGGCACAGAAGCTGCCACAGCTTTTACAATGCAATGATGGTAATGACAATCATGATGATAACCATGATGCTCTGGTGTTCCATCTAGGATTTAGACTGTGTGACAGGGCTGCACTCTATGCTTACTGGCATAGTATATCCTGGTGTCAACTGGGCTTGAGAAATACAGACACCTGTAGTGTTGGTCAGAAGATTTAAACAGCACCATTAATGACGTATCATTGAAGTGGATGAGACTCGACTGTGTGGTCCCAGTCTTCTGAATGAGCCCATAACATGCTCAATTCAGGGTAGGAGCTACCTGAGGCACAAAAAAAAAAAAGCCTACAATAATTTCAAAAGGATTGATAGGGATTTGAACCTAAAACTTTCCTGTCGGTAGTCTGTTGTGCTAACTACTACACCACGGTGACCTGTTCCATTTTGACGTGTAATTGAACGTCATAAGATGAAAACTGTGGAAAGTGTGGCCACTTGAAGTGACATTCTCCTGACGGTGGTTTTGAGAACACAACTAATGAAGATTTCACACACAGGAATGTCACATTGTCCTCAACAACACCAGTTCCACTCAGAAGTAAGCCATCTGTAGGTGAGTTACACAGCGTGCAAAAGCCAAGACAAAGACCTCGCTATCGATTTGCAACATGTGGGATTCTGCCCTGGCTTCAATCAGTCAAAAGTACACAAACTGATCAAAAGAGCGACCAAATTTTGACCACGCATATCAAATGAAATTTCTATTTTAAACCATTTGTAGTACAAGTACAAACTGACTTTGAACAATTTATAAAAGTTGTAAGCTACCTGTGTACACATACAAACGTTTGGTGTCTTAAAAGCGTGATTCTGTTGAAAACTGAAAATCACCCAGACTGACGCTCATCACCTGTTTTGCTGTTCTGTCTCAGCGAGTTTGCACTGCTTTTGTGTACATGTCAGTCTGTACGATTTAACCGTAAATCTGACATTTTTTCTTTGCTTTCCAGGTACCACCACGTACAAGCAAAACATTCGCGAAATCAGAAAACTGCGTCAATATGACAGTCTGTGTGGCCATGACAGAAAAGGACAGAAAGTGTACCACGGAGTATAACAAAGAATGTTGCTAAAACAGTGCATCTACACGTAGCTTGACAGAGTCTTGGCTATGGTAGAAAAGGACAGAAAGTGTACCACGGAGTATAACAAAGAATGTTGCTAAAACAGTGCACTACTAACATCAGGTAGGCAAATTGTAACAGTGAAGTGCATTGTGCTATTTGGTATTAGAAAAGGACAGAAAGTGTACCATGTACAATATATCAAAAACATCAGTAAACTGTTATTATCTTTACTACGGACTTTGATCTGCTGCTATGATGTTAACAAGAAACATCACGAGGGTGCGGATGGGACCCGGAGCACCAATGCCTCTCCTTTCTCAGGACACTCACCTCCCAAGCTCCCGACGCCAATGGACAGTCATTTTTTTCAAGCGAAGGGGGGCTGTCAATGCGTTGCACGACTCATTCGGAACCAGTCACCAGTTACCCTGTTTACAAACCGAATGGCAAGGTGGGTAGATGACAAACCCCGGGACATAGCC
>JAPXFY010000028.1:7415488-7417988 GCA_030674185.1 Monoplex corrugatus
GGAATTTCCGTGTGCGTGTGGAAGGAGATTCACCACCAAACGCGGCATGAAGATCCACAGGACAAAAATGGGCTGTTTGAAGACACATACGAACCAGCAGCAGCGCACTGCGATAGCAGGTGAGACGTTGGATGACCAAGGCCAGGAATTAAACCATAGTGCCAAGGACATCCACGCTGACGGTTCTGATGCGGATTTTGCACAAGCTCTTAACGCCAAACGTGGAAAACTCAATTTGCCGCCTGCCGGTGCAAAAGAACAATGGGAGAAATTAGATGAGGAACTTGTCCTTAAGCTGAATGCGCTAATAGGGAACAGTACGCTGGAACACAAACTTGACACATACGGAGACATCATATACTCTATCTGCAGGGACACTTATGGAGTGAAGCAGCCAAAGACAAAAACGCCTCCCCAGAAATCCAGAAGACAGCAACAGATGGAGAGCATCCGGAGGGAGAAAAGGAAGCTTAAAAAGCGAATGAAAACTGCCTCAGAATTCGAGAAGCAAGGGCTCCTGGAACTCTGGAAAGATCTGAAGGCCAAACACAATGCTCTCAGCAAAGTGGAATCAGCAAGGCGAAGAAAGAGCAAAAAGAAGAAGACTCAAGATCGTTTCTTCAAAGATCCCTTTGACTTTGCAAGAAAGCTGTTTGAACAACCCAAATCAGGGACTCTCACAGTGGGCAAGGAAACCCTAGAGCAGCATCTCAGGGAAACATATTCCGATTCTCAGCGCGAGGCACCACTTGAAATCCAAAATCTGGTTTGGCCTGCAGCGCCAGAAGGAAAATTCAATAACAAACCACCAACACTGGATGAAGTGAAGAACGTAGTAAAGAAAGCCAGAGCCAAGTCAGCACCTGGACCAAACGGAATACCATACCTGCTCTACAAGAAATGCCCAAAAGTGCTCGAGTGGCTCCACAAGATGATTCGATCAGCATGGAGGAACCAGAAGATCAGCGACCAATGGATGAGAGCTGAAGGAGTGTACATTCCGAAGGAGCAGAACTCCAGCAGCATCAATCAGTTCAGGCCAATATCACTTCTGAACGTCGAGGGGAAAATCTTCTTCTCTGTTATGGCAGCAAGATTGACAAAATACCTGACTGAAAACAAGTATCTGGATATGTCAGTCCAAAAGGGAGGCATACCAGGAATGCCTGGATGCTTGGAACATGCCACGTTGATTTGGGATGCCATCCAAAAAGCAAGAACAGAGAAGAGAGACATTGACGTAGTTTGGCTTGATCTGGCGAATGCATATGGATCAGTTCCACACGATATGATCCAGCTGGCTCTTGAAATGTATCACATCCCAGAAAACATCCGAACAATGCTGAGGAAGTATTTCCAAGGGTTCTCAATGCGGTTCTCTACCAAAGAATACACCACGGACTGGATAGACCTAGAGGTGGGCATTGCAATGGGCTGTGCAATCTCTCCCATACTGTTCGTGTTGGCAATGGAAGTCATCTTGAAAGCTGCAATGAAGAGTTCAGGTCCAGTGAATCTGGGAGATGGATACCAGATGCCTCCTCTGAAAGCTTTCATGGATGACACAACAGTCTTGTCCACGGATGAGGAAGAGACACACCAAATCTTAAAGCAGCTGGATGAGCTGGTGGCCTCTTCAAGAATGAGGTTCAAACCTAAGAAATCCCGAAGTCTCTCACTGCGAAAAGGAAAAGTGGCAGATTCAGTCAAATTCATGGTAGCCAACCAAGCCATCCCCACTGTCACAGAAGAGCCAGTAAAAAGTCTCGGAAGATGGTATGATGACTCCCTGAAAGACACACAAAGGGGATGTGAAACCAAGCAAACAGCAGAAGAAGGCCTGAAGAAAATAGATAACTGCGGACTGCCAGGCAAATACAAAGTCTGGTGTCTACAGTTCATGCTGATACCAAAGCTGCTGTGGCCACTGCTAATCTATGACATTTGCACCAGCACAGTCGAAGCAATGGAAGCCAAAATCAACAAATACACAAGAAAATGGCTCGGTGTCCCACCTGGTCTCACTGATGTTGCATTCTACTGTCGTCAAGCAATGCTGAAGCTACCTCTGAAATCCATAGTGGAGGAATACAAAGTTGGAAAAGCAAGACTGTTGAGCATGCTGGAGGAATCGGAGGACAATATCGTGAGAGCAGTTCATCCAAAGCTGAGAACTGGCAGAAAGTGGAAAGTCCAAGAGGCTGTAAACAATGCCAAGAGAAACCTCAGCATCAAAGAAATAATTGGACACACGCAAACCAACAGACAGGGACTGGGAGCAACAAAAATGCAGTGGTGGTCCAAAGCCAAAGGGAAGGAAAAAAGAGACATGATCATACAGGAGTTGAAGGAAGAAGAAGATGTCAAAAGAGTGCAGAAGGCAGTCCAGCAAGGTCAACAGGGGCAATGGACAACATGGGACAGTGCACTCCAAAGAAGTCTCAGCTGGAACGATATGTGGCACATGGCTCCTCTAAGGATAAGCTTCCTCCTCAGATCT
>JAPXFY010000028.1:7422988-7425488 GCA_030674185.1 Monoplex corrugatus
CGTCGTCGTCGTCATCATCATCATTGTCGTCGTCATCATCATCATCATCACAATCACCAGAATCATCATTACCATCAGAGATGTGTCATGATCTTACCTAAACTTTTGCTGTGAATAGAAGCGAGTGTGATAGCACAACAACTTTGAAGTCGCTGATTGCTCCCTTTTTGTTGTCTTGATGTTTACTCTGTTGCTTTGGTACCTTCTCTTTTTCTTCTTATGTACGGCTGTGAACAAACGGGCTTGAAATTAATGTTGACTGTAAGTTCAGGATCTGCCTTGAAAAGGTCAACATTATTAATATTGTTATATCTTGGAGCTTCGCCATTTCTAAACAATTTCTAACATTTCTAAACTGATGTAGCTCTTCATTTCAGGAGGTTTTATGCTGATTTCAAAATCTGCACCCAGTTTCTTATATTCCGATTGTCTTAGCCGGTAATGGTCTGTTTCAGATCGCTAAGGTTCCTTCTAATTTAAAGTGTTCCTTCATAGATTTAAAGTGTTCCTTCATAGATTTAAAGTGTTCCTTCATAGATTTAAAGTGTTCCTTCATAGATTTAAAGTGTTCCTTCATAGATTTAAAGTGTTCCTTCATAGATTTAAAGTGTTCCTTCATAGATTTAAAGTGTTCCTTCCATCTGATGTCTTGCTCCTTCTGTGTTGTTAAAAATTATGACCTGACCTCAAAGGAGAGGAGTGTTTGTGTGTTCGCGCGCGCACTATGTGTGTGCACACATGGATATGCATAATACGTTTCTGTGTACATATGACAAAATCAAACAGCTCACTCGGCCCAGCCTCCTCCTTCACTTTACCCTATCCTCAGCCAGCAGTCATGGCATCATTTCTCTCACCTGTAAACAGTTAAGAGCGCCATTGCTTATCGAGACATCAGCTCTTTTCAGACGGTTGTTGTAGCATGCGGAGAACAGAGCTAATGAACACATTCCAGCCTGCTCTGCCTACAGGCTCTAATAACCTCCACCCTTTCGCCAAAGCAGAAATCAGTGCATCATGAACTAAGAGCCCAGAGCAGCGAGAGGAAAATAATGATGCTCTCTGAGCTGAGGACTAGACTGTCGCCCGAGAGACCGTTGTGTGACGCTCTGCCTGGCTGACTAGGCCATGACTATTTTTGGGGGGAGTGGGGTGGGTGGCGCGGTGGGGGTGAGGGGTGTCCCAGTGGCTACGATGGGGAAGATAATCATGACGCTATACTTTCTTAACTATTGCGTACCACATATGTACATCCGTTTGTTGTTGAAGTGAGATAAGGCCTCCTTCATAATCATCATCATCATCATCATCATCATCATCATCATGTGCCCTGTCGCATGGCGCTGGCAATCATGGCCCTCCATACGAATCTATCCCTTGTCGCTGCAAAGTACATCTCCCACCCTCTCTGTCCTCAGCCACTCTGCAAGTCCGTCCAATATTTTCTCGCCGGGTCTCCCTGGTGTTCTCTTTCCCTCCAGTTTTCTTGTTGTGACCAGGTGGTCTAATTTCTCTTTCACCATAAAATGTTCTATAAATGTAGCATGTCTTTTCCTAATCTTCTTTAGTAATGATCTTCTTGTGTCTGCCTCTTTCAAGACTGTCTCGTTTGTTTCCTTTGCTATCCATGGAACTCTCAGCATTCTTCTTAGAAACCACATTTCAGTTGCCTCAATTTTGTTCTGACTTTGTGTGGCCGCAATCGAGTTTAAGACTTCGTGGTGCCTGGTTCAAAGGTTGTGTGCGAAACTTCGCGGTACAGCTCTGTTCGACAGTCACCCTAAAGTAGAGATGTACCAGACCCTTGGACTGGTGTGAATTTCTTTCTTTGAGAACTATGTTCGTGAATTTTATACTAACAACCCTTACAGTTTATGAGAGTGAGTGGTGAGTGTGTGTGTTGTGTGTGTGTGTGTGTGTGTGTGGTGTGTGTGTGTGTGTGTGTGTCTGTGTGTGTGTGCGTGCGTGTGTATGTGAGTGTGTATGTGAGTGTGTGCGTATATGTGTGTGTGCACGTGCGTGCGTGCGTGCATGCGTATGTATGTGCGCGTGTGTGTGTGTTCAGTTTCATTTAATGTCTATCCACATGTGATATCAGACGTGTGTGTGTGTATGTGTGTGTGTGTGTGTGTGTGAGTTTTTATGTGGCCTAATGTCATTGATACTAAATCTACAATAAAAACATTCGCTGTGCGTACACATTTGCCAATTCCAGTTCTATAATTTGGAAATAGTCATGGATACAAAAGACCACATTAAAAATTGTCTTTGATATGAGGTTAAGATACCCCCTTTGCGTCAGTTGTAAAAAATTGATCTTTTTAACGACAGCTGATAAACGTAATTATCGCTTGTAATTGAATTTTTTCCAGGCATGGAAACACCGTCTTGAAGAAAAAACAAAAGTGATATTAGAACAGTTCACAATTAAAGATTACATCCTCTGGCTGGTTATAGTGATGAGCTCAAAGTTTTTGGCTTCAAAGCCCTGAATGTCACG
>JAPXFY010000028.1:7430488-7462988 GCA_030674185.1 Monoplex corrugatus
TTTAGAAAAGATCCATGTCAATGAATTCTCGCACAGTATCGGTAATAAGAAAGAAAAAGTTATATATGTCAAAATCCACAACATATATTTAAACCAAACTAATACAAAAAAACAAAATTTTCTATCAAATGGAACAAAAGACATGCGCACGACTGATGAAAAATGCGCTTGTGTTCGTCCAGTTACAAAGGAAACTAGTCAAGCACACACTCAGACCTTACCAAACACTTATTCAAAGACAGCTATAAAGAACTCATTTCAACAAAACAATAACCATTTCATCAAAGCAAAGGACTACACTAAGTCCACGTGAAGATTTCAACACGATACAATAATCGTAGCTGATCAAGCGTATCAGGTTACATTTTTTTTAAGTGCAATTGTTGATTCTGCGGAGTGTTTTCTTTTTGTATATATCACTAACATCGCTGATAAATGAAATAAATAAACAGAAAAGTGATCAAGAAAATGGCAAATAATATTTAAAAACTCGGAGAGAGGAGAGAGGGGGGGGGGAGGAGAGAGAGAGAGACAGAGACAGAGACAGAGAGAGACAGAGCAAGAGAGCACGAGTGAGCGAGCAAGCGAGAGAGAGAGAGAGAGAGAGAGAGGAGAGAGAGAGAGAGAGAGAGAGAGAGAGAGAGAGAGAGAGAGAGAGAGAGAGAGAGAGAGAGGAACAGTCTAAAAATTTATTACAAAATATTTTATGTTCTGACTCTTTTTCATGTATTCCAAATAGGGATAACCTGGGAATACTTTGTAACTGAAATTCACACAAAAGAACAAATCATTACAAGAACGTAACTGATGTGTAACTGTGAGGCAAAGTATGTGATAAACTTGATTCATTCTGTAATTAACTGATTATGTTTTTCTCAAACAAAAATACTTGAAACAGAATCAGAATATTTCGACGTTAATTAACTGTAAGTAGAATCAATCTAAAAGAAAAGAAGTTTCGTAACTTACAAAAATATTTCTGACATTTAATTACATAATAAAAATCAGTTTTCGATACTTAAGTAATACAATAAATAATATTGTCAAATAAAAGAACGGAGTTTCATGACTTATGACTGTTCATTACAGGAAGAGTAATACAATAAATCCATGTCAAGATATCTGATCATTAAAGACATGTTAAGAAAAGCACAAAAAGTCTGGATATTTCATACATAACTAATCCATTCGTAAAGAATTACAACATAAAATGTAAGGTGTGTATCATTCAATAAAAATGAATGCATTGGAAAGTGGACAGCATGATCATGTGGGACTGGAAACGCGAAATAAACAAACAGATAAATAAGTAAATGAACAGTTACTTAAAAACGAGTGCTTGATTCTATATTTGTCTTACTCTCAGACAAACAGACAAACACAGACACACACAATACGCACACACGCTCAAGCGCACGCACATACTAAGACGAGTACGCGCAGGCAAGCAACGGATCATTCACTGCTTGTTTGAGACGTTGCTTGTCGCTGTATTTTTGTTCAATTTTTACTCTTTTTTCTTATTTTGGCTGGAAGCAAAAGAGGGGAAATACACTCAAAATCTAATTGTATCAAAGTGTCAGCACTGATTCAACAAGAAACAAAATGCTTTGTATAAGGAAAAGAAAACTGTCTGCACGTAAGACGACAAATTGGTATGAAAACGAAATGAATTGTACTTGTTTCAGGACTTGAACACTGTTAACAATGAAACCTGTAAGTATTTCGCCTACGTCTGTGCTATTGTGAACAATAGACTCCTAAAGCCACTACAGTACATTCCTTTTTCATACCCAAACGCTTTACTATGATCACCCGCACGAGCGTACCCCCCCCCCCCACACACACACACATACACACACTCTCTCTCCCATCTTCCCTCTCCACCAAGTAACTGTATGTACGCAAGGGCCATAGATAACAAGTACTCGCCTGGGCAACTCAGTATATTATAAAATCTACGTCTATCTTTCATATACGAATAATCATTTGTCGCGGCGCTAGCAGAAAAATATAAACATATGCATGACAGTATATGTTCGTGCGTGTGAGTGTCTACGAGAGCGCACGTGCATGTGTTTTCAAATGGCGTGCAAAACTGACCTTTAAAAACAAACAAACAAAAACACAAAACAATGAACAACAAGAAAACAACGACCAAATCACTAACGTGTGTTTCTGCGTCGATACAAATGTGTATGTCTGTACGTCTATGTGCGTGCCAGCATTCACAAATATGGTATTTGTGGGTACAAATGAGAGAGAGAGAGAGAGAGAGAGAGAGAGAGAGAGAGAAGAGACAGAGACAGAGAGACAGAGACAGAGAGAGAAACAGAGAGCGAGAGAGAGAGAGAGAAACAGAGAGAGAAAGAAAGAAAAACAGACAGACAGGCAGACAGACAGACAGACAGTCAGACAGAGACAGAAAACACATTTAAAACAACGTTTTGACCTTGTGTGTACTGTAAAAATCAAACTAATCGTCAAAAAGCGGAAATGGTGAACACATGACAAACAGAAACGCAACACACCCACACAAACACCCAGACACTCACGCACACGCACGTACTTCCAAGCCACTCGCACAAAGACACCCTCCCCTTCCCAAAGACATGTCCCGAAGGAAAACATCAGATTCAACATCTATCAAAATAACAAAGTATAATTCAAGTGAAAATGAAATAAAGTAAAACAAAAGAGAACAGAATACAGTGAAATGAAAATGATACAACACAGCTGTCAATAACATCGGAGCAAACATAACAGAAAACGCAACAGAGTAAGAAGACGAGTTGGCAATCGTTTAACGTATTGCATGTACACCTCAACAATGTATCAAAATGTTGTCTCGTCTGAAAATAAAAAAGTATAGATAGTTTAATGAATATATTATATATATATATATATTATATATATATATATATATATATATATATATATATACATATATCAATATTAAACTATCTATATTTGTTTAATATATATCGCTTGAAAATAAACCTGGAGAGTTTAAATAATGTATATAAAACAATTGTCAACAACTTTCATTGTTACCATTGCAAAACTTGAAGAAATAAAAGAATACACATCCTGTCCAATCTGGTAAAGTAAATAATTCTAAACATTGTAAATAGAAAGAGGAAAGAAGTCCCCTCTATCCCTTTTGGAGAACATGTAGTTATCAATTAAAATCAAACCAACAAACAATCAATCCAATAAACAAAAACAAAAATAATCAAACAACAAAAACAAACAATAACAACAACAAAAGAAATTAAAAAAAAGAATATGGCGCATGATAAATCAATTTCTCGCACGCGATCAACATTTTTTTAAAAATAAAATTCGACAGAATCGGTCCATACTTTCGTTATAACCAGTAAAAATCGTCTGGACTATAACTTCCGATCGGACATTTGGAGTGGATGTGAGGAGCACACAACAGCCAGATTGAATCACTGAGTAAAGGTACAACCGGCACAAAACAACAGTCAACTTCACAACATCATAACCAGTCAGTCTTTCCCAGCACAAGTTCTTCCTGTTGATATTTGTCATTGGCTGTGCCAACCGAAGCTTTTCCTTCGTCATAATTATAGTCCAGCCGAACACATAGTCCATCTCAGAGCTGCGCACATAGTAATCTACCATGCCAACGACAAGATGGCGGCCATCCAGCGTAGTTTCGGCACAACAGTCTGCTGTACATCAAATCCACTTCCACATGCTGATATCATACAATTCATAACATTTCTTGTCCTTCATTTTCCGCGCAAATGACAGATTACAAGTATTCGTATCTTCCATTTCAACCCGCTGTCAAAGTCATCAAAATTAATGTCCCAGTATTCTACAGTTTATGTTCTACACTTCACGCATTCAGTACATATTCCCATGGGAAATTGCTCATGTCCATCGCCATCATTTTCACTGTCTATCTCTCTGTCCTTTTTCTTGATTTTCGGCGCAAATTTGTCCAATTCCCGTATTATCGGTTCGTCTTTCGTGGCTCCTTCACAAAACCTTGTCTCTCGTTTAAATGTTTCCCCGCATGTAGTGCATTCTCTAAGCTCCCCAAATGTTGTACATTCCCTAAAACGAACACGTATTCAAGGTATTCCAGGTCTTAATATCATCACAGCACTGCTAGCAAAGCTCGCACACTTAAGACTTCAATTAAAGCACAATCTGTCAAGTCTTTTTGGTACTTTTCTTTTTTCCCTTTTCCTTCAAACGAATATTGTTCATAATATTCACAAGACAAGAGATGCTTACATGGTCGCGTTTTGGAGATAACACGGGTGTAAAACCGCTTACTACAAGACGAGCACATCTCATAATCTGTACTGCAGAAAAAGTCAAACATAGAATAAGAAAGAGTTGAACTGTATGAAGACAAAACAATGTTTGTACACTTGGTTTCCACAGAGAGCCCAAAAAGGCAAGATAACAATGTCCATTGTCCAGGAGATAGCATTGTTCGCTCTTGTCAAAAAAATTAATATTTCAAAAGTATTTTCATAACGTACCAGGTTGCTTAGCTGACTCATCCATTTCAACCAGCATTACATCTCTCTCTCTCTCACTCTCTCTAACACATGCATACACATATACATACACACACACACACACACACACACACACCACACACACACACACACACACACACACACATACATACACATACATACATACATACGGACTCGTAGTGTATGTATGTATATATATATATATATATATATATATACATATATATATATATATATATATATATATATATATATATATATATATATATATACACATACATATATATTCATCATGCTCGCGATTGTTTTGCGCTGGTAAACGTGGGTGTGTTGAGACACGATACACTTGTAAAATTGATACAGAATTATATAATGCCATTTCTGATGGTCTTGTAAATCAAACACTTGAATCAACAGATAACAGAGTTCGTGCCATACAGAAGAAACCCACTCTGTGCGTCATGGAAAATGAACATTTATTTTTGTTGGTCGTGCATCTGTTTTGATAATAAAATTAACATCCATCTGAACACAGCTACGTTCGTCTGTGTGAACCTGAATGCGTACATGTGTCACAAATTCCCACCACTGTCTCAAAAAGACCTTTCCTGTCTCAATAACTCTTCTGTGCCTGTCTGACTTCCATAACACCGTCAATCAAAGCGAACCGTTTGACATACTCGTGCGATATATCAATACATTAAAAATCTAAAAATCTGTGTTGAATAGTTTCCAGACGTCCACAACGCACACACATATTTTCCTTCTCCAAAGACTGCAGTTACGAATTTCCACAATTTTTACCCATTTGGAGAATGAAGTGCATACACTGTGAAATGTAACTGAAAATACAAAATCCAACTAAAACTAAAACAAAAAAAAAGCATAGAATTTTACAATAAACAAACCAAAACGATATTCAAAACCACGAAAACCAAACCGATCCAAACAAAAACAAAACGACCCCACCCCCCACCCCAATCACCAGCATTCTCTTTGTCTCAATCATGGTTGGTGTCGCCAAAAAGAATAAGATATAAAGAACATAGTCGACCAATGGTGCCCCCAATAAAGGGCTGAGAACATACAGTAGACCCAGAACGCTGTCAATAAAGGGGGCGGTTGAATACAGCGTAAACAGGGTGGCATCAATAAAGCGAGTGACTGATGTTTATTTGCATAACGTATGTCATTTATTTCTGTCACAACATGATGTGCCGTGTAAAATTCGTGCTGCTCTCAGAGAGGTAAAAGCACATCGCCACAGCGCAGCGCCATCCATTTTTTCAGCCTGCGCACCTTGTGGTGACCTATATAACAGGATGTTTTTCCCCCTACAGAACGTTTCAAGGGACAACTCCGTTACCGTGGCTTCTTGTTATGAGCTCCAAATGCATCATGATGTGAACAGGGACCTTCTGTCTTGTCTTACCCGAAAGAGAGTACCCTGGCCAGTACCTACTCAAAGTCTAACCGAAAGAAGTGAAAACAACCCTGAATGACCGGGAATCGAATCTAGGTCTGTCAAATCCCATACAGATGCTTTAACCATTAAGCCACACACTTCTCTCTATACATGATGGCTAAAAAAGATGGGGGGGGGGGGGGGGGGGGGGAAAGAAAAAAAAAAGGGGGGGGGTAGAGGGGGGCAGGGCTGAGGGAAGGGGGTTCAGCATTCAGATAAACCGCTGTGTCTTAATCCATAGGTTGAAAAACTACACCATACAGAGTAGTTTCAGTTTCAGTTTCTCAAGAAGACGTCTCCGCGCTGGGAATGAATTCCATATGCACTAACGTCACAGGTGCTGTGTGATGGAGAAGATCCAGAATGATCATGGCACAAGCCTTAAGCCTGCACATAAACCCAAGAGCTGGCCACGTCCTGATGTCTTACTCCAAAACTCTGGGGTCGTAGGGGAGTGAGGTGGCAGAGACCTCAATTTTTCACGGGGCCAGCACCACGAAGGTGGCGCCAATCCCCTCTCCTTCGCTTCAAATTCATATTCATACTCACTTTTTGTTAACCAGGACTTCAGAAAGGCAAGAAGGCTAATTGGTCTTCAAGGGATGGGACCTGGGAAATCGACTTACCTCTCCAATGTTTTATACCAAGGCAGCCGGGCAATGCCCTGCAGCATCCACAGCAACTAGACTCATGTTGTCTTCAGAAAAGGGGCTGAGTACAGTCAGACCACGGTGGTCTAAATGAAAAGGTCGACAAATAGATGTCTACACAATAAACCCATGACAGCTTCAAAAATGGGACTGAACACGGTTATATGTTGGGCATCCATGAGTCATGACCTGAATGGGGTCCGACCCACTCAGGGTGTCAGACGATAAGGGCTGAAACACCTGTTTGGCAGGGGTTTCTCCTCCGAAGATCTGCTATTAGACCATTGCTTTACGTAACAAACGCACATGATATATATACCAGACCCATGATGGTTTCAACGGAAGGAATGCAAATCGTAAACCCGCTGCGGTTTCAATAAAGAACATTTATAAAGCAGTGACACATGGCGATTTGTTAAGGGGCTACAGGAAGACTTTAATAAAGGAAGTAAAGAATACATAGCACAGACATATGCCTTTTAATAATTTAAAGAAAATGAAGAACGTGTATACAGCAGAGACACATGACTTTTATAACGGGACTGAAGAACATTAATATAGCAGGGACATATGACGAATTTAATACATGAAGTGAAGAAAATCATATAAAACACATATGACTTCAGTAAAGGAACTAAAGAGTACTTCATCATCATTATCAAGTACCTTGCCACATGGCGTTGGCGATCATGGCCTTCTATCTGTTTCTATCTCTTGTTGCCTCAAACACCTCTTCCACCCTCTTTATCTTCAGCCACTCTGCAAGTCCGTCCAATATCTTCTCCCTGGGTCTGCCTGGTGCTCTCTTTCCCTCCAGCTTTCCCGTTGTGACCAGGTGCTCCAATTCCCCTTTCCTCATAAAATGGCCTATAAATGTTGCCTGTCTTTTCCTAATCTTCCTTATCAATGATCTTCTTGTGTCTGCCTCCATCAAGACTGTCTCGTTTGTTTTCTTGCTGTCCATGGAACTCTCAACATTCTTCCTAGAAACCACATCTGGGCTGCCTCAATCTTGTTCTGGCTTTGCTTGTTGACTTCCACGCCTCACAACCGTATAACAGTATTGGTTCTATATAACATTCAAAACTCTCTTCCTGATGTGAATTGATAGGCATTTGTCGGTAAGAATGCTTTTCATCTTATTGAGTGCTGATTTGGCTTGGCCAATTCTGCTGGCTATTTCTGATGTACATCTGCCGTCTGGTGAAATTATCGTTCCCAGGTATTTAAACTTATTAACCTGTCTCAAGGTTGTGCCGTTTGCTGTTATTTTGCATTAGGGGATTTCATGTTTTTTACTGATCACCATAACTTCAGTCTTCCTGCTGTTTAGTTCCAACTCCTTACATTTGCTTTCTATTTCTAGTATATTCACAAGGTTTTGTAGGCCCCTTTCATTTTCAGCAATTAGCACGGTGTCATCTGCGTATCGAATGTTGTTTATCATTTTTCCTCCAACCTTTAATCCAGGGTCTTCCTCTAGGTTTCTCATGTTTTCGCTGTAAAGTGAAAACAGATCTGGTGACAAAACACAACCTTGTCTGACTCCTCTTTTGAAGTTTTGGAAAGAACTTATATCGTTTTCTATTCTCATTGCAGCTGTTTGTTCCCAATACATATTTATGATTATTCGTAGATCTCTTCCATCAATATTGAGTCTTTCTAGTTGGTTGATCAATTCTTCATGTCTTACCCGATCGAAAGCCTTGGTATAATTAACAAAGCATAAATATAAATCCTTATTAATCTCGATTGACCTCTCTATGATAGTCCTTAGGATGTGTATGGCATTAGTAGTTCCTTTCCCTTCTACAAATCCACACTGTTCTTCTGCTATTTCTCTTTTGATTCTATTTCTTGTATTCATCATGACTATTCTAAATAGGATTTTTGTTACATGACTCATCAAACTGATTGTGCGATGAAGTTCGCATTCTATAGCCCCTGTCGTCTTTGGAAGTGCAATGAAAATTGATTTTGACATATCTTTGGGGATTTTTCCAGTGTCATTAATTTCATTTAGGAGGACCTATTTTTTTTAATACCAAATTCCTCCAGGGCTTCAATCATCTCTGTAGTAATGTTGTCTGGTCCTGGGGTTTCTCCTGGTTTCATCTTTTTCAGTGCTGCTCTAACTTCATCTTTCATTAGGGGTGGTCCTTCAACGTTCTTTCTTATAATGTGTTCTTCGTTTCTGTCATCTTCAAGAAGGTCGTTAATGTACTCTCCCAGTCTGTCTAATATTTTGTCTTTTTCCATGATAAGCGTGCCATCTTTCGATTTTAGGCAATCAGTTGATGTGCATGTATTTTTCCGGTGGACAATTTCTTCAATTCCTCTGTACATACCCTGTGGATCCGTTTTGTGTCGGTCTACTATTTCTTTGCATTTTGTTTTCAGCCAAGCTCCCTTAGGTTCACTGCACCTATTCCTGATTTCTTTCTTTATCTTCCTGTATATCTCCTCGTTTCTCTTTGCCAAGAGTACTTACGTACCAGAAACACACAATGACTTTAACAAAGGGAATAAGGAATGTTCATACAGCAGGAGCATGACTAATAAAGGGACTGAAGACTGATTACATAACACACACATGGTGACTTTAATAAAGGTAGTGAGGAATATTTATACCGGACACATACGTAATGGCTTTAATACAGAGACTGAAGAATATATATATATAGCAAAGATATAGGATGACTTTTATAAAGGAACTGAAGAATAAGAAGCAGAGACCTGATGACTTTAACAAAGGGATTGAAGAATATCTATATAGCAGATACATACAATAACATAACTAAAGAATCTGAAGAATTTACAGCGCAGACTTTAATAACGGAACGGAACAATTCATTGCAGAGTTACAATGACTTTAATAAAAGGATTGAAGGATATCTACATAGCTGAGAATACAATGACTTTAATAAAGTAGCTGAAGAATTTATAACAGAGACATAATGACTTTGATAAAGAAACTGAATGATCTATAGCAAACACACACTGACTGTAATAAAGGACCAGAAGAATCTATAGCAAAGACATGATAATAAGGTAACGTAAACAAAGGATCTGAAGATTTTATAACTGACTTTAATAACTTTAACAAAGGATCTGAAGAGTTTATAACATACTTTAATAAAGGGACTGGCGAACGTTTATATAACACACACATGACTGTAATTTAGAGAGTTTATAGCAAAGAGATAATAATAATAATAATAATGACAATAATAATGATAATAATAATAATAATAACAATAATAATAATAATGATGATAATAATAATAATAATAACAATAATAATAAAGGGACTGACGAATATCTATATAACATACACATGATGACTTTTTTTAAGAAAGTGAGCAGATGCCCATGCTGACTTTACTAAAGGAACTGAAGAATATATAGCTGAGATATGATGACTTTAATAAAGGGACTGAAGAATATTTATGTAGCATCCACGGTATATAGCTGAGACATGATGACTTTAATAAAGGGACCGAAGAATATTTATGTAGCATCCACATGATGACTCCAAATAAACTGACTGAATCACATATAGCTGAGACATAATGATGACTCAGTAAAGGATATTTATACCGCAGAACTATATAATGACTTAAACAAAAGGACTGAAGCATGCAATGTCCCACTATAGCTACTATAAATGGGATAGAGAATAGATGAAAACCACGCAGCCCTACATAAAAAGGCTGAAGAACATAATACAAGGTTGCATTTCTGATAAAGAAGCTATAGATTATAAAAGATTCTTGTTTTTTTCAATAAAGTGGACGTAGAATATAAACGATAAAGATTTCAGTGACGGGCCAAAGTGAGTAAACATAAGATACGATCCATGCAGCTTTCAACAATGGCATTGTAGGCTATGGTAGATCCACGACGGCTTCAGCGATGGAGCTGATAGATTAAGAAGAACCAAAATGGCTGGGAAATACGAGTAACACGGAAACCCACACTGATGTAAATGACAAACTTATGTTTAACTCTGTATATTTTTCTTCCTTTCGTATTCATTTTTCTTTCTTTCGTACTAGTTGTAGTAGTAGTAGTCTGTTGTTATTGCATAATTGTATGACTCAGTTACTCCCCCCCCCCCAACCTTTCCATCTTAATGTGTGCATATATGCACATGTATGAATGAGTACATCTGCGTGCATCTATGTTTGCTTTCTTGATGTGTGTGTGTGCATTTTTGTGCGTGAGAGAAGAGAGAGAGAAGAGAGAGAGAGAGAGAGAGAAAGAGAGAGAGAGAGAGAGAAGAGAGAGAGAGAGAGAGAGAGAGAGAGAGAGAGAGAGAGAGAGAGAAGAGAGAGAGAGAGAGAGAGGATTATTCATAAGGCAGGGTCACTGCCACGAGTTGCACTGATATACTGGTGTGTGTATCCGACTGTGTTTGTAGTGGACATCTCAACTCTCACAACATCTTTTTTCTTTAAAATTTTCTTTCTAAAGGGTAAAGTGCGTCGAACATTCTCTGACATTGACTATTTGCGTCGTAGAAATGGATTATTATTATTATTATTACTGTCATATTTATTGTTGTTATTACCATTATTATTATTCATGTTATGGTTGTTATCCCAATTATCGTTATTATTGTATCATTATCATCGTCATCGTCATCATCATTTTCATTTTCTTCGTTATAATTATAATTATTGTTATCATCATCATCATTAAATACAATTGTGGATTCAATAAAAGGCCATACATATGTAATAGATCCATGGGCTCTAAACACAGAGGCTGAACAATGTTGTCGACTCATGGTGTCTTCAATAACCTGGCTGGGGGTATAGTAGAACTATGGTGACAAAAGAACAAAAATTAAATGTGATGATGATGGCTTCAATAACCTGGCTGGGGGTATAGTAGAACTATGGTGACAAAAGAACAAAAATTAAATGTGATGATGATGGCTTCAATAAACTGGCAGGGGGGGGGGGGGTATAGTAGAACTATGGTGACAGAAGAACATAAAATTACATGTGACGATGATGGCTTCAACAAACTGGCTGGTGGATATAGTAAAACTATGGTGACAATTGAACATACAATTACGCAATAAGACATGGTGGTTTCAATGAAGGTTGACCAGTATACAGCAGACCCCCAAGCGACTACATAAAGGAGCTGGAAAACAAACAGTGGACCCATGATGGCTTCAAAACGAAGAGGCCTAAACAATACACATGCATACAAAATACACTCATGATGGCCCCGAAAAGGGGGTTAAGCATACAGATAAACCAAAGGGTTTCCCTAACTGAAGAGACAGAAAAAGCATACACACCAAGCGAGGAGACCATTGATAGTTCAGAAAAAGGAGCCGGGCATATAGTTAAACCACAGTGTCCTAACTGAAAAGGCTGAAAAAAGATACATACACAATAGAATCATGATGGCTTCAGAAAAGGAGCTGAGCATAATTACTGTCAAACCACGGTGTCCTAAATGAAAAGTCAAAAAAACATACATGCTCAGAAACTACAGACCCACGATGGCTTAAGAAAGGGGCTACACGGTATCTTAAATGAAAAAAAAGTAGAAAAATATCTATTAGCAAATGACCCATGATAACTTCAAAAAAGGGACTGAACATGTAGTCAAACACAGTATCCTTGATGAACAGGCTGAAAACTATGCATACAAATTACATCCATGATGGCTTTAAAAACTAAATCAAGGGAAGGGCAGGGGGCTGAAAATATGGTAAAACCATCGTGTCCTTGATGGAAAGCTGAACAAATATACTTACATAATAATCTTACGATGGCTTCAAAAAAGGGGGCTGGGCACATAGCAAAACCACGATAACCTATACGTAAAGCCTGAAAAAAATATACACACACGCAGCAACCAGACTCACGACAGCGCAGAACCATCGTGGTTTTAACAAAACGACTGAAGAATATAGACCACATTACAGCTTCAATAAAGAGGCAAAAAATTTTAGTAAGACCAAATAAACTCTCGGTGGCTTCAGTAACGAGAAAGATGAATATCCAGAGCCTAGATCTGGATGAGGACCGCAACCCCCCCCCCCCCCACCCCCCTTGTGCCGTAAGGAATTTAGAGCCGACTGAAACACTTGCCTGCTGAGGGGGGCGAGGAATTTCTCTATGGACCATCTTGCTGTCCAGCTCTCCCCAAGGTTTTTTGTTACTTACAGATCCATTCAGGTTTAATGAAAACGAAACAGATTCAGACAGTGGTTTCAATACTGACGTTGAATAATACAGTAAATCCACAGTGGTTTGAATACAGTGGGAAAAGAACACACTGGACCCGTAGTGGCTTCAATAAAGGGAGTGAAGTTTGTAACAGAGCGATTGGGGTTTCTACGGAGCGCCTGAAGAATATAATGGACCCATGTGTTGGTTGATAGAGGGGGTAAGGAATACAGCAGACGTAGGATGTGTCAATGAAGTCATTGGACAATATAGTAAGCCCATAGCAGTTTCAATAAAGGGTCTAAGGGACATAGTCTAAAATCACGACTGTGAACTTACATTAAACCAAAAAAGTCCTTCCTTCCTTTCTTCCTTAAGGAATATAACAGTTGAAGGGCACTTCAATGAAAGGGTCTGAATAATAGGGAAGGCAAAGGCTGAAATGCAAGCAAGGCAAATTGTCACAGCCCTACGAGAGGTAAACAGAGGTTGACTCCCTGGCAAAGATAAAAACAAATAACAAGGAGACAAAACAAAAGAGAGACAAACAAAGAGAAAACAAAAAGAGAGACAAAACAAAAAGAGAGACAAAACAGGCCTTTTAATCATACAGAAAAAAGCGTCCGGTCAAAAATGCCACACGAAACAAAACAAAAACCTTTGAGATGGCAAGAAAGAAAAAAGAAAAAGAAAAAAAGAAGACAGACTGCTGATGACTGGATAGCGGTTGTGTTGGTGTGTAGAAAAGACTCTCGCAAAGCGCCGTGTCTTAGTATTGAGGTCTTTCAACGGGAAGGTCCAACTTAACCTACCTACTGCCTAGCATAGCAAGAGGACAGTGGTATCTATAAACATGCACAGCGAGCCATCTAAACTTAAAGCAGAAGAGCTCTACAAAGTGTAGGAAAATCGCCTGAATAATGAAGCCACAAATGGAACTAGACATACACAAAAATAAAATCAGAACACGTGTTTAATATAACAAAACAAGACAGGCACAAACTTTCGGCCAACTAGCCTCTGTTCAGCGTACAAAAAAGCCATCAAAGAATAAATGTACAAAAGTTGAAAAAAAAACCACAAACAAAACACAACAAAAAAAGCAAATAAACAAAAAAGATTTCCTTATGGTTATATTGAGGAGAAACTGGCAGATATGAATTCTGGTCACTAGGAATTCAACTGTTTAACTGAAAGAATACACGTTTTGATTCTATTTCTGTGTGTTTCTGGTTCCTATTTGCTTGAAGGTTGGCAATCACTTTGATCTGGACGCTAAGAATGCAGACGACCCGTGGTGGTCTCAATAACCCTTTCACTCCCTCACCCTATCCGCCAGCATCCCGCTTTGTCAACCATGACAACAAAGCAAAAACTTAACCCTTTCAATCCCTCATCTTATCCATCAGCTTCCTGCAGCTTTTTAACCCTTTCAATCCCTAACCCTGTCCACCAGCTTCCTGCTGGTGGATAGGATGAGGGATTGAGAGGGTTAAGTGTTTGCTCGTTAAATGTTTGCCGTTGACGAATAGGGTGCGGGAGTAAAAGGGATAAACAGACCAAAGAATGTGAAACCTTAGTGGTTTCAATACAGGAGCTAAAAAATAATTCAAACCCACAGTGGTTTCAATACAGGAGCTAAAAAATAATTCAAACCCACAGTGGTTTCGATGGAGTTGTTGAAAAATGTAAAATGGACCTGTACCCAATCATGGTGGCCTCAATAAAGTGATTGTGAATGGAGCAAAACTACGATGGCTCCAAAAATAGTCCGCAGAATCTAACAGACACTTGATGATTTCGGAAAAGTGGCTAAAGTATAGAGAATGATGCTGACTTCAACAATGGGGTGACAGAATATCGCAGAACCATAGTATTCTATAACAGCAGACTCACTGTAGATGCATAGCCTCCTATTGCCTTGTGTAAAGGGATGAAGAAAAAAACACCCCAAAACAACGACAACCGCCCCCCCAAAAAACAACAACAACAAAAAAAAACAAAAAAAACACCAAGAACCATGGTGGCATCAACAAAGCGATTGAAGAATACGACAAACCATGATGATTGAAGCACGGATTTGTGAAAGAGAATGATTGCCAGGGACCACAGCACGTAAAGTAATGTGATCTAAACAGAGATGACCGCCAGAGACCCACTGCCAAGTAAAGTAACTGTAGATCTATAAACAGAGGATGACCGCCAGAGACCCACTGCCAAGTAAAGTAAATGTAGATCTATAAACAGAAGATAACTGCCAGAGACCCACTGCCAAGTAAAGTAAATGTAGATCTATAAACAGAAGATAATTGCCAGAGACCCACTGCCAAGTAAAGTAAATGTAGATCTATAAACAGAGATAATTGCCAAGCCCACTGCAAGTAAAGTAAATGTAGATCTTAACAGAAGATAATTGCCAGAGACCACTGCCAAGTGAAAGAGGAACCTTTAAAAAAATCCCCTTTAGCGTCACACACTTAACCACATCCAATCTGCACAGTACGGCACATGATTGCTCAATTTTTGGCTGGTATTTGCCCAGGATCGTCGAGACTGCGGTGTATAGTCGTCTCTAGGCGGCGCCACAACAGCCTTACCCACAATGCCCAGATTATGAAAACACGTACTTCCCCTTCCTCCTTACACATCCGGATACGATCCAAGCAAACAGATCGTGTCACCAGAGAGCTCTCGATCTAAGCAACAAAGTTCACCATCTACACCAGGCTGCACTAACTCATTGCTCGATCTTGGCGTTCTCAGTGACATCTCGCTACTGGGTTCCACTCTTACCATGCCTACCTGCCCTGTCTCTCTCTCTCTCTCTCTCTCACACACACACACACACACGTATACACACACCACACACACACACACATCAATATATATATATATTGTGTGTGTGTGTGTGTGGTGTTGTGTGTGTGTGTGTGTGTGTGTGTGTGTGTGTGTGTGTGTGTTGTGTGTTATGTATATATACATATATAAGATGATGACTGCGTGGGACGGGTTTTACCTATGAAAGTGGTTTTTTTTTCTTCTCTTTTCTTGTTTATTTCGTTCGGGACGACTCTTTTGTCATCGTGATATCTTAACAAGTCCCGAAACACAACATCCTCATTATTGGTGGCGACTTCAATGCACAACTTGGAAACCTTGATGGGATCAAATATGCATATCACTCTCAGACTAACAGAAACGGCTCTATGCTAAAAGACTATCTCAATGAAAACAATCTCTTATGCCTCAACACTCTATACCAGAAAAGACCAGGACAGCTATGAACACACAAATCTCCAAATGGGAGCAAAGCACAACTCGACTATAGTATCATCAATAAGAAATGGAAAAATAGTGCAAAAAACTGCAGAGCATTCAACTCGTTTGTCAGTGTTGCATCAGACCATCGCATCGTTTCTGCTCGACTTCGATTGAGCCTTCGAGCAAATAAAAAGAAATCTTGCAACACTACCCCATATGACTGGTCAAATCTAAACGACAACCCTGAAATTCGTAACATCTTCATTACAAGGGTGAGAAATACATTTGCTACAAGATACAGCCTCAGCAAAGACTGCTAACATGACATACAACCACTCTGAAATGGCTTGTAAAGAAACAGCTGTAGACACTATCCCGCTGAAACCCAAAGTTAAAAAAACAAACTCCCCGAGTGAATGAGGAAATCTGTCAAAAACGCAACCAACTAAAAGAAGCTGCACAACTAAAAGACTCTCAACCATCCCCTGAGAACATCTTTTACCTCAATACTGCTCGTGTTGCTCTCATAGAGGCCTATGAAGCAGAGCAAACGAACTGCCTACAAAGCAAGATCGACCAGATCACAAATGCCGTCAGCAACAAAAAGTCTGCTCTTGCCTGGAAAACCGTGAACGAAATTAGTGGTAGAAAAAGCTGTAACAGAGCTAAGCTAAAAGCATCTAGCCAAGAAGAGCGAGTAAAACTGTGGCAACAACACTTCCAAGACCTACTCGGGAAACCTCCAGACATCTCTGAAGAAGAAATAACTCCAGTCTTCACGGAGGAGCTGAATATCAAGAAAGGGCCATTTACGTTGGACGAACTACTGATAGCAGTGAAAGCATTCAGTGTGGAAAAGCATGCGGACTCGATGAGATACCAGCGGAAGTATGGAAAATAGAGGAATTTCACCAGATATTGCTGGAATGCTGCAACAACGTTTATAACCAAGCCCAATAAACAAATGGACTAAAGGATGCCTGCTTCCTTTCCCCAAGAAAGGTTACCTCGGAATCACAAAGAACTACCGCAGAATCACATTAACTGCAATTTCTGCAAAGATCTACAACCTAATCTCCTAAATAGGATAAGGCCGGAAATAGATCCAGTTCTGAGGAAAAACCAAAACGGATTTCGCCAAAACAGATCGACATCTGGACAAATACTCACCATCAGACGCATATTGGAACGTATAAAAACCAAAAACCTCCCAGCTGTTCTCCTATTTTTCGACTTTTCCAAAGCTTTTGATTTGATCCACCGAGGAAAGATGAAGGAGATTCTAACTGCATATGGACTACCCAAGGAAACAGTAGAAGCCATCATGATGCTGTATCAGAATACCCACTCTATGGTTCGCTCCCCCGACGGAGACACAGACTTCTTCAACATCACTGCTGGAGTCCTTCAAGGAGATACGCTTGCCCCCCTACATTTTCATCATCTGTCTCGATTATGTGCTGAGGAAAGCAGTGGATAAGAACAAAAAACTCGGCTTTACCCTCACAGAACAGAAGAGCAGACGCTACCCTGCGGTAAAGATAACAGATGCAGATTACGCTGATGACCTGGCTGTTCTCGCAGACCTCCTAAAGGATGCAACATCTCTCCTTCACAATGTCGAAAGAACAGCAATGGAGATCGGGCTCCACCTCAATGCGAACAAAACAGAGTTCATCTGTCTGAATCAAGACGCATCAGAAGGTATGAGAAGTCTACAATGGAGATGCGACCAAACAAGTTCAAGACTTTAAATATCTTGGCAGCTACATTGACTCCACAGAACAAGACGTCAACACCAGACTCGGAAATGCCTGGGGCGCACTAAATCAACAAGACAAAATCTGGAAATCCAATCTACCAGACAACCTGAAAAGGAACTTCTTCCGAGCAGTAGTAGAGTCCGTTCTTACATATGGCTCAATCTCTTGGACCCTAACAACGACACTGGAGAAGAAGATTGATGGAGCATACACACGAATGCTGCGTGAAGCCCCGAACAAATCCTGGAGAGAACATCCAACTAACAAAGAGTTATATGGTAAGATCCCACCAATCGGTAGGTCGGTACGTCAACAGGGACTGCGCTTCGCGGGACACTGCTGGCGTAGCAAAGAAGAACTGGTGGGGGATGTTCTACTACGGAGACCCAGCCACGGCAAACCAGGACGTCCAAAGAAGACCTTCATCGACCAACCGATCGATGATACGGGCTGTCAGTATGATGAACTATCTACTGCAATGGCTGAGAGAGAAGGATGGAAGAAACGTGTCATGGATAGCCAAGCAAACTCGACATGATGATGATGATGATGATATCTTAAACGTATGCCACGTGCATACAGGTTCTAGTAAGCTACATCAGTTTATCATTTCATCCAAAAGACTAGCACCCCGGCCACCTCTTCAGGTGTAGTGGGGAAAGGAAGGGGGGGGGGATCCCTGTCGGATCAGTGAATCAAACCTGGTTATTTAGCGTCCAAGGCGTTTGCAGCAACCTCAAGGCAACTCACAACTAAAAAAAAAAAAAAAAAAAAAAATCTTTGTTTACAGCAGGTCATTAATTATCCATTATAGGCGAAGACGTTCTAAATAATCATGTAAGACAGAGGCCAGAAAAACTGGAGGTCCTCAGAAAGCCCCCATCATCATCAACCCGTCCCCATCAAGTAAGTGTTTCGGCCTTAAGAGGCCCCACATCAAGCTAAGTTTCGGCCTTTATTTCCCCCCATCAAGCCCTTAACCTTTTGAATCCTACATTCCATCAACGAACCGCAAAAACTTAACCCTTTGACTCCCTCACCTTATCCACCTAGCTGGTGGATAAGGTGAGGGAGTCAAAGGGTTAAAGGTTTTGCTTTGCTAGCACTGTGGGCAATACAGGATACTGGTGGATGGGGTGTGGGAGTCAAAGGGTTAACTCCTAATACTTTAAGACGGTCAGGCAACATCCTGGTCATGACTCCTGGATGCCCCTCTGCTGTCGCCTTCTGCTGTTCAGTTCTGCCCAAAGTGTTTCGCTATTGTTGTAAATATAGGCGTTCTAAGAGATCATACAAGATAAAACACACAACAGACCCATGGGCCCTTGGTAAAAGGTTAACAGTGCCGAAACACACAACAGACCCATGGGCCCTTGGTAAAAGGTTAACAGTGCCGAAACACACAACAGACCCATGGGCCCTTGGTAAAAGGTTAACAGTGCCGAAACACACAACAGACCCATGGGCCCTTGGTAAAAGGTTAACAGTGCCGAAACACACAACAGACCCATGGGCCCTTGGTAAAAGGTTAACAGTGCCGAAACACACGAACACCTCTGTGTGCCATTGATAAAGCAGCTCATGGATACATAGCAGACCCTTGAAATTAAGGGCAGCTTTGCTTTAAAAACAAAACAAAAACAAAACAATACAGAAATAACAAAGAAAATAAAAACAAAAAAACAAACAACAAAAAATCACGCACAAATCAATAACGAAAGAAAGAAAAAGACAAGGAAAGAAAGACAAACGATGTAGCTATGTTATCTAGATCTAAGATCACGACTTGTCTCCACTCTCCCCACTTTCTTCATTGTCCCTATACTCGTCAACAGTCTATCTGTCCAGCGTTTTTTGTTCTTTTTCTGTTCTTGTCTTTATTTCTCGCAATTTAATCAAAAATAGGCGTGTTTCAACAATTTAATTTGACAATTAAGATCAAGACTTTGAAGATAAATCAAGACATTGCAGCTACCACTTTCACCACCCAAATCAATAAAACAAACAAACAAACAAACACACAAACAAACAAACAAACAAACAAAAATCCACCAGCAATCCCCACTATCAGCTCGATATAGTTTCCTTAATTTAATGCAAACCAAATTGACGAATGTGTTGTTATGTTTGGGGCAAAACCACGGTGACCAAAACAAAACGACTTTAGGATGTATCAGTCCATAAGTCCCCTTAGGACCAAAAGGCCTGAATTTTACAGCAGAATGGCCGACCTAGGAAAAGTATGTGAGTACTGAAGTACCCTGTTAGTATCTTCTACCAGTCAGAATAAAAAGGTGTAAGGGTGTACCTGGCCAGCCGGTAGTCGTGATAACAACAGCTATATAACGAGGCAGCCTCATACAGTTTCGTGCATCGTCACCATTCCTACCGTCACCATTCCTACAGCGACCATTCCTACCGTCACCATTCCTACCGTCACCATTCCTACCGTCACCATTCCTACAGTAACCATTCCTACAGCGACCATTCCTACCGTCAGCATTCCTACCGTCACCATTCCTACCGTCACCATTCCTACAGCGACCATTCCTACCGTCACCATTCCTACAGCGACCATTCCTACCGTCACCATTCCTACAGCGACCATTCCTACAGTAGCCATTCCTACAGTAACCATTCCTACAGCGACCATTCCTACCGTCACCATTCCTACAGCGACCATTCCTATCGTCACCATTCCTACAATGACCATTCCTACCGTCACCATTCCTACAGTAACCATTCCTACAGCGACCATTCCTACCGTCACCATTTCTACCGTCACCATTCCTACAGTAACCATTCCTACCGTCACCATTCCTACCGTCACCATTCCTACAGTAACCATTCCTACAGCGACCATTCCTACCGTCACCATTCCTACCGTCACCATTCCTACAGTAACCATTCCTACAGCGACCATTCCTACCGTCACCATTCCTACCGTCACCATTCCTACAGCGACCATTCCTACCGTCACCATTCCTACAGTAACCATTCCTACAGCGACCATTCCTACCGTCACCATTCCTACAGTAACCATTCTTACAGTGACCATTCCTACCGTTGATGATTTCCTTTTCCACACAGATTTATTATGGATGCTGTAGAATGTTTCTGTGGTTACAAGTCTTGAAAAGTGTAAGTTTCCTGTATTCTAACCCGGGAGATCTGAAGTGGACTGCACAGACAAATACCTCCATCACTCGTAAAAGAGCGAGAGAAAAGAGAGAGAGGAAAAGGACAGAGGGCACAAAGAGGGAACCAGTGAGAGGAAGACAGCGGGTGGACAGAGAGAGGCAAAGACAAAGAGAGAGAGAGAGAGAGAGAGTGAGAGAGAGAGAGAGAGAGAAGAGAGAGAGAAGAAGAGAGAGAGAGAGAGAAACAGAGACAAAGAGACAGAAAGAGAGAAAACAGAGAAAGAAAGGGACAGAGAGACAGACATCGAAAAATGGGGGGGGGGGGGGGGGGGGGGTCCCTTGAATTTTATTTTGTGTGTGTGAGTCGTTTGGTTCTTTGTGAGTGTTTCTGTGTGTTCCCTCGGTCAAACATCGGTTGTTGTTCTACATTGCATGGTGAATGGTTCTCCTTTCTGAGAGCTCAAACTAAAAGGTTTCACTCCTGACCGGATTTACCCTCCATCCTCAAAATGCTCAAACAATTCGAAAATACATTGAAAATCTACCGAAATATGAGATTTGATTTTCAGCCAAAATTCCTGTGTAGCTATCTTTAAATTGATGGATCAATTCAATACTGATAAGACATGTTCACGTTTCTGTGCCATCGTCAAATAAACTGTTATTTTTGATGCTTCAGTTAACCTTTTCACTACCGCAGCCTGTCCATTTGCTGCACAAACTTAACCCTTTCATTTTCTCATCCGACAGGAAGCTTGTGGATAAGGTCAAGGAATGAAAGGGTTAAGTTTCTGCTTTGCTGCCATGGCTGACAATACAGGATGCTGTCAAATAGGATGGGGGAGTTAAAAGGTTAAACGATGTCAATGCCATGCAGCATAGTCTGTGGAATACGTCATCACAACATAATGATAATCTGACTTATACAGCGCAGACGGTCCACAACAAAAGCATGCTCGTTGCACTTTACACAAACAGAACATTATCAAAACATTCAATCAAATGAAAAGAGACAATAACATAACATGAAATGCACACAACTTAAATGGTAAAAATTGCTTATAAAACAATTTGAAGCAAGCGCACTCGTGATTGTAATAAAAACAACTTACTCTATACAGTGTAATACTTTCCTATGTATTTCCCTTCATTTTTTTCTTTCTTAACTATTTCTAAAAATTAGTTTCAACCACACGGACTGCTTGTTCTCTTCATTAAAAAAATGAAAACATTTCGTAACGGAAATGACTTTCTTCAATATTATATAGCAAAGAAGAAGAACAAGAAGACGAAGAAAAAGACGAGGAAGAAAAAGAAGAAGAAGAAGAAGAAGGGAAAAATCGATCGATCATACTAATATTAATAATAATAATAATAATAATAATAAAAATAATAATAATTAGAAGAAGAAGGGCTCACAGAGAAGGGAGGCCAAAGATATGAGAACAGTGATTATGGGACTCGTGATACACCCTTCTCACATTTTTCTTTCTTTTATTTCCTTACAATTCTTCTTCCCCCTACCCACCCCATTCCTCCTCTGTCTCTCCCTCTGAGTTTTTGTTTGACCTCAACTGACATGGCCAGATTTTGAGTGTTGTAGCAGGTGCATTATAATGCAAACATAATTCCCTCCTCCTCCACTCACGCTGAATGGTCGTCTGGTTCTCTGCTTAAATATAATGCGTGACGTCAGTTTGGGATCAAGATGTTTGGACAACACACGTACACGTAACAAATAAGTAGTAAAACGACACACCTTACCATTTTGTTTTACTTCGAGTGATATACTAAGGATTCATTCTTTACTTCATGTGATACACTGTGAGTTTTTGCTTCAAGTTACATACCTTAAGATTCATTTTCACTGTATCTGAACTGATCTCTTAGATTCAGTACAATAATAAAGTAAGTGTAAACACAGATACACTAACCCTTTCCTGTTTCACCTTATAACGCAAGTCAATATCGGATCAGCATGTGTATACAGGCATGCAACAGATGACAAAAGTTGTAACTACCCAACATGTAAAATGGTCCATTATACGCCTGGCATGTCTGTACAGTTCCAGCTCAAGTTCTGAAGATCTATTTTGCGTGTGTTTTGAACTGTGATCCACCAGCGCCGGAACTTCTAAAACATTGCACATCTGGACTTGTGAAGATGTACCCAGCGAGAGATTGTGTGCCTTTCAAGTTCATCCACACCTTCACATCCAACTGTACACAGTATGTAGCCAACAAAAACTGTACACATAATAACTTGTACAGCTGCACAAACAATGTCAACAGAACACATTCAGTTGTGCACAAACGAACGTCTGCAGACTGGTTCATCCTCAAAACGAATAGCTGTAGACCGCTTCACAGTTTACAAACAAGAAATCACGTTCAACCCCTGCCCCTCCCCCTCACCCCTCGCCTACATCGGTTTTTTCCCTGTATCAAAAAGAACGCCGTACCATTCAGTCTCCTTACCACGTGCGTGACTTTTAGCAAAATATGTCGGGAATGACACGTCGATCTTGACATGCCATTGCTTCTCTTGTCATGACTTTTGGTTTACAACTGCCAGAAATGGCGTGCGGTACTGTGACAGTCAAGCAAAAGTGCTGTTGTGTTTCACAAAAATCACATGAGCTGTCCCTCGAGTTTTGGCGTCCTGTCTACCGGTTTGGTGAGCGGCTCTTGACGACAGCAAGTTGGTGTCTCCATGAGTACAATGCGATCTTTGGTATTCTGAAATAAATGCTGGGAATAGTTGGCTGGTGTGTTGTGTGTGTGTGTGTGTGTGTGTGTGTGTGTGTGTGTGTGTGTGTGTGTGTGTGTGTGTGTGTGTGTGTGTGTGTGTGTGTATGTTTGTGTACACGTGTGTTTGTGTACGCGCGCGCGCGTGTGTGTGTGTGCTTGCGTGCGTTTGTGTGTAATGTGTACATGTTTCCTTCGCACACACAGAGTTTACTGTGTATGACATAATGTGTGTGTGTGTGCTGCGCGCACGCACGCGTGTGTGTTTGTGTGTGTGTGTGTGTAAGTCTGTGTGTGTTACCAAATCTGGACACAAGTGAATATACATATATATATGCAGAGAGTAAATATGACACGTTTTCGTCAACACTAAGGCAACCACAAAGTATAATGTTCAAAATGATGGCACAACAATATATATATATATATATTATATGTATGTATATAGCCTCAAAGCATGACCAAGTGTTCGTGCAGCCCTATCCTTTCTCTCTCCCCCCTCCCTCCTCCCGTCAGACACGTCTTCACATCACTGTACCACACAGTCTTCGCTCATCGTCTTTAAAAGCGTAAATCATTCCATAAAGGCAAACACTGCCAGTCAGTCAGCCAGTCTTTCTCTGCTGGAAGATGTGTCAGCGGATGCCAGTAAAAGAAGTATCCATTCTTCTCCCACCCCCCACCCCCACACCCCGAGGCGCATGCACAGTCCTGGATTTCCCGTTCCGGTCACGTGTCTGTCACATGACCGTCATCCATTCTTCTTGCGTGATGTGTGGCCTTGATGTCAGCATACCTGTCAACAGAGATGATGATATTAATAATGATGATAACAATAATACTAATAACGATAATTGCAATGATGATGATGATAAAGCTGCTAACAACAACAACAACAATATTATTATTAATCATGATAATAAAAACAGCAAAAATAATACAAATAATACTTATATTAATACTGATAATGATAATAATAGCAATAAATACTTATATCAATACTAATAATGATAATAATAATATGACAAAAACAATAATAACAAAAACAACAATAATAACGATAACAACAACAACAGCAATAATAATAATAATAGCAACAATAATATAATAATAATAATAATAATAATGATAATAATAATAATAATAAACTACTGCTGCTGCTACTACTACAACAATGACTACTATTACCACTACTGCTGCTACTACTAACTACTACTCCTACTACTCCTACTACTGTTGTTATTCATCACCTCATCATCACCATCATTATCATCATGTGCCCTGCCGCACTGCGTTGGCGATCATGGCCTTCCATACGCATCTATCCTTTGTCGCCACAAGCACATCTTCCACTCTGTCTGTCCTCAGCCACCCTGCAAGTCCATCCGATATTTTCTCCTTGGGTCTACCTGGTGTTCTCTTTCCCTCCAGCTTTCCTGTTGTGACCAGGTGCTCTAATGGCCTATAAATTATGCTTGTCATTTCCTGATCTTCCTTATCAATGATCTTCTTGTGTCTGCCTCCATCAAGACTGTCTCGTTTGTTTTCCTTGCTGTCCATGGAACTCTCAACACTCTTCTTAGAAACCACATTATAATTATAATATGAATGAGAGGGACGAGAAGGAAGCAGGAAGTATGCGTGAGGATGTCACGAACGAGAGAGAAGGATGGGTTTTAATGGGAAATCTGCTGGACAGGACAGAAAAGTGATTTGAAAAACAACAACCGCAAAACCGTCTATCACAGACACCAGAGACAGAGAGACAGGGGGAGAGAGAGAGACAGGAGAGAGAGAGAGAGAAACAGGAGAGAGAGAGAGAGAGAGAGAGAGAGGAGAGAGAGAGAGAGAGAGAGGAGAGAGAGAGGAGAGAGAGAGAGAGAGAGGGTGTGGAGCAGAAAATCAAACCAAATAACATTTTATAACAATCTGCCGACACAAAATCTGAGAATTAGCCTAACCATTAGCCTAACAATCTGAATAAGGTCATTATTTCTGTTGGCACTGATATCTCTAAGGTCATTACACCATGAAAATACTCCAAATTGGAGTTTTAATACATCATAAGTAAGATCAGGCTTTCAAAGAACATGTGTACATAAAACTCTGCGAGTAGACAAATAGATACGTGTCGTGCGTATTTTGTCTTCCAAACATTAAAGCCTTATTTTGTCTATCAAAGACACTAGCTGTCTGGCGCAAGGATGGATAAGACCTTCAGTATTTGAGAAACAAGCAGACACAGATTGCAGACAGACAATGAGGTCCCTATGACAGCTGGGGATGAAAGGCCACAGACGCCATGACAATGTTCACAATGCTATGATGATGAGAATGGGCATGACGGAGTTCCTTTTTGGATTGAGACTGCGTGCTAGGGCTGTATCTACGCTTACTTCCATTATACGAGTGTATATTCTGGTATTAAGCAGACCTGAGAGATACAGATATCTGCGGTGCTGTCAGGAAATTTGAGTAAAACAACTTCAATGATACCTTCCAAAAGTGGGCAATACTCGGCTCCGTGGTCTCATTCTTCTTGCATGTACTTTGTGACCACCTCTTCGGCTTACGATACTCCTGGTTTACAAAGTCCTCAACACATGTGTTCCACAGTGGTCGCCGCACATTTTCTGTGTCTGGCCCACACAACTGAAATGATCTGAGCTTTCCCTTTCTCTTCCATCGTCATACTCTGTCTTCCTTCAATCTTAATTGAAGACATACCTTTTTGTCCGGCCGTGATTTTCACCTTTACGTGCCCACCCTTTTGTCTTACTCCCCTCCTGTCTTCCTCCCGTCGGTGTGCGTGTGCTATGTGCTCTAGAGTTTTTGTCACTGAGAATAAATGCTTTAGTGAATGGCGAGAGTGTGCCCTTTGCTTTTTGTATACCAAGATTTGGCGACCTAGAAATTGTCATTATTATCATTCTTCCCTTGAGCCAACGGCACGCTTAACTATGGGTAGAACCCAGTCAACGCCAAAAATTCCAGTAATAATTTTTTTAACTGACAGGAATTTGAACTCATGACCACCCAGTGAGCAGTCCTTTGTGCTAACCATTTCACCGTTCTGACTGGTTGTGTAAAGTGATTTCCCCTCCTCTTTTTCTAAAATGGGAAAGAAAGAAAGAAAGAAGAAAGAAAGAAAAAGCATCGCCATTAAATGCTCATCATCGCTATACCGTACTGCAGCTTACGCCGTTTTTCGTTTTTCTTTCTTTTTTTTTTCAATCATTTCCCCCCCTTTTTTATATGGAGTTTGTTTTATAACGACTGGAGGGGAGTGTGTGTGTGTGTGTGTGTGTGTGTGTGTGTGTGTGTGTGTGTGTGTGTGTGTGTGTGCGCGCGCGCGCGCACGCGCATGTGTGTGTGTGTGTATATGTGTGTGCGCGTGCATGCGCATGCGTGTGTGTATGTGCGCGAGTGTGATAAAAAAAATAAGTCAACAAGATTTTCTCAGCTCTTTATGGGTGGATCTTTACCAAATTTTGATCAAAGTTGTGGATCGTTGATAAATGGCGAGAACGTAGAGATGTAATGCACCAAGACATAGATCACACGAACCAAAACAAAAAGTGCTTAAAATCAGCACTGTCTAAGAACAGCGTGTGAAGAGAACTTTCTCAGGACTGTCTGACGACATGTAAAATCTACTGTCACCGCTGTGACAGTCTGCCGCTGTCTCCGTGCAGGCCAAGTGTTATTTTATTTTAACTGAAGCTTCTTCAAGATCACAGTGCCTTCATCGTCATCATGTGCCACGCCGCATGGCGTCGGTAATCATGGCCCTCCATACGAATCTATCTTTTGTTGCTCCCCTTTCTGTCCTCATCCACTCTGCAAAACTGTTTAACATTTTCTCTCTGGGTCTACCTGGTACTCTTTTCTGTTCTAGCTCTCCTGACGTGATTAGGTGCTCAGATTTCTCTTGCCTCATAAAATGTCCTATAAATGTTGCTTGTCTTTTCCTAATCTTCTTCATTTATCTTCTTTGTGTGTTTAGTTCTTTCGAGACTGTCTTCTTTGTTTTCTTTGCTGTCCATGAAACTCTTTAACATTCTTCTTTGCTGTCCATGGAACTCTTTAACATTCTTCTTTGCTGTCCATGGAACTCTTTAACATTCTTCTTTGCTGTCCATGGAACTCTTTAACATTCTTCTTTGCTGTCCATGGAACTCTTTAACATTCTTCTTTGCTGTCCATGGAACTCTTTAACATTCTTCTTTGCTGTCCATGGAACTCTTTAACATTCTTCTTTGCTGTCCATGGAACTCTTTAACATTCTTCTTTGCTGTCCATGGAACTCTTTAACATTCTTCTTTGCTGTCCATGGAACTCTTTAACATTCTTCTTAGAAACCACATTTCAGTTTCCTCAATCTTGTTCTGACTTTGCGTGTTGACTATCCACGCTTCACATTCGTACAACAATATCGGTTCTATACAACACAGAAGAACTCTCTTCCTAATGTCATTTGATAGACATTAATTGTTAAGAACGTTTTTCGTGTTCTTGAAAGCTGTTTTAGCTTGGCCAATTCTGCTGGATATTTCTGATGTGCAACTGCCATCTGGTGAGATGACCGTTCCCAGGTATTTAAACTTTTCAACTGCACTCAATGTTGTGCCATTTGCTGTTATTTTACATAAGAGGATTTCTTGTTTTTTATTTATTACCATGACTTCAGTCTTCTTACTTAGCTCTAGCCCTTCATTTATGCTTTCTATTTCGATTATATTCACAAGGCTGTGTAGGTCCTTTTTAATTTTCTGCAATTAGAACGATGTCATCTGCATAATGAAGACTGTTTATCATTTTTCCTCCAACTTTTATCCTCGGGAATTTTTCTAGGTTTCTCATGATTGTTTTACTGTAAAGTGAAAAATCTGGTGACAGAACACATCCCTCCCTCTTTTGATATTTTGGAAAGAGCTTACATCATTTTCTACTCTCAATGCTGCTCTTTGTTTCCAATACATATTCTTTATTATTCTTAAATCTTTTCTATTAATAGAGATTTTCCAGTTGGTTGATCACTTCCTCGTATCTTACCTGATCAAAAGCCTTTGTATAATCAACAAAACATACATATAAATCCTTACTCAACTCTACTGATCTATCTACGAGAACTCCTGGGATGCATATGGCACTCATATTTCCTTTTCCTTCAACAAATCCACAACGTTCTTCTGCAATTTCTCTTTGGATTCTGTTTCTTGTCCTCATAATAATTATTCTTAATAACATCTTTGTCACATGGCTCGTCAAACAAATTGTACGATATAGTTCACATTCTATAGCTCTTGCTTTCTTAGGAAGTGCAATGAAAGTTGATTTTGACACGTCTTTAGCGGGTTTTCCGGTGTTACAAATTTAAATTAGGACTGTTACTTTTTCAATATCAAATTCATCTAGAGCCTTGACCATTTCTACAGTAATGTTGTCTGGTCCGGGGGCGTTTACCTGTTCCATCTTTTTCATCACTACTCTGACTTCATTTTCATTATGGATGGTCCTTCTACGTTCTTTCTTTCTATCATCGTCAAAAAGGTCTGTAATGTACTCGGCCTGTCTATGTAATATTTTGTAATATTTCGTCTTTTTCCATAATACCCATTTTTAGATTTTAGTTTTTAAGCAGCCACCTGATGTACATGTCTTTTTCCTGTGGGCAATTTCTTCAATGTTTCTGCCCATAAACTTAGGGTCTGTTTTGTGTCGGTCTTCATTTTCTTTTCATTTTGTTTCAAGCCAAGCTCCCTTACCTTCATTGTATTTATTCCTGATTGCCTTACCTTTTTGTATTCTTCCTTTTTTCCGTTTACCTTCCTCCGTTCATCCATTAAGCTTAAAATTTCTTTTGTCAACCAGGTCTTTTTCGCTCTTCTTTTAGCTCTAGGGATTTCTTCACAAGCTTCATTTATCGAGGTTTTCCAATTTGTCTGCTGTTCCTCAATCCGAATTCGTTTTGAACACATATGCTAAATTTTGCAAAAGCTGATTCATCTGTCTTTAACAACCCAAGGTTTACTTTGATGTTACTTTTGGTTCGGTTTCTTCTTTATAATTTCAATCTAAATTTTGTCATTATAGGATTGTGGTCACTGTTGCAGTATGTGCCTGGTAATGCTTTTGCTATCAGTAAAGAATTTCTAAATCTCTTATTTATCAAGATGCAATCAATTTATTTTCTTGTGCTGTGTCCTGAGTTCGTCCATGTCCATTTCTTCTGTTGGGCTACTCAAACCAAGCGCTTCCCATTATTTCATTTACTTGTGCCCACTCAGCAAGTTTTCTCCCCTTGCATTTCGCTTGTCAAGGCCATGAAGTCCAACTGTATCGTCTACTTTTTTCTGTCCCACTTTAGCAGTAAAATGTCACATTACAACTGTAATGTGCTGTGATTTGCACTGAGCCTTGGCTGTGTCTAGTTCTCCATAAAAGTTATCAATTTCTTCCTCAATGCTTGCAGATATTGGTGCATATACTTGGATGATGTTGATATCAAAGGTCTGACATAGGCAGTAGCCTTTGTTAGACTGACCTGTCATTATCCATTATGATGCCTACTCCTCTTTCATGTGTGTCCCCAATAGAATATTTTATTGTATGTTTGCCTGTTATCATGCCTGCTCGTTTCCATCCCACCTCTCCTAGTTCTAAAATACTAACGTCCAGTCTTTCCGTTTCAATCTCGACATTTTCTAATTTCCCTTCTGGTGCATTGTTCTAATATTTCAAGTTGCAATTTTTGTATCTTTGAATCTGATCGCAGTAACTTGATGACAGTCTGGTGTCACCCAATCAGCATGACCTCCCTACTGGATGAAGGTGCTCTAATGCAGCCCTATTGACGTCGTTCATCACGTTTCTCTTTCGTGTGTCTGGCCATGATTTACTAAACAGTGACCTTCATAAGTGCACTGGACATTTTCTTTTGTTTGTTTCCCCTTTGGGGAGGGGAGGGGAGGGAGGGGAGGGGAGGGGAATGAAACAGATGATCAAACCATTTTTCCGTTTTATAAAACAAAATCACAGAACATCGAGATTATACACATGACCTTCAAACATAATCTCGATATTCTGTGTTTTTTATATCTTTATAAAATGGAAGGATGTTAGAATGGTTTGACCATATGTTCCCCCTCCCCACAAAGACGGGGAAAAAATTTTCTGTTTCAGCACCCACCCACCCACCCCCCGTGCCGTAGAGCACAGCTGCGTGAAGGGTTTATGGGCGAAAACAGGCACCCGGGGTGTGTGTCCCCCCAGCCTGGCTTCTCCACTGAAATGGTTAATGGGAGCATGTGTGGCCTTGTATGGGTCGAATTTTTCTTTTCTTTTTGTTTTTGTTTTGTTTAATTAAGTGGATAGGGGTGATTTTTGTCTTCTTACGTGTGGTTAGAGAATGTCTGTTTTTGCCAATTAACCGACTGTTTTGGGGTCGAATTGCTCCTATGTAATATATTTCTTGGTTTATTTCCTTGTACATTAATTCCATTGATTGATTTAGATACACTTATGAATAAATTGATAAACTGAACGCATGATTAGCTGACAACGGAATGATTATCTAATTTGTTAATTGATGGGTGGCTCACCGACTGATCGATTTATAGATTGCTGGTTTTACCTATTGATCGATCAGTGATTGAATTATTGAATGTATGGACGATTGATTAGCGTTATCTGAAGTAACGATTGCAAATAGATATGTCGAACTCGGTTAAATTCAAGGTTATCTGGTTGATTAAGTCACTGGGTGACTGATTAACTGGTTAAATGATTGATCGATTGACTGAGTGAGTGAGTGAGTGATTACGTGAAGTGATTGTTACTGAAGTGATATCGATTGTACGGTTGGATGATGCATCTGACCCAGTCAAATGAAGGTTGATTAGTTAGTTGATTCACGGGCTGAATGGCGGATTATTTGATTGATCAATTGGTAAATCAGCTGATTGATTGGTTAATTGATTGGTTGATTGATTGATTGATCTATTGATGGATTGATTGTTTATGTCAAGTAGCTGTGGTTGAATGTATTGATCAACTGTATGATCACTGAAGGATACAAGAAACGACAGATCTGTGCACTAATTGAATGATTTGTTTGTCTGATAGCCAATTATTGTAAAATTGACGGTTGGGTGAATGATATAGAGGCGGTTAATGACAAATATTCTTAGCTGGCCAGTTAAGATGGACTAATATACAAATGAAAGGACTACTGTAAATGCAAAGATGAATGTATCCCAGCTTATGTGACGGTAAACGATAGAAGGGGACAATGTTTGATAGTATAACCTGTATGAATGTATAAGAAAACCCGAATCCCTCCCCTCCCTTTCCATGCATGTATTGTGGCCTAAGGCCGATGTACAATAAACATTTTCTGAGTTCTGAGTTCTCTCTCTCTCTCTTTCCGTCCCTTCCTCCGCCTACTCTCTAGAGCTCCCCCTTTATCTTTTTGTTTTCTCTCTGTTTTTCCCGTCTTTTTCTTTCTTTTTATCTGCCTTGTGTGTGTCTGCGTGTGTGTGTTTGAGTGTGCGCACGGGTCCATTCGTGCATACTGTACGCCATATATGTATGTGTGTATAATTAATTGTATACCGACCCGCGATCCATGCTCTAGATATCTCGTACACAGCAAATACACAAAAGGTGTCTGCCGTGTAGAAAATAACAACAATCAGATATCAACTAATTATGTTGCCAGCTTGGTCTGAGATGTAATCACATGT
>JAPXFY010000028.1:7467988-7470488 GCA_030674185.1 Monoplex corrugatus
GTGTGTTACTGAGCTCAAGCAAAAGAAATCATAACCCCTTCTCAAGGAAAAGTTATAACCCCCCAAACAGATATACAGGGGACAACATCAGATTAATATATGACACTATTTATTATCTGAACTGCAATAATCTTCAAGGTTTACTTCTTTGACTTTGAAAAGGCGTTTGACTCTATAGACTGGAACTTCATGATGGAAGGTTTGAAAATATTTGAGTTTGGTCCGGACGGTGGATCCACACTTTTTATGATAAGATAAAATTAACTGTTATTGTAAATGGAAATGCTTCCATATGGTTTCCAATTGAGGATGTCGACAAGGAACCCCATTTCACCTTATTTGTTTATACTGTGTGTAGAAATTCTTGGAATCATGATAAGAGAAAATGATGAAATAAAACGTATAACTATTAACAACTGTGCACAAAAGATTTCGGAATATGCAGGTCAGAACTCTCTTCCTGATGTTAATTGAGAGGCATTTGTTGGTAAGAATGCTTTTCAACTTCTTGAATGCTGCTTTGGCTTAGCCGATTCTGCTGGCAATTTCTGATGTGCATCTGCCGTCTGGTGAGATGATTGCTCTTATTTTGTATGAGGGGATTTCATGTTTTTTACTGATTACCATGACTTCAGACTTCTTGCTATTTAGCTCCAACCATAAACTTTTACTTTCTATTTCTATTATATTCATAAGGTTTTGTAGGTCCCTTTCATTTTCTGTAATTAGCATGGTGTCATCTGCGTAACGAATGTTGTTTATCATTTTTCCTCCAAACTTTAATCCAGGGCATTCTTCTAGGCTTTTCATGATGTTTTCGCTGTAAAGTGAAAACAGATCTGGTGACAGAGCACAACCTTGCCTGACTCTTCTTTTGATATTTCAGAAAGAGCTTATATCGTTTTCTATTCTCATTGCAGCTGTTTGTTCCGAGTACATATTTCTGATTATTCGTCCGAGTACATATTTCTGATTATTCGTAGATCTTTTCCATCAATACTGAGTCTTTTTAGTTGGTTAATCAATTCTTTATGTCTTACCCGATCGAAAGCCTTGGTATAATCAACAAAGCATAAATATGATCTTTATTCAACTCGACTGACCTCTCTATAATAGTTCTTAGGATGTATATGGCATTAATAGTTCCCTTTTCCCTTCCACAAATCCACACTGTTCTTCTGCTATTTCTCTCCTGATTCTATTCCTTGTCCTCATCGTGAATATTCTTAATAGCATTTTTGTTACATGACTCATGAAGCTGATTGTGCGATGGAGTTCGCATTCTATAGCCCCTGTTTTCCTTGGAACAACAATGAAAATTGATTTTGACATATCCTTGAGGATTCTTCTGGTGTCATAAATTTTATTTAGGAGGACTGTTATTTATGTCAATACCAAATTCCTCCGGAGGTTCAATCATCTCTTTAGTAATATTGCCTGGTCCTGGGGCTTTTCCTGGTTTCATCTTTTTCAATGCTGCTCTAACTTCATCTTTCGTTAGGGGTGGTCCTTCAACGTTCTTTCTTATAATGTGTTCTTCGTTTCTGTCATCTTCAAAAAGGTCTTTAATGTACTCTCCCCATCTATCTAATATTTTGTCTTTTTCCATGATAAGCGTACCATCTTTCGATTTTAAGCAACCAGTTGATGTGCATGCCTTTTTCCTCTGGACAATTTCTTCAATTCTTCTGCAATACTCTGAGGATCTGTTTTGTGTCAGTCTTCTATTTCTTTGCATTTTGTTTTCAGCCAAGCTTCCTTAGCTTCACTGCACCTATTCCTGATTTCTTTGTTTATCTTCCTGTATCTTTCCTTCTTTACCTTTGCCTTCCTCTGTTCTTCCATCAAGTCTAGAATTTCTTTTGTCATCCAGTTCTTTTTTGCTTTTCTCTCTACTCTAGGGATTTCTTCACAAGCTTCATTTATCGAGTTTCTCAACTTTGTCCATTGTTCCTCACAGTCACCAACGTCTTCCAGAGCACTGAATTTGTTTTGAACATGTACATTATATTTTTCACGTATCGCTTCATCTGTCTTTAAGAGTCCAAGATTTAATTTGATGTTGCTTTTGGTCTGTTTCCTTTTCCTTAATTTCAACCTAAATCTTCCCATTAGGATTGTGGTCACTGTTGCAGTCTGCGCCTAGTAGTGTTTTTGCTGTCAGAAAAGAATTTCTAAATCTCTTATTGATCAGGATGTAGTCAGTTTGATTTTTGGTATTTTCTCCTGGACTCATCCATGTTCATTTTCTTCTGTTAGGCTGCTCAAACCAGGTGTTTCCTACTATGGACTCATTCATCAGTGCCCATTCCACAAGTTTCCCTCCCCTTTCATTTTGTGTACCAAGGCCATGAGGTCCAACTATATCCTCCACCCTCTCCTATCCCACTTTAGCGTTAAAATCCACCATTATTATTACAACTTCTTGTGGTCTACGTTGAGCCTTGGCTATCTCTAATACTTCGTAGAAGTCGTCAATTTCGTCCTCAGGACTTGCAGT
>JAPXFY010000028.1:7475488-7490488 GCA_030674185.1 Monoplex corrugatus
AAGAGAGGGCAAGGCACAACAGGAAAAACACAATTAACGGTCTCTTGTTCTACTGTTCAATTAATAGTGCCATGACTTCATTTAAGAGTACACCACGAGCAGTCGCTGTGGAACAATGATTAGCCAAAAGATTAACATCTGAACTATGGGTTCAAATCCCATTAGGCCTGTCAAAAGCATCGCGGAATTTTCGATGGTAACCGGCTCCTACGTACACCTGAGCCGTGCAATGGGACCCAGATTCTGTGACCCCTTAACTCTCTGACTCCCGCACCCTATCCATCAACTGCAAAAAACGTAACCCTTTGACTCAAAGACTTAAGTGTTTGCTTTGCTAGCATGGTTGACAATGCAAGGTGCTGGTGGACAGGGTGCGGAAGTCAAAGGCTTAAGGTGTAAAAGTGAAGTACACCAAGACAGATGGACAAACTCAGTGCCATCAACGACTAACCCTATCAATTCAATCAGGGCATATTATGACAGACATGTAGCTTGAAGTTTGTTCAAGAAGGATTCACTGCACTCGGACAATTCCATATGTGCTCTGCTTGGCAGACTCTTAAGTGTTGGGAGGGAAGGGAAACACTAAGCTGACACAACCAAAATTATCTAAACATCAGACGGGGGCAGCAAACTGGCCAGTTTTTACTGTTGCTGGCTGGAACTAGACTGAAGATATCAGATCTCGAGTCTCAGGCTCTATCACATCAACCAATCACCCTGCAAACTCAATGCAATCCAGTAATCCCATGGATTTAATAAGGCAGCATCATGACAGAGAGAACGACAAAAACCGTCATCATGTCTCTGTTCAGAGCACCCTAGCAACATGACAGTTATCACCAGCTGTCCCGGCAAAAGCAAGTCATTATCCTCTGACTGAGGACTGGGCACGACAAACTGAATCACTACAAGAACACACGCTTTCGACTTGACCACCCCCACCCCCCTCCATGTGCCTGTGGAGAAGTTGACCAGACAGCACAACACATCCTCTAGGACTTAAAAGAACTATTGGTGAAGGAGACCTGGGCCGACACCCCTCAGAGGCCTGCAGGAGAAGCTGTATGGATGTACATGTACTATACAGAACGACTAATCCTATGGATTTAATCAGGGTACATGATAACACACCGAACGACTAATTCTATGGATTTAATAAGGGGACATGATGACATACGGAACGACTAATCCTATCGATTTAATCAGGGTAGGCTACATGATGACATTTTATGAAGAAAGAGAAATTAGAGCACCTGGTCACAGCCGGAAAGCTGGGATGAAAGAGAACACCAGGTTGATCCAGGGAGAAAAATGTTGGACGGACTTGCATAGTGGCTGAGGACAGAGAGGGTGGGAGATGTACTTGCAGCGACAAGGGATAGATTCGTGTGGAGGGCCATGATCGCCATCGCCACCCGGCAGAGCACATGATGATGATGGCATGATGACATACAGAAAAACTTATCCTATGGATTTAATCAGGGTACATGATCACACACAGAACGACTAATCCTACATATTTCATCAGGGTACATAATGTCACACAGAACTCCTAATCCTACAGACTTAATCAGGGTGCATCATAACACAAAGGCGGATAGACACATACAACACAATCACCTATTTTACAAGTTCAATCAGACAGCTGTTTGACAAACGAACGACAAACAGAAAACCAAAACACAACCCGCCCATCTCTCTGTTCAGCGAGGCTGCAGCTGAACACACATGCTCCACCTAGAGCAAAGGGGACTGAGTGAAGGCAAATATGAGTGAGGAACACACTGGAAAACAAACGTAATGGTCTGTTGTTCTATTGTTCTATGCAGGATGCAACATACCATACGGACAATCAGACCGACACAGACTAACCAGAATCAAATGCCAACTTCTATCAGTTCAATAATAGGTGCAGGGTCACAGACGGAAAAGTACACTAAGACAAGTGCAGTACAATCACTGGTATGTTTTGTTGTTTACAGTGTAACCAGACAGACAGAACACACATACATACACACTCACTCTCTCTCTCACACACATACACATACACACACATGCGCGCGCGCGCGCGCCACACACACACACACACACACACACAACAGAAGCAGACAGACAGAGGTAACGCAACCAAAAGCCGGTTCTTGAAATTCGCTTTAGTGCACCATGACGGACAAACACACGCGCATACACACTGACAGACACATGCGAACATATAGACAGGCAAGCAAGCAAGCACGAGGGAGGGTAGAGAGAGAGAAGAGAGAGAGAGAGAGAGAGAGAGAGAGAGAGAAGAGAGAGAGAGACAGACAGACAGAGACAGAGAGAGAGAGGGAGACAGACAGAGAGACAGAGGATAGACAGAGAGAAGAGAGAGAGACAGACAGATAGACAGACAGAGAGACAGACACAGATAGAGAGACAGACAGACACACAGAGAGGGACATACAGACACACAGACAGAGAGACAGACAGACACACAGAGACGGACATACAGACACATATACAGACAGACAGACACACACACAGACACCAGGCAACCAAGGGCCGGTTTCTGTCGGTTCAATAATAAGCACAGCGCCACAGACGAACAAACGAACATACAGACATGCACGGTGCCATCAACTGACTGATATGTTGTTTCATTAGAGCACAACATGCCCACAGGCAGGCAGAGTTTTTTTCTAGACGGATCCATCGCATCGGCCAATTCCATATGCGCTACACCCAAATGTGCCAGTAACTGTCTGGCAGCCTTCCTACAGCGTACTCAAAGCCCTTCCCATTGGGCAGGCACTGAAATGGGGTGAATGAAGTGGAACAGCCCCCTACGTAACTTCAAGCATGACCGCCACAATAACTGGAGCATGACGATGAGCAGCGCACAGGCCACCTTCTTTTCCATTTTTTTTTCTGGCTGGGACTGAACTCCAGAAACCAAAATTTGAGTTTACGGGTCTTGTCAACAGAGCTAAATACCAAACAGCCTTGCTAAATGGACAGAGGCAATGCAATGAACAACAGAGGCAATGCAATAACATCTGGCTCCTGGAATTCAAATAACAGTGCCTCTTGGCAAATGGATGGAAAGACAGATAGAAAAGTAGACATGCAGACAAACATGCAGACAGACAGACAGACATGCATACATACATACATACATACGTAAGTATGTAATACTACATACATACGTACGTACATACATACATACCGATAGACAGACAGACAGATACATATACATGTACAAATACATACATACATAGATACAGACAGATATACAGACAAGGGAAAAGCAGATAGAAAGCAAGTGGATAAAACAACAGTCAAGGTCACCAGAAACCCGAGTTTCCATCACGGATCGTACAAGAACAACCCCTCCCCTCCGCACCTCCACGAGGCCTTGAGCGATGGTGTGGGTACTAGTCTTTCCCAAGAGATGAACACGTTTGCAGCACGTATATAGCGCTCGTCAAAGATCCTTTGGCAACAAACAGGTTGTCCCTGGTCAATTTCTGTGAATAAATCCATGTCATAGGTAAACAAAAATACAAACAGAAAACAATGATGGCGACGCCACGGGGGAAAGTGACCCACGTCTCACTCAAAAAAGTTCATTGTGACTCCAGAAATCCTCCTATGGCTGCTGGGGATTGTTCAACGATGTCAAGATCACTCAGTTGTCAACTTCGTCACACTACATGTCTAGTCTTGTAAAACCTGGTAATTTACGATGAAGGGGCGATAGTGACATTGCGCTTTTACTTTCTTTTCTAATATAGCATTCATTTCATGTTCAGAGAGTCGTAAATCAAGTTTGAAGATCTTTAAGCCTGCACAAATATTTTCAACCAAGTGATGCCTGATCACAAGTAATAACTTGGAAATGTTCGTTCGTTATTTCTTTTAACGTCTGTTCACTATATGTGCTTTTAGACGAGAGAAAAAAAAAAGGTGTCTATGGGGTGGAAGAATCTACAAAATCATAAAGACAGTTTAACATAGTAATTAACATTTAAAAAAAAAATAGGACAATAGAAAAACAATCATAACATTCGAACGATCAGGCTTTAACAGATTGCTCAGGGCTGTATGTGTGTATGTAACGCGCGCGCGCGCGCGCGCGGTGTGTGTGTGTGTGCACGTATACGCACGCGCATGCATCGAGCGTGTCCCGTGCTGGGTTATGACAAAACATCTGTGATTATCTGGTGGGGTAGAGGGGTAGAAGAAGATAATCTTACCGAATAAAAACATTGTTCTATCTTACCGAATAAAAACATTGTAACAGTCAAGGAGTAATGATAAAACTAACAAGCAAACAAACAGAGGTAGGTGGGAGTTACAGGTATAAAAACAATCGGTCTTAATCAAAGAAAACGACCTACGGGACTGTGCAGTAAATGCCTAGCAAAGTGTAAATACAAAGTGAAATCAGTGTGTTTCTGTTTCAATTTTGAAAATGATGCAGGGAAATAAGGTTGCATTCGCTGACAACACAAAAGGTGTTTAACTGTTATAGACTCACTACAGACACATTTGATGGTATTATTGAACTTAGTCCGAAGTGAGTTCAGATATAATCTGTAAACTAAAGTTATTTCTAGTCTTGTAAAACCTGGTAATTTACGATGAAGGGGCGATAGTGACATTGCGCTTTTACTTTCTTTTCTAAGATAGCATTCATTTCATGTTCAGAGAGTCGTAATCAAGTTTAGTACTGCCTGCCCTATTCATTGCTGCGCTTTTAGCGATTCTATCGACTCGATCATTATTTATGATACCACAGTGTGATGGAATCCAACAAAAAGTAACGTGAGTATTATTTGTTATTAAACAATGAATTAAAAAGTTTATCTCAAATATTAACGTACTATTTACTTTACATTTGCAGCTCGTCAGGGATTGTAATGCAGATTTCGAATCTACACATAATAAGATACTAAACATATCTATGGGTAGATCTACTATATATATCAGTGCCATTAGGATGGCGACTAATTCAGACGTGAAGATTGAGTGTTCCTGTCCTAAAGAGTAAGCCTTTTCTACTTTTAAGTTTGCAATTATAAAACCAGCGCCTGCTGCACCATCATCTAGAACAGAGCCATCAGTAAATATTTTCAAGTGATGTGAATATTTTTCATGCAGATGAGACAGAATGTCAATTGCCAACAGGTGCGGATTAATATCTTTTCTCAAGTCAGTTTCAATGTAGTTGATATCAAAAGTAGCAGTGGACAATTCCCAGGGGGGGTAGAGGACAACATATCAGTTTATGTGAAACTTTTTTAGGTACTACTCTGTAAATTACGAAGAGCTCATTTGTGTAAGTGGATATTGTTTCTTGTGCCTTTATTGTTCTTGCTCTCTTGGGGAAATGGATGTCAGACCGAATTTTAAGATCCGCGTCAACATAGTTAGCTACTGCATTTGCTCTAACTATATATTTAGCAGCTGATAACTTCCTCCAGTCTTCCAAAGGAAGGATGCCGGCTGTTTTATACACTTCTTGTGTTTTTGTATACACTGGTACCCCAAGAGTACATTTAACAGCTTTACTATCTAAGCTTTGAAGTTTTTTTCAAATAACATTTTGGGGCTGAAAAATAGACCTCTTGGCCATAAGCCAACTTTGATCTGACTAAAGCTCTTACAAGATGTAACAACGTTTTGGTGTCCTGCCCCCATGACTGTTCACTAATTATTTTTATTAAATTAAAGCTTTTCACGGCTTTGTATAACAAGGCATCAATATGTACTTTCCATTGTAAACTAGAAGTCAAGTGAACTCCCAGAAATTTCACCTGAGTGGTATATTTCAGTTCCTCCTTATCAATTTTGAACATTGGTAACTCTTTAGGACTGAAACCATTATTAAAAAGAATCATATGTGTCTTTTCATTGGACATTTCCAGACCGTTAACTTTCAAGTAAGTGGAAATGTGATCAATTTCACGTTGATAGATCTTTTTAATATAGGTTATTTCTCTTAAGGAAGTCTTCCTTTTCAACGAAACGTTCATCCAGATCGCTATATCATCAGCGTACTGAGCTAAGTTCACATTGTTTGAGACTTGTGTTGGCAGGTCATTGATCAAAATATTAAATAAAAGAGGAGATATTATGGAACCCTGTGGAATTCCCATGTTTACAGGTACTAGGTCGTTTTTCAGAGTATGTATTACCTATTTTAGCGACTATACTTCGATCACTTATAAATGCTTTGATGAAATAATAAATATTACCTTTGAGACCAATATGTTTCAATTTCAACAAAAGTCTTGCATGCCAGACTTGATCATATGGTTTTTTAAGATCAAAAAAGGTAGCTAAGACATTTTTCCTTCTCGCAAACTGAGTTTTTATTTGAGTTGTTAATTTGACTAAATGGTCTGTCGTCGATCTACCTTTTCGAAATCCAGATCGGTTAATAGGTATTATATTATTTTTCTCACAAAAATAAGTCAGTTGATTCAAAGTAATTTTTTCCATTAGTTTTGAAACATGGGATGTAAGCGAGATATGCCTGTAACTACCTGGATCAGAGCGTGGTTTATTAGGTTTCGGTACAGGTATTACAACTGAAATCTTCCAAATGTCATGTATGCGACCACTTTCCCAGCATTTTAGTATATTATGGTGTAAGTATTTAATCCATTTCTCTGGTAAATGATTTAAAAGGGTATACGAAATGCCATCCAGTCCTACAGCCGATTTTTTATTGTTCAAAGAGAGAAGAGCATCTTTAAGTTCTTGTAACGTAATTTTTGAATTTATGTACATGTGATTACCGAGGGTGAGGATCTGAGTATTCTTCAGATTCCTCAATTTTCCGTCTTTTCTCCTGAATTGGTGGAGACAAGCTACTGGAATTACTTGCTCTTGAAAAGAACTGTACAAATTCTTCAGCTTTCTCAGATGACGAAGGAAATTCATTGTCTTTAATCTTAATAGGAAACTGTGGTAAATGAAATACATTTTTCATTTCTTTGACCTTATTCCAAATTTTAGGAAGAACTTTAGGACCGGAAATTTGTTGAGAACAGAAATCTGACCAATAACTCTTTTTGGCTTCGGCTATGACCTTGTTTGAATGAATCTTTGCCATTTTCATATTGTAATGGTCTTCTGGAGATTTAGTTTTTAAGTAGGTTTTATACATTTTCTTTTTTTCGTTCTTAGCTTCTTCACATAATTGATTCCACCAGCTATTTCCAACAAAATTACCTTTGTTAACATTTTTCCTTTTTGGAATTGGTTTTTTTGCTGCCTCATGTAATGTGTTTGTGAAGTGTGAATACATATAATTAACACTGTCGCTCTCGTTGAACGTGCAATCTTTTCCCATTAAGATCGTGTGGTATTTTACCCAGTTTGCACGATTGTACATAATTATATCTAGGAATACAGTCATCTTGTTCTGGTGCTTTAGCAAATAATTCATCAATAACTGTGACAATTGGTAGATGATCACTTCCAAGGGAGTCGGATGTAATATCCCATATACAATTAATGACGAGGTCAGGTGATAATAAAGTCAAGTCAATGGCGGAAGCTTTATGTTTAGGATTATCTGGTAGTCTAGTTATTCGACCGTCATTTAATAATACCAAGCCAGAGTCAACGATATTTTCAACAAAACGATTGTTAGACACATATTTGCAGTCTTTGTCCCAGAATGGAGAATAGGCATTAAAATCTCCGGCGATCAACCATTTCTCAGCATGTTCTAAAGTTCGTAGCCAGTCACTGTTGTTTCCATCAGGGCCACGTGGATAATATACAGGCACGATATTTAAAGTTGATACATAGTTAATTCTCACTTTCACAGCCACACAATAAACACTATCCGTGTTCTTTGGCACAGGAGGCTGAATGATTTTATAGTCCACATCTTTACGGATATATATAGCTGCATATGTCTTTGAGTTATGATCACAAATGTGTGTCACAGGAGGATAGTAACAGTCCTCTAACTTCGGTAATTTACTTTTCGTCACATTCATGGACTGTAAGGCGACAATATGATGCTTATTTTCGGATAAGTAGTGCTGGAGATGAAGAAGATTAATACTGATGGACCGACTGTTCCACTGAAGAACAGAAAAACCTGTTTTAGAACGTGTTTTGACTTGCATAACTAACAAACAAACAAAAAACCCAGTAGGAAACAACTATACATAAAGGAAGTAACAAAAAATAAGATTTTAAAAGAAATCAAGGATGCTGATAGCTTTGGCGAAAGTAAGAACAACCTGTAAACGACAGTAAAAATCAATATATGAAAGTCGCTACTAAGTTCATGCTAACGCTGGTGCATACACAACATAAATACAGTTTCACCAGTCACAGAGATCTCTCAATGGATGGTAAAAGTTATGATGGGAGATGGCACCATTCCACCATGGACTCTGGGACTCATCGAAAGGTGGTGGTCTTGAACAGTAGAATGTGTTGTAGTCCTTGTCGTAGATGGTGAATGGGTTGTTCCGAGATCTCTTACTTTGATGATGACGAGTTTTATGCTTTGGTGTCTCCCATAGGACTCTGTTGATATGTCTGCCGATGTTTTTGGCAAGGATAGATGAGCCCAGCCGATTGGGATGCACATTGTCTTTGAAAGTAGAGTGGAATTTTGATTTCAAATTGCCATGATCCAAGAAAGAGATGTTGTTGCGACTGTAAAGTTCGGAGTGAAGCAGGGCGTTAAAAAGATCTATTTTTATTTGAAGGTCCCTGTTATGCACTGGTGCTGTCTTGCTAATGACTATTTTACTTTTAGGATGTGTGGTCACAATTTCCTCCACGGTTGTCACTAATTTCTTACAAATTGTTTGGGGATCGTTGGCCTTCAGATCATACATTCCACAATGTAGAACAAAACAATCAAATTGACTGGTGGGTGATTCTTTGAGGGACTGAGAAATTTTGTCCACAGAAGAAATTTTATTTGTTGTTAACAGTGAAACCATATGAACGACCAAGTCTGTGACCGTATACGCCATTTAATACGGTATCGTGAACAAGAACTGTTGGTAGTGCAGAGTTTACTTTTTCTTTTTGTGAGATCTTGGATTTGACGCGAGAGGCGAGAGACGGAAAACGTCGGTCTGTTCTTTTGATGGTATTTTCGTCACAGGTTTGACGTCATTTTCCTGGCGCGTGATGTTGGCCCGCCTTTCAAAAAATCGTTTAATTTTCGGCTTTTGTTTGGACGATCTTGACGCCAAAGGAGTAGTAGACTGGGTTGTTGAGGTGACTGGTAGTGTAGTCACTCGTTTGGCTGCCTCCGCGTAAGAGATGGGCAGCGGTGAAGGACCTGGTTGTGGTTTGTCTACGTGATTGGGGTCCGTTTGCGTCCCAACCGACACGCAGACCGGCAGCGTCCTTCCGCTATTCAGCGCCCCACTGCCCATCTCCTGCACATGTTTAGTCACAAATTGCTCTAGAGACAGAATACGGTCGGATAGTGTGACTATAACCGATTTCAACTCACTGATGGAGTCGCTGCGGAGATCTGTCCTTGGGCGGGCATCGTTACTCCTCTTCACATCTGGCCAAGCGGTGACAGCCTTCGCAGCGACGTTAGATCTTTTCTTTCCACCAGTGATGTTGTTATCAGCGAAATCGTCAGAAAAGGTTGACGACTTCTTAAGGGCACAGGATCCCGACCGTAGACATCTCGTTTTCGTCATGGCTGTATTGTAGTGTGATGGCACGCAGCACAGAAAATTTTTAGGTGGCTACCATCGCCATGTTGATGACTTGGAAATGTGTGACACTAGAGGGACCCTAAGAATAAAAACGAAAACTGAGAAAGGACAGGAAATATACAGCACTATAAAGTAGTTGTAGTAGTAGTAGAAACAGCAGCAGAAGCGGTAGTAGTAGTAGTAGTAGCAGTAGTAGTAGCAATAGTAGCAGCAGCAGTACCAGTAGTAGCAGCAGCAGTAGCGGTAGAAACTAAAGAAGAAGACGAAGAGGAAGAAGAAGAAAAAAAAAAAATCTAATCCAATTCTAATATAATTCATTGTCTTTTGCATAGTTCCAACTTCCATGACAGAGAGCAACGCTGTATTGTTCCATGAAAGAGAGCAACATTGTATTGTTTCATGAAAGAGAGCAACACTGTATTGTTCCATGAAAGAGACCAACACTAGTGTTCCAAAAAAGAGAGCAACGCTGTATTGTTCCATGAAAGACAGCAACACTATTGTTCCATGAAACAGAGCAACACTGTATTGTTCCATGAAAGAGACCAACACTACGAGTCGTATTGTTCCATGAAAGAGACCAACACCGTATTGTTCCATGAAAGAGACTAACACTGTATTGTTCCATGAAAGAGACCAACACTATTGTTCCATGAAAGAGACCAACACCGTATTGTTCCATGAAAGAGACCAACACTGTATTGTTCCATGAAAGAGACCAACACTAGTGTTCCAAAAAAGAGAGCAACGCTGTATTGTTCCATGAAAGACAGCAACACTATTGTTCCATGAAACAGAGCAACACTGTATTGTTCCATGAAAGACAGCAACACTATTGTTCAAAAGAGAGAGAAGAGAGCAACACTGAAAGAGAGCAACACTATTGTTCCAAAAAAAGACAGCAACACTGTATTGTTCCATGAAAGACAGCAACACTATTGTTCCATGAAACAGAGCAACACTGTATTGTTCCATGAAAGACAGCAACACTATTGTTCAAAAGAGAGAGAGAGAGAGAGCAACACTGAAAGAGAGCAACACTAGTGTTCCAAAAAAAGACAGCAACACTGTATTGTTCCATGAAAGACAGCAACACTATTGTTCCATGAAACAGAGCAACACTGTATTGTTTCATGAAAGACAGCAACACTATTGTTCAAAAGAGAGAGAGAGAGAACAACACTGAAAGAGAGCAACACTATTGTTCCAAAAAAAGACAGCAACACTGTATTGTTCCATGAAAGAGACCAACACTAGTGTTCCAAAAAAGAGATCAACACTGTATTATTCCATGAAAGAGAGCAACACTATTGTTCCCCAAAAGAGAGCAACACTGTATTGTTCCATGAAAGAGAGCAACATTGTATTGTTCCATAAAAGAGAGCAACACTATTGCTCCCAAAAAGAGAGCAACACTGTATTGTTCCATGAAAGACAACAGCATTGTATTAAGTGCAAAGTGCAACGTGACGGCTGCTGAGACAGACAGACAGACAGACAGACAAGCAAAGAGATGCACTCAACGTTCTCTCTTTTCTCTTTGTTCATTTTGTTTTGTTTTTTTGTTCTTCTTCTCCATCCTTAAGGGGCAACTACATCGACCACTAATATATACAAATACGCTTTTTTTTCAACTACGCACAGTAAGCAGTCATATTCCGTTTTCAGTGAGGGGGTGGGTGGGGGGGGGGGGGTGGGAGACCGTTGTTTTTTTTTCATGTAACATATGCCACCAAACAATTATATGCTTTACAAAACAACAACAACAACAACAACAACAACAACAACAATCCACGAGCATATTGGATACATTCTGCGTGTGTAAACACAAGGGAATAAAAGGCGTCGATCACCAGCAGGTCGGCACAGCTCTGTGCTAATTTAGCGGTGAAAAAAATCTGCATTCTTTATCCACCTGGCACTACAGGACAGGATCAAACTCAAGGTCTCCTGACTGGAAATCCAACGTCCTGACCCACTGTGGACTCTATGTTAACCCTTTGACTCCCTCACCTTATACACAAGCATCCTGCATCGTCATCACTAATAGCAAAGTAAAAACTTAAGCCTTCGACTCCCTTCACACTATTCACCAGCTTCTTGCGGGAAGCTGGTGGATAGGGTGGTGGAGTCCAAAGGTTACGTTTTTGCTGCTGGCGGATAGGGTGCGGGAGTCAAAGGGTTCAATTAGACTGCAGAATGACAGAGGAACAGAATTAACGGCCTATTCAACTGCTGCAAATAAGCATGATGGTCAAAACAGAAAAAAACAGACAAACGAACAGAGAGACAGAGAGACGGACAGCCAGACAGGACGGACGGAGACAGACGCAAAAGCACGAGGCAATCAACGGCCGGTTTTGATTGCCTTGTGCTTTTGCGTCTGTTCGTCCGTCCGTCTGGCTGTCCGTCTCTCTGTCTCTCTGTTCGTTTGTCTGTTTTTTTCTGTTTTTCAATCAACAAGTGGAGCATGGCATACAGACGGACGGACGGACAGACAGACAGACGGAGAGATGGACACAGACAGACAGACAGACAGACAGATGGACGGACAGACAGAAAGACAGACAGACAGACGGACGAACAGGTAGGCAGACACAGACGGACGTACAGGCAGACAGACAGACAGACAGAAGGACGACGGACGGGCGGACGGACGGATGGACAAACAGACATATGGACCAACAGGCAGACATATGGACGAACAGACAGACAGACAGACAGATGGGACATGCAGGCAGCCGGACGGACGGACAGGCAGGCAGGCAGGCAGGCAGGCAGGCAGGCAGGCAGACAGACAGACTGACTGACTGACAGCCAGACAGTCAGATAGACAGGCAGACAGACAGGCAAACAGGACAGACTGACAGACAGACATACTGACTGACTGACAGGCAGACAGATAGATAGACAGACAGACAGGCAGGCAAACAGACAGACAGACACAACGCAATCAAGTGCCAATTCTGCGTGTTCAATTAAGAGCGCCGCATGTTTATGTTTGACTGACATGTCTCTTTGTCAAGCCTAGCATGGCCCTTTGTTTGATGATGACAAGAAGAAAGAAAGAAAGAAAGAAAGAAGATAGATAGATAGAAAGAAAGAAGAAAGAAAGAAAGAAGAAAGAAAAAAGAAAGGAAGAAAGTAATAAAGAAAGAAGAGAAAGAAAAAAGAAAGAAACAACAAGAACAAGTACAACATCAACAACAACAATAATAATGATAATAAATAACGTGGTCTTTATCAGGACTGACAAAAAGAGGAACAGGGAACCAACTTGAGAGTTATTTTCAATGAAACGAAGAAGCAAACATCCACAAAAAAAGCGGTCGCCTCTTTAATAATCATACATGTATATGTCCTCGTTCTATGCCACACACACACACACACACACACCACACACACACACACACACACACACACACACACACACACACACACACACACACACACACTCTCTCTCTCTCTCTCTCTCTCTCTCTATCATAATATCTCCTACCACGAGTGCGAACCCACCTCCTTCCCCCTCTAACATCCTGACACACACTTACGTGCATACACACACAGACACAGACAGACACACCGACAGACAGACACACACACATACAGAAATACACTCAAATGTACACAGACATACAAAAACATATGCATACACATACACAAACACACACACACAAAACACACACTCTCTCTCTCTTTCCTCTCTCTCTCTCTCTCTCTCTCTCTCTCTCTCTCTCTCTCTCTCTCTCTCTTACAGCCGACTGGCTTGCATGATACGTAATGAATTCATGAAAAACGGCTTTGTCATGTTGACATGAATATTAACTACTTTTCATTATCACTAGTGATATATCAGCAAGATCCATTTCAATATTACATGTACTGTTGACATATGATCAGGATATTAACAATACATTTTTTTGTCTTTTTGGATAATGCTCACCACCTTGGAGAGGAGAGAGAGAGAGAGAGAGAGAGAGAGAGAGAGAGAGAGAGAGAGAGAGAGAGAGTATGTGTGCGCACCACCTTGGAGAGAGAGAGAGAGAGAGAGAATGTGTGCGTGAGTGTGTATGTGTGCGTGTGCGCGTGTGTGTGTGCATGTGTGTGCGTGTGTGTGTGTGTGCGTGCGTGCGTGCTTTTGTGTGTGAGTGTGTGTGTGTGTGTGTGTGGTGTGCGCGCGCGCGCACGCGTGCGTGCGTATGTCTCATTCTATTTGCCCCATCGCATCTACTTTGAATGAAAGCATTAGATGTGTCAAAGGTGTCATTTCCAATCTTACTTTGTATTCTATCTATCCAAGCCAAGAAGCCGAGTGATAAGTAAACACAATGAAACCCAAGTTCGTAGAATCGTGAAATTAAAGGTGTTGAAGAGTCGATCCCTCACTGCAATGACGAGGGATCCAACCCAGAAAATCATCTAAAAAGCAGCAAAGACAACATCAACACTGTCAAGGGCGAAACCTGTATGGAGGGACAAGAACATCTCCATCAAACACAAGATCAGATTCTTGTGTGCATTAGTGCATTCCATCTTTCTGTACGCTTGCAAGACAAGGACCATCACAGCGGATTTGGAAAGAGAACCCAAGCTATGGAATGAGGTGTTATCATCATCATCATCATCATCATCATCATCATCATCATCATCATCATCATCATGTGCCCTGCCACAAGGCGTTGGTGATCATGGCCCTCCATATGCAACTATCCCTTGTCGTCCTCAGTCACCCTGCAAGTCTGTCCAACATTTTCTCCCTGGGTCTACCTGGTGCTCTCTTTCCCTTCAGCTTTCCTGTTGTGACCAGGTGCTCTAATTCCACTTTCCTCATGGAATGGCCTATAAATGTTGACTGTCTTTTCCCAATCTTCCTTATCAATGAACTTCTTGTGTCTGCCTCCATCAAGTCTGTCTCATTTGTTTTCATTCCTGTCCATGGGACTCTCAACATTCTTCTTAGAAAACCACATCTCGGCTACCTCAATCTTGTTCTGGCTTTGCGTGTTGACTTTCCACGCCTCACAACCGTATAACATTATGTAACATTCAAGAACTCTCTTCCTGATGTTAATTGAGAGGCATTTGTTGGTAAGAATGCTTTTCATCTTCTTGAATGCTGTTTTCGCTTGGCCGATTCTGCTGGATATTTCTGATGTGCATTTGCCGTCTGGTGAGATGGCCGTTCCCAGACATTTAAACTTATAAACCTTTCTCAAAGTTGTGCCGTTTGCTGTTATTTTGCATGAGTGGATTTCATGTTTTTTTTTTACTGATTACCATGACTTCC
>JAPXFY010000028.1:7495488-7512988 GCA_030674185.1 Monoplex corrugatus
TTGGCGACCATGGACTTCCAACCATCTCTATCTCTCGTTGCCCCCAGTATCTCCCCCACCCTCTTCATCCCCAGCCACTCTGTAAGTCCGTCCAGCATTCTCTCCCTGGGTCTACCTGGTGCTCTCTTTCCCTCCAGCTTTCCCGTTGTGACCAGGTGCTCCAAATCCCCCTTCCTCATAAAATGGCCTATAAATGTTGCTTGTCTTTTCCTAGTCTTCCTTATGAGTGATCTATTTGTGTCTGCCTCCATCAAGACTGTCTCGTTTGTTTTCTTTGCTGTCCATGGAACTCTCAACATTCTTCTGAGAAACCACATCTCGGCTGCCTCAATCCTGCTCTGGCTTTGCTTGCTGACTGTCCACGCCTCGCATCCGTACAACAGTATTGGTTCTATATAACATTCAAGGACTATCTTTCTGATGCTAATTGATAGGCATTTGTTGGTAAGAATGCTTGTCATCTTCTTGAATGCTGTTTTGGCTTGGCCGATTCTGCCAGCTATTTCCGATGTGCTTCTGCCGTCTGATGAAATGACCGTTCCCAGGTATTTGAACTTATTAACCTGTGTCAAGGTTGTGCCATTTGTTTTTATTTTGCAGGAGGGGATTTCATGTTTTTTACTGATCACCATGACTTCAGTCTTCCTGCTGTTTAGTTCCAACCCCTTACCTTTGCTTTCTGTTTCTAGTATATTCACAAGGTTTTGTAGGTCCCTTTCATTTTCTGCAATTAGCACGGTGTCATCTGCGTACCGAATGTTGTTTATCATTTTCCCTCCAACCTTTAATCCAGGGTCTTCTTCTAGGTTTCTCATGATGTTTTCGCTATATAGTAAAAACAGATCTGGTGACAAAACACAACCCTGTCTGACTCCTCTTTTGATGTTTTGAAAAGAGCTTATATTGTTTTCTATTCTCATTGCAGCTGTTTGTTCCCAGTACATATTCCTGATTATTCGTAGATCTTTTCCATCGACATTGAGTCTCTCCAGTTGGTTGATCAATTCATCATGTTGTACCCGATCGAAAGCTTTGGTATAGTCAACAAAGCATAAATACAAATCCTTATTCATCTCAATTGACCTCTCTATGATAGTTCTTAGGATGTATATGGCATTAATAGTTCCTTTCCCTTCCACAAATCCACACTGTTCTTCTGCTATTTCTCTTTTGATTCTATTCCTTGTCCTCATCATGATTATTTTTAACAGGATTTTTGTTACATGACTCATCAAACTGATTGTGCGATGGAGTTCGTATTCTATAGCCCCTGTCTTCTTTGGAAGTGCAATGAAAATTGATTTTGACATATCTTTGGGGATTTTTCCAGTGTCATAAATTTCATTTAGGAGGACTGTTATTTTTTCTATGCCAAATTCCTCCAGGGCTTCAATCATCTCTGTAGTAATTTGTCTGGTCCTGGGGCTTTTCCTGGTTTCATCTTTTTCAGTGCTGCTCTAACTTCATCTTTCATTATGGGTGGTCCTTCAAAGTTCTTTTTATAATGTGTTCTTCGTTTCTGTCATCCTCAAAAAGGTCTTTAATGTACTCTCCCCATCTGTCTAATATTTTGTCTTTTTCCATGATAAGCGTGCCATCTTTCGATTTTAAGCAACCAGTTGATGTGCATGTATTTTTCCTGTGGACAATTTCTTCAATTCGTCTGTACATACCCTGAGGATCCGTTTTGTGTCGTTCTTCTATCTCTTTGCATTTTGTGTTCAGCCAAGCTTCCTTAGCTTCATTGCACCTATTCCCGATTTCTTTGTTTATCTTCCTGTATATCTCCTCGTTTTTCTTTGCCCTCCTCCTTTCCTCCATCAGGCCCAAAATTTCATTAGTCATCCAACTCTTTTTTGCTTTTCTATTTGCCTTAGGGATTTCTTCACACGCTTCATTTATAGAACTTCTCAACTTTGTCCATTGCTCCTCACTGTCACCAACGTCTTCCAGAGCACTGAATTTGTTTTGAACATGTACATTAAATTTTTGACGTATCATTTCATCTGACTTTAAGAGTCCAAGGTTTAGTTTGATGTTGCTTTTGGTCTGTTTCCTTTTCCTCAATTTCAGCCTAAACCTTCCCACTACCGGATTGTGGTCACTGTTGCAGTCTGCGCCTGGTTGTGTTTTGCTGACAGTAAAGAATTTCTAAATCTTTTGTTGATCAGGATGTAGTCAATTTGATTTTTGGTATTATCTCCTGGACTCACAGAGAAACGCATGCACAAACACAATGTACACAACAATAACAACAACAACAATGATGATGATGATGATGATGATGGTGATGGTGATGGTGATAACAATTATAGAACAATCAGACAAACTAGTCACGGAGATGATTATTTGTTCAACACCTCATCTCACAAAGACCCTAACAAAAACATAAGAGACAAAGTCAAAACACATGCAGACCAAATACAGTCGAACTGTAATAATACAATTAAGCATATACATGTCACTCTCTATTGCTATGATAAAAAACATGAACTGTAAGACACAACGGTCAATAACTATAAGCAATTAAAAACATAATCACATATCCACTTGTTATGTTGATTGGTTACATATATATATAGGTAGAAAGAAACTCTAGGGAGAGCTAGACAACAGAAGGTCTTCAGAGAAGTAACCCCCTTTAGACAAGTGTTTCGGCCCTGAACTCCTTACACTCTCGGGGGGCCGGGCCACATCCAGGTCATGACTCCTGGATGCCCTTCTGCTGTTGTCTTTTTTTTTTTTTTTTTTTTTTTTTTTTCCCCCACGCCGGAGAGCGAACCTGGGCGATTCTGCGCTTCAGAACTGCGGTACGCGGTGTACCAATGTGCTAACGGGGCACATCATCTGTAGGGAATTTAATCCTTATGAAGTTCACTTTTGGTTCCTCCTTGCCCAGATCCAGCTTGAGCTCCTTTCTGCTGCCTCTGCCATCGCTTTAAGGGCTCTAGTCCTCTTCTTCCCAGAAATGGCGAGTTGTTTCATGAGATCATAAGCAGAGGTGCCCACAAACCCTCTTGCCCCGACCTCTATGGCGAAGATTTTGACCCGCAGACCTGCTTTCTTCAGGGTGCTGGCAAGACCGGCGTATTTTTCGGTCTTGTAGATATGTGCTTCTTCCATTCTGCTTTCGTATGGCACAGTGAGTTCTATCAGAATCACTTGTTTCGAGGAGTCAGAGTGGAGAGCGATGTCTGGTCTCATGCCTGTCTTGCTGATGACATCTGGGTAATTTCTCCACTCTGGGAGGTCTGCTGTACACTCCCAGTCGACTGCTCCACCCAGAAGACCCTTTGGCAATGTGCTGGTTGTCATAGCAATTTCGGGCCAGACCTGTTTCCCTCCTGCTTTGTAGAACGTTGTCATAGCAATTGGTGCGTTTGGGGTCATGGTTTTTTCGCTAACCACGTCTGTGATCACTTTCAGAACTTGGTTGTGCCTCCATGTATACCTTCCTTGGGCTAGCGCTACTTTGCAAGAGCTTAGGACATGTTCCACTGTTTGTTTCTTCTGACAGAGCGGACATGCTGGGTCATCTGATTTCCCCCATTTCACTAAGTTTGCATTCGAGGGGAGCAGGTCATATACAGATCTGAGGAGGAAGCTTATCCTTAGAGGAGCCATGTGCCACATATAGTTCCAGCTGAGACTTCTTTGGAGTGCACTGTCCCATGTTGTCCATTGCCCCTGTTGACCTTGCTGGACTGCCTTCTGCACTCTTTTGACATCTTCTTCTTTCTTCAACTCCTGTATGATCATGTCTCTTTTTTCCTTCCTTTTGGCTTTGGACCACCACATTTTTTGTTGCTCCCAGTCCCTGTCTGTTGGTTTGCGTGTGTCCAATTATTTCTTTGATGCTGAGGTTTCTCTTGGCATTGTTTACAGCCTCTTGGACTTTCCATTTTTTGCCAGTTCTCAGCTTTGGCTGAACTGATCTCACGATATTGTCTTCCGATTCCTCCAGCATGCTCAACAGTCTTGCTTTTCCAACTTTGTATTCCTCCACTATGGATTTGAGAGGTAGCTTCAGCATTGCTTGACGACAGTAGAATGCAACATCAGTGAGACCAGGTGGGACACCGAGCCATTTTCTTGCGTATTTGTTGATTTTGGCTTCCATTGCTTCCACTGTGCTGGTGCAAATGTCATAGATTAGCAGTGGCCACAGCAGCTTTGGTATCAGCATGAACTGTAGACACCAGACTTTGTATTTGCCTGGCAGTCCGCAGTTATCTATTTTCTTCAGGCCTTCTTCTGCTGTTTGCTTGGTTTCACATCCCCTTTGTGTGTCTTTCAGGGAGTCATCATACCATCTTCCGAGACTTTTTAATGGCTCTTCTGTGACAGTGGGGATGGCTTGGTTGGCTACCATGAATTTGACTGAATCTGCCACTTTTCCTTTTCGCAGTGAGAGACTTCGGGATTTCTTTGGTTTGAACCTCATTCTTGAAGAGGCCACCAGCTCATCCAACTACTTTAAGATTTGGTGTGTCTCTTCCTCATCCGTGGACAAGACTGTTGTGTCATCCATGAAAGCTTTCAGAGGAGGCATCTGGTATCCATCTCCCAGATTCACTGGACCTGAACTCTTCATTGCAGCTTTCAAGATGACTTCCATTGCCAACACGAACAGTATGGGAGAGATTGCACAGCCCATTGCAATGCCCACCTCTAGGTCTATCCAGTCCGTGGTGTATTCTTTGGTAGAGAACCGCATTGAGAACCCTTGGAAATACTTCCTCAGCATTGTTCGGATGTTTTCTGGGATGTGATACATTTCAAGAGCCAGCTGGATCATATCGTGTGGAACTGATCCATATGCATTCGCCAGATCAAGCCAAACTACGTCAATGTCTCTCTTCTCTGTTCTTGCTTTTTGGATGGCATCCCAAATCAACGTGGCATGTTCCAAGCATCCAGGCATTCCTGGTATGCCTCCCTTTTGGACTGACATATCCAGATACTTGTTTTCAGTCAGGTATTTTGTCAATCTTGCTGCCATAACAGAGAAGAAGATTTTCCCCTCGACGTTCAGAAGTGATATTGGCCTGAACTGGTTGATGCTGCTGGAGTTCTGCTCCTTCGGAATGTACACTCCTTCAGCTCTCATCCATTGGTCGCTGATCTTCTGGTTCCTCCATGCTGATCGAATCATCTTGTGGAGCCACTCGAGCACTTTTGGGCATTTCTTGTAGAGCAGGTATGGTATTCCGTTTGGTCCAGGTGCTGACTTGGCTCTGGCTTTCTTTACTACGTTCTTCACTTCATCCAGTGTTGGTGGTTTGTTATTGAATTTTCCTTCTGGCGCTGCAGGCCAAACCAGATTCTGGATTTCAAGTGGTGCCTCGCGCTGAGAATCGAAATATGTTTCCCTGAGATGCTGCTCTAGGGTTTCCTTGCCCACTGTGAGAGTCCCTGATTTGGGTTGTTCAAACAGCTTTCTTGCAAAGTCAAAGGGATCTTTGAAGAAACGATCTTGAGTCTTCTTCTTTTTGCTCTTTCTTCGCCTTGCTGATTCCACTTTGCTGAGAGCATTGTGTTTGGCTTTCAGATCTTTCCAGAGTTCCAGGAGCCCTTGCTTCTCGAATTCTGAGGCAGTTTTCATTCGCTTTTTAAGCTTCCTTTTCTCCCCCCGGATGCTCTCCATCTGTTGTTGTCTTCTGGATTTCTGGGGAGGCGTTTTTGTCTTTGGCTGCTTCACTCCATAAGTGTCCCTGCAGATAGAGTATATGATGTCTCCGTATGTGTCAAGTTTGTGTTCCAGCGTACTGTTCCCTATTAGCGCATTCAGCTTAAGGACAAGTTCCTCATCTAATTTCTCCCATTGTTCTTTTGCACCGGCAGGCGGCAAATTGAGTTTTTCACGTTTGGCGTTAAGAGCTTGTGCAAAATCCGCACCAGAACCATCAGCGTGGATGTCCTTGGCACTATGGTTTAAATCCTGGCCTTGGTCATCCAACGTCTCACCTGCTATCGCAGTGCGCTGCTGCTGGTTCGTATGAGTCTTCAAACAGCCCATTTTTGTCCTGTGGATCTTCATGCCGCGTTTGGTGGTGAATCTCCTTCCACACGCACACGGAAATTCCATCTGGTCATTAATCATGATCCGTTGTGCGTTTCCAGTCGTGATGGAGTCAGTGCCGATGGATTCATCATTCTCTCCTCCTTTCGGTGAAGTTAGACGGGTAGAAAGAACTAAGCAGTTGTCAGTAGCTGAATTGTGGTTATCACGAGAAATGATCCAGTCAAGAATTACCTTTTTGATGGGTTGGTTCAGAAATGTGTTGAGTCATATTGTGATTGGACAGAGAGTTGATGATATGTCTTGTGTCATAACGGTGAGTGTTGTCATAGTGGACACTGATGTCACCTAGAATGATGAGATTTCCAGGTAAGAGGCAGTAGTGGTCAAGCAGTTGGTCAAAGTCAGAGAGAAACGTGGATGTGGTGAGTTGTTGGCAGAGTTAGGTGGAGGTCGATAGACACAGGAGAAAGTGATGGGGTGAGGGGTGGATTGGAAGGATACTTCAACGTGCTCGAAAGAAGGATGGGAGAAAGGCAGAGACTGCGAGAAAGATAGGCGGGAATGGAGTGTGTCGTTGTAGAGGATGGCGATACCGTCACCTCGGGATGAGCGATGGAAAGAAGCAAGCCTGTAACCACTCGGAGTGAGACTCGCATGTATAGGTTCATGACCAAGGGGGTTAAGCCATGTCTCTGTGATAAAAGCAATGTCAACATGCTCATCTGCGATAAAATCAGCAATGACTTCGACTTTGCCATCCTTGCATGTTGACTGAGCGTTAAAAAGGCATAGTTTTAGTTTATCACAGTCATATGGCGGTGGCCGAGGTGGCGACGAAGGCGGCACCGACGGGACAAAAGACGAAGGCGACACCAGCGGGGCAGAAGAAGAAGGCAGCAACGACGGAGCAGAAGACGAAGGCGGCACCCACAGGACAGAAGACGGAGGCGGCACCGGCGGGACAGAAGACAAAGGCAGCATCGGCGGGACGGAAGACGAGGGCAGCGCCGGCGGGACAGAAGACGAAGGCGGCACCGGCGGGACAGAAGGTGAAGGCGGCACCAGCGGGACAGAAGGTGAAGGCGGTACTATCAGGATAGAAGGCGAAGGTGAAGATGGCAGAGGAGGAGACGAAGTTTGCAGCAGCGAGGTCGAAGGCAGGGGCAGTGGAGGAGACGAAGAAGCAGAAGACGAAAAGTGGCGTCGGGCTGGCACAGCAGGAGGCAGGTTGTGCCAAAGACGGTGGAGACGTCCACCACGACAGAATCGCGCAGTGCGGGGCTTGCAACACAGCCCCAATGTACGTATGCGCTGGTAGACGCCTCCACCGAGGTAGCATTTGCTGTGTTTAAAAAGTGTCAGTCCAATTTGTTTAAGAAAGGACGGATCCATAATTGAGAGCCAGTCAGGAGAGGATGATGTTTGCAGGTTGGTGTGTGGGTTGGTCAGTTCACAACAATTGAATCAGAGAACAACGAATGTTTGGGAGCTATAGCGTTGGGCGAACACAGTAGGCTAAAATGTTAACACAGTTCACAGGTTAAATGTCCGACCTGAGCGGCAGAATTAAAATGACGAAAAGTAGGCATACGAAACTCCAAAATCAGATTATCCGGTAAAATATTCAAAATTAAAAAAAAATATTTACATCACCATTTGTCGGGACCCAAGAGGAATAAACTGATATAAAATTCAATGCACAAAATCAAATAGAACCGCGATAAAATCACTGTAAAATACCACACACACTTTTGCTGCCTGCTGGCGCGACATCTACTCATTTCCAGAGAGCAAACGTCAGACATCAGCTTGCCCCACTCAAGAAACGCTCCAACATTCCCACTGAAACAAAATCCAAGTCCGTCAATCTGTTTTCATCCCTCCTCCCTAATATACCAACGCCAGACCTGACCAATCCCCCTGGAGCACAACATCACCCACCACCTGCGAGATGCCTTGTTTGAGAAGAGCTGTCAATAAAACATGGCGTGACATGATTAGAAACACCAAGACAGAGAAATGGTGGGAACATCAGTCTAGCGTTATATTCATAAAACAGGTGAACCAACCTTTGACTCCCACACTCCATCCATCAACCGCAAAAACGTAACCCTTTGACACCCTCACCCTATCCTCCAGCTTCCTACAAACTTAACCCTTTGACTCCCGCACCCTATCCGCCAGCTTCCAGTAGGAAGCTGGAGGATAGGGTGAGGGTGTCAAAGGGTTAAGTTTTTGCTTTGCTTGCATGGTTGACAACCAGGGATGCTGGTGGCCAGGGTGCAGGAGTCAAAGGGTTAAATGCTCCGGTCACCTGACCAAAACGCAAACCAAAATGCAAGCAAACCATCTGGCTACAAGCATACACCAAAAAGAATCTGGATATTAAACGAGAGGCAGACCAAGGAAAACCCAAAGCCGTTTCTTACATGCTATGCAGGCGAGATTTACACCAGATACGCTAGGCAGGAGCACTTCTTTGTTCCACCTCGCGACAAGCGTGGCCACGTATTTGTACGCTAAGACTGACAGGATCTTTCCAGCCAGGTAAAGATGGAACTCGAGCAAGTCGCCTCCTTTGTGTTTGACAACAACTCTGTGTTCTATTGTGAAATAAACATTGCACATTGGCTGAAATCTACCTTCACCTCACGTCTGTTTATGTACTTTTTTCCCTACCCTCGCCGTTCGCTATCACCCACCAGCACACGAGCGTGTTAGCGTGTGAGTAATGGTTTCCTGGATCCCCGATGTGCACGAAACCTCGACGTCCCACGGCATTTCTCCAGTGCAGGCCTTCCAGGCCGCTGCTGACCGTCACCTCTTTTTCTTTACGACAGCCACAATGGTACAAGCAGACAGATGAAGTAAGAAAAAGAAGAACAATATAAAGTGAACAAAAGGACAAGAGAATTATAATTCCTGGACGATGAAGGCCTGACTTCACTATGTTTATCCATCCTTTCACAACCGAAACGACCCATCATATGTAACGTCTTTGTTGGTAGATATATACAATCCCCCATCCTTTCTCCCTTCACCCGACACACTTTCACACAACTCCAATCCATCCACCCTTCTCCACTCAGCATCAAACTCACCTTATGTGAGGTCCTAGCGGGCAGAGGCACATGTCCTTGACTTTTGGCCAGCTTGGGGTAGTCCTGTTCGCAGACCAAGCTACCGTTAATGAGTCCGTAACGGTCACCTTGCTGCAGTGGCTGCCGGCACGACACGCAGACAAAACACTTGAGGTGGTAGACGCCACCGCTCTGTGTCCGGTACACCATCTCGCTGGCCGGGATCTTCTGCCCGCATCCCAGGCACAGACCTTCTGTGCCAAATAACCTGCAGACAATAACATACGATAAGATAGTCCAACTAACTACAGACAATAACATACGATAAGATAAACCAACTAACCTGCAGATAATGACATAAGATAAGATAAACCAAATAACCTGCAGACAATAACATAAGATAAACCAAATAACCTGCAGACAATAACATAAGATAAACCAAATAACCTGCAGACAATAACATAAGATAAACCAAATAACCTGCAGACAATAACATAAGATAAACCAAATAACCTGCAGACGATAAGATAAACCAAATAATCTGCAGACAATAAGATAAGATAAACCAAATAACCTGCAGACAATAACATAAGATAAACCAAATAACCTGCAGACAATAACATAAGATAAGATAAACCAAATAACATACAGACAATAACATAACATAAACCAAATAATATACAGACAATAAGATAAGATAAACCAAATAACCTGCAGACAATAAGATAAGATAAACCAAATAACTTGCAGACAATAAGATAAGATAAACCAAATAATCTGCAGACAATAAATAAGATAAACCAAATAACCTGCAGACAATAAGATAAGATAAACCAAATAATCTGCAGACAATAAGATAAGATAAACCAAATAACCTGCAGACAATAACATAACATAAACCCAATAACTGCAGACAATAACATAAGATAAAATAACCTGCAGACAATAACATAAATAAACCAAATAACCTGCAGACAATAACATAAGATAAGAAACCAAATAACCTGCAGACAATAACATAAGATAAGATAAACCAAATAACCTGCAGACAATAACATAAGATAAGATAAACCAAATAACCTGCAGACAATAACATAAGATAAGATAAACCAAATAACCTGCAGACAATAACATAAGATAAGATAAACCAAATAACCTGCAGACAATAACATAAGATAAGATAACAAATAACCTGCAGACAATAACATAACATAACCAAATAACCTGCAGACAATACATAAGATAGATAAACCAAATAACCTGCAGACAATAACATAAGATAAGATAAACCAAATAACCTGCAGACAATAACATAAGATAAGATAAACCAAATAACATGCAGACAATAACATAACATAAACCAAATAACCTGCAGACAATAACATAAGATAAGATAAACCAAATAACCTGCAGACAATAACATAACATAAACCAAATAACCTGCAGACAATAACATAAGATAAGATAAACCAAATAACCTGCAGACAATAACATAAGATAAGATAAACCAAATAACCTGCAGACAATAACATAAGATAAGATAAACCAAATAACATGCAGACAATAGCATAAGATAAGATAAACCAAATAACCTGCAGACAATAACATAAGATAAGATAAACCAAATAACCTGCAGACAATAACATAAGATAAGATAAACCAAATAACCTGCAGACAATAACATAAGATAAGATAAACCAAATAACCTGCAGACAATAACATAACATAAACCAAATAACCTGCAGACAATAACATAACATAAACCAAATGACCTGCAGACAATAACATAAGATAAGATAAACCAAATAACCTGCAGACAATAACATAAGATAAGATAAACCAAATAACCTGCAGACAATAACATAAGATAAGATAAACCAAATAACATGCAGACAATAACATAAGATAAGATAAACCAAATAACATGCAGACAATAACATAAGATAAGATAAACCAAATAACATGCAGACAATAACATAAGATAAGATAAACCAAATAACCTGCAGACAATAACATAACATAAACCAAATAACATGCAGACAATAACATAAGATAAGATAAACCAAATAACCTGCAGACAATAACATAAGATAAGATAAACCAAATAACCTACAGACAATAACATAAGATAAGATAAACCAAATAACCTGCAGACAATAACATAAGATAAGATAAACCAAATAACCTACAGACAATAACATAAGATAAGATAAACCAAATAACCTGCAGACAATAACATAAGATAAGATAAACCAAATAACCTGCAGACAATAACATAAGATAAGATATACCAAATAACCTACAGACAATAACATAAGATAAGATAAACCAAATAACCTGCAGACAATAACATAAGATGAGATAAACCAAATAAGATAAGATGAGATGAGATGAGATAAGATAAGATAACCAAATAACCTGCAGACAATAAAATAAGACGATAAGATAATGCTGAAAAGGGTGGTGGGAAATGATAGAGGTTGGGTTTTACAAAGTTATGAATAAAGAAAAATAACAAAGAAAACAACCAACCACACAACAACAGCAACAATAACAACCACAATACACAACTCCCCGCTTACATTGTTTCTAATGGACAAAACAAACTGAAGGACGAAATACACAACAATAAAAACCAATCACAAACAGAATCTTATGGCCATCAACAGTGCCACAAGTAATTCATAGCCTGTACATTAAAGTCGGAGATTTTTCTAGTCAAATGAAACGAATTACGTGCGATTATTAACTTATCTTGAAAGACATCTCAAGTGCAACACTATGAAAAACAGGGTGGCCTAACAAGGCTTATGGCCTGTGACATGGTTACTCTGGAACTACAATAATGTCTCTTACGGTGTGCGAACATGTTTATGTTTATATAAGTACACAGTGATGAACTACAAATTTATCTGCATTTATATACTACCGTGATATGGTTCAAATGTTGTGAAGCCACCTGTCCCTCATGTCCCCATGTCAGTGGACCTTACAGCCTAAAATATTAACCCTTTGATTTCTGCACCCTATCTACCAACTGCAGGAAGCTGGTGAATAGGGTAAGCGAGTCAAAGAGTCACGTTTTTGCTTTGCTAACATGTTTGACAATGCAGGGTGCGGTGGACAGGGTGCAGGAGTCAAAGGGTTAAACCATTCGTCTTCGTAAAAAAAATTCTTTTCTGTAGCCAGATTCGAACTTGTGCAAACCTGTAAAGGATGATTGGAAGGTGGGAGCTCTCAGGTCCTCTAATTACTGTAGAAATGTCAAGGTCATGTGTATAACGTCTTTGGTGTAACAATGCCATGCCAGGAATCAGAAAAAAAAAACACACGAAAAAAGAATAGGAACGCGTATATAATACAACCAGACAAGACAGGAGCAAATTTTCGGCCAACTGGCCTTTGCCAAGCGAAATTATAAGATCACAAACGAACAAACACCAAATACAAAAATAAGGAGAAAAATACTGAAACTTCCGTACTGCTTCGTCCAGGAAAGTTTCAGTCTTTTTCTCCTAATTTTTGTATTTGGTGTTTGTTACGCTTGACAAAGGCCAGTTGGCCGAAAAGTTGCGCCTGTCTTGTCTGGTTGTATTAAATAGGCGTTCTGATTTTTTTTTTTCGTGTTTCTTTTTTCTGGTTCCTGTTTGCTTGCACGCGGGCAGTCACACATGTTTTCGATAATGCCATGCCAGACCTGATGTTACAGTCTTCATCTTCATCTTCCTCTTCTCCTCCTCCTCCTTTAACTCCATGAAAAGTCACTGGGGCGTTGAACTAAAGAACTGTTCACCAGATTCTTCCAGCCCTGTAAGATGAGTGCCAAAGCAAGGGTCTATGCAAATTGTTTTTATAACAAATCGACTTGGTGGAACCCATCCCTCTCCAGACTGGATGTTTTTGTTGGGTTCATTCTCTTTCATGTGGCAGGTAGGACTGGGTTACAAGGTTATCAGCAAAAGACGAAAACGTCTTAACTAACCCTGCTAGTTACTGTCTAAATCCTGAACATAACATCTCTGACTGAACAGTGCCTTGCCAGGCCTCTATTTACTGTAGAACTGTCTAAATCTTGTACATAACCTCTCTGATGTAAAAATGCCTCAACAAGATTACATCATTATAAATCGTATGCCTATCAATTAACATCAGAAAGAGGGTTCTTGAATGTTGTGAGGCGTGGACAGTCAACACGCAAAGTCAGAACAAAATTGAGGCAACTGAAATGTGGTTTCTCAGAAGAATGTTGAGAGTTCCATGGACAGCAAAGAAAACAAACGAGACAGTCTTGAAGGAGGCAGACACAAGAAGATTATGAATAAAGACGGTTAGAAAAAGACAAACAACATTTATAGGACATATTATGATGAAAGGGGAATTAGAACACCTGGTCACAACAAGAAAGTTGGAGGGAAAGAGAACACCGGGTAGACCCAGGGAGAAAATATTGGACGGACTTGCAGGGTGGCTGAAGACAGAGAGGGTGGGAGATGTACTTGCAGCAACAGGGGATAGATTCGTGTAGAGGGCCTTAATCGCCAACGCTATGAAGCATGGGCATATAATGATGATGATGATTCCCCAAACACAGTTCAACACACTACGTCTTACACTTGACCAGATTTAAGTGGAGCATGGAGAACTCAAGATGTTAGGCAAACTGACCACATTACACTATGCTGCTGCACATTATGCATCTTCAGTGAGCGTGCACACTGGGTGTTTTCATGTTTCCATAAGTCAGCCACTAACACGACTTACAGGATGTTTAGCATATCTGATATTCAGCATGCGTGTACACATGAGAAATCAGAAAAATCGCCACCTTTATCTACCAGATGGAGGTGTTTTGGCGGATTGAATCCTAGACACTCAGATCACAAATCCACCATTTATCCACTTGATCATCACACCATCAAAATATCTATTACAACACAAACACTAAGTTGCTCAGAACAATCAGTTTCGTCGAAACCAAGTTTATCTTAAAATACAAAAACAAAAAAGAAATGACTAAAAAGACTTGAGACGATAATTGTGTGGCTATTTCTTTTTTGTATGCTTGCATGCCTCTCTCTCTCTCTCTCTCTCTCTCTCTCTCTCTCTCTCTCTCTCTCCTCTCTCTCTCTCTCTCTCTCCCATACATCTGTTAGTGACAAAAATATGTAATCAAGATAATTTTTATCAACTGTCTTTGAGGGTGATCTATACCCAATATTCTCGTCAAAGTTGTAGACTATACAGGAGTTGCAAAAGCATAAACATGGAAGGAAAAGCTTCAAGATCAAGGTCACATGGACCCAAAAAGTGCCTAAAAGCAGCACTCTCTCAGAGAAGAATGTAAACAGCAATGTTTCGGGAACTGATTAAGAAGTACAAAACGTGAACGTTTTGTAATAATATAACTATACAACCAATGAGATTATTAAAATAGCACGACCATCTCATTTTTTTTCTTTCCTCTGCCTTCCTTTCCACAGCTTTTTCACACCTTTTCTATCAACATGCATACATTATCAAAATCACGTATATACAAAGCTATGCCACACTGGTAGATAAAACGGAAATAAACTTAGCTTTTATGTCACTAGCTAAACAGGAATAACAGAAAACTGGCGAAAATCTGTATGGATTTTCCCATCCTTATCGTTAACACCACCACCGCCGCCGCACTTCAGTCTAAAGATCTGACGACCGCAGCGATGGCGGAAAAGGGGGAGACAGAGAAGACAAAGCCAGCCCTCACAAACGATTGCACTCTGTTTGATAGTGGGGCCCGCCAGGCGAGGCCCAGTTATTAAAAACGCAGACACGATAAACCGTCTACGATCGAAACTCATTTTTCAGTGGTTGTGCAAAGCTAACGGAGCGTGGCCCATTCCTATATTCATGGCATTTTTGCTAGGGCCTTTTCTTAATAACCTGGTTGATGGTTTTTGATGTCGCTCCACTGAGATTGAAAATGACTGAGTTCTGAAAGAAGGAGTTGATGAAATGGAAGTTTTAACTGAAGATCAGTTCATAAATGTATACATTAGCATGGTCGCTTTCAAGAAGGGAACAAGTGAAGAAAGCAACCATCTACATGTAAAGAGAATTTCTGAAATGGTTAAAATGGAAGTTACAGTTATAAAGACAACGTAATTTCTCTACGTTTTAAATTCACTCTCTACATGATCTGGCCACGTCTGGAGTTGAATGCAGCCATGTTTTGTTCTGTTTTTGTCTTTTGTCTCCCAGTTCTCACAGGACCCGTAACTGAATTGATTTCTATTGTACTTAGTCATCTTACGCTTCCCACAGCAATCTGCATTCTATCTGTTCCAGAAAATAAAAAATGGTAAAAGTGAATCTCAGATCTATGACTTTGTTTTGGAATGGTGGACATTTTATGAGGAATGAGAGTGGCTGTCCATTTTTGTAATGTGTTAACATGACTAAAATATACTAAGTAATTGGCTGGGCTATACTCTAAAAAAAGTGAAACAGATGGGCTTGTGACAGGGAATGCCTGAGAGATTAGGGACTGCATGTGAGCTTGAGTAACGATGGTTTTGTGTATGCTTGTTCGTTTGTTTCATTTGTTTGTAATTACTTTTTTGTGTGGATTCATATGTTGTGGTTTGTTTGTTGTTGTTAATCAGATCAGGACAAAGCTGTGCAAAGAATTTTTATTGAACTTAACCAGACAACTATCACAATATAAATAATACAAAACAAGTGACCGCCCGTGTTCAAATACACAGAAATCAGAAACACATGAAAATAGAATCCAAAACAAGCGTGACTGCCCGCGTTCAAGCAAACGGGAACCAGAAAAAAAGAACACGAAAAATAATTCAGAACGCGTATTTAATACAACCAGACAAGACAGGCGCAAAGTTTCGGCTGTTGGCCTTTGTGAAGTGTAAGATCACAATCGAACAAACACCAAATACAAAAATTAGGAGATAAAGATTGAAACTTCTCTGCTGCTTCGTCCAGGGTGAGAAAAGTCATTTTCTCACAGTGGATGAAGCAGCAGGGAAGTTTCAGTCTTTTTCTCCTAATTTTTGTGTTCGTTCCTTTGTCCTTTTTCTCACACTGGACGAAGCAGCAGGGAAGTTTCGGTCTTTTCCTCCTAATTTTTGTATTTGGCGTTTGTTCGTTTGTGATCTTAAGCATGAAAAAGGCCAGTTGGCCGAAAACTTGCACCTGTCTTGTCTGGTTGTATTAAATAAGCGTTCTGATTCTTTCTTCGTGTTTTTGTTTCTGGTTACAGGAAAATAGAATCAGAACACGAATTTAATGTAACAAGACAAGACAGGCACAAAATTTTAGCCAACTGTCCTTTGTCAAGCGTAAACGTAAGATAAGAGAGATCGAGAACAAACTAAAAGGTTATAGCCCTGATATGGCTCTACGCAGTCGGCTGGGCTTTAAAAAAATATTAACGATAACCGCATATTTCAGACTGCCTAACAGCAATGAATCCATCTAGGATAAATTCAAATTAAATCCAACTCTGTCTCTCTTTCCTTTCATCCAGTGTCCCTCCCCCCTCTCTCCCTCTATGTGTGTGTGTGTGTGTCTCTCTCTCCCATTCTCTCTTCGCTCTCGCTCTCTTTCTCTCTCTTTCTATGTGCAGTCTGACCTAATCTGCGCAGGCTCTCTGCCTGAGCCCAGCAAATTAATCCCATCAGTAATGAAGGCATCAATTATTCACCAGTCAAAATGGACGTCTATCTCTGATCTCCTCTCCCGCCATTCAGCCTGACTCGCTCAGGCAAACACAGACTGCAGTCCACCACTCTGCCCCCATCACGATTTAAAAACAAGCCATACTATCAGACTCCTGTTTTCATGCTCAATTTAACACACTGAAATTCAAATCTAAATCACTGTAAATCTCTAAAAGAGAAATTAAATAAATTAAATACAGTACAGCTGCTGCCCACTGCCAGCAGCAATTATAAACTACATGAAAATAAATAAACACAATTGTCCAATGTTCAATGTTTAACAGATCCTTCAATCCCAACTGGGGCATAGAAGATAACAGCAAACAAAGAAAAATCTGATGGAATCAGCAGATAACATAGAGTAGAAAGAAAACACACACACACACACACACACACACACACACACACACACACACACACACACACACACACACACACACACACACACAAGATATTCATTTCATGCTCATGTGCGGTGCAATCACTCATTTGGTTAGAAGCACGATCAACTTCAGCACGAACTTACCTTTTAATATTTAAACTGAAAATCAACTGATCGCCAACTCCGTGCAGTTTAGCGATGAGTGTCCCAATACTATCAATTACTATTCACATTTGATTAAAGTTTGAGGTTTGAGGTTCAATCATTGCATCTGGACAATTCCATTTATGTT
>JAPXFY010000028.1:7517988-7602988 GCA_030674185.1 Monoplex corrugatus
AGTGGGAAGGAGGAACAGAGGTAGGCAGCCATTTTGACTAGTGAATAATTAATGCCTTCATTATTGACATTACTGTTACTTTACTACGCTCGACGCTGTACGCAGTTAGATTAGGTCAGGCGAGAGAGAGAGAGAGAGAAAGAAAGAGAGAGAGAGAGAGAGAGAGAGAGAGAGAGAGAGGAGAGAGAGAGAGACAGACAGACAGACAGAGAGAGAGAGAGACAGAGAGAGATTTTACGATATACATTCATTCTGAATACTTTATGTTGACTGAGTGTTATGAAAATAAGAATAAAACACAGCGAGCCAGACAGATAGACAGACAGATAGGCAGGCAGACAGACAGATATTTAGACAGATAGACAGGCAGACAGATAGATAGATAGACAGATAGATAGATAGATAGATAGATAGGTAGGTAGATAGATAGATAGATAGATAGATACATAGAGAGATAGAGTGAGAGACAGATAGATAGATAGCTAGTTAAAACATTTGGGGTAAGCCAATCTATCTTGATTCAGTTTTACCGAGCAGTGATAGAAAGTGTTTTAACTTTCTCTATCACAGTCTGGTATGGTAACTAATAATAATAATAATATACAATATTTTATATAGCGCAAAATCTTGATAAAATCAAATCTAAGCGCTAAAACAGACACACACGCACGCACGCACACACACGCACGCACGCACGCACGCACGCACGCACACACACACACACACACACACGCACACGCACACGCACACGCACACGGCTATAAATGGGGAGAAAGAATAAAAGCAATGGAAAATTATAGAGAGCATATTATATACAATTATATATTACAATGTGATTCCCCTCCGAGTGGAGACAGGCTGCAGAGGGGATTGAGTGAGGTCAGGATTTTATGCAGAGGAGAAAAGGTGAGTTTTGAGAGCGGACTTGAAGGAGACAAAAGTAGGTTGCTGACGGACTGAGAGAGGAAGTTTGTTCCAGGAAAGTGGACCAGAAACAGAGAAGGCTCGTGGACCATAGGTATTGAGCTTAGTGCGTGGAAAGCGAAAAGTCAGAGGATCGGAGGCAGAGCGGAAGGTACGTGAGGGAACATAGATCTCAAGTAGGCTTGACAGGTAATCGGGAGCTGCGTTATTGAGGCTTTTGTAGCACATGGTGTCTAGTTTGTACTGTATGCGCTTTGATACAGGGAGCCAGTGAAGTTGTGCCAGGAGAGGAGATATGTGGTCAGCTTTTTTCTTTTTTAGTACAAGGCGTGCAGCATTGTTTAGAATGCGCTGCAGGATGTGAATGGTGGAGGCAGGAAGACCAGACAGGAGTGAATTGCAATAGTCAATGCGAGACATTATGAAGGAGAGAACGAGTTTTGCAGTTGTTTCGACAGAGAGATACTTCCTGATCAGGCTTACACGATGGAGGTGATAGTAGCAAGATCTGGCAGTTTGAGAAACAAAGTTGTTCATGGAGAGGGTAGAGTCAATGCAGACACCGAGGTATTTAGCTGAATCAGAAATTGGGACTGATGTTTACATAATGGGAGAGAAAGAGGAGGCAGCTGAGAAAGTTTCTGACGGGTGCCAATGAGGATAGCTTCTGTCTTGTCATCATTAAGCTGAAGTTTGTTGAACGTCATCCAGTTCTTAATGTCCGAGTAACACTCAGTGGTGCGAGTCAAGAGGCGCTGTATATTGTCTGGTGTGTCACTGTCTTGAAGTTGGGTGTCATCAGCATAGAAGCGGTGTTTTATAGAGTGGGAGTTGATGATGGTGGACAAGGGGGAGGTGTAAAGAGTGAAAAGAACAGGGCCAAGGACAGATCCTTGTGGAACACCACAGGTCAGGTATGCAGGTTGAGAGTAAGTGCCATTAATGAGAACAGTTTGTTTTCTGTTTGATAGATATGAAGTGAACCAGGAGAGAGCAATGTCAGAGATGCCAAAAGTATGATGAAGTCTAGAAAGGAGAATACCATGGTCAATGGTATCGAAGGCTGCAGACAGATCAAGGAGTGTGAGGAGAGAGACTTTGCCAGTATCAGCTGCAAGGAGGAGATTGTTGAGAATGTGTAGCAGGGCAGTTTCAATGCTATGGCACTGGCGGTAGGCTGACTGGAAAGGATTGAGTAGATTGTTGGCAGACAGGTGAGAGTTCAGCTGGTTGAGGACAACTTTTTCGATGAGTTTTGACAAGAAAGAGAGATTAGAGATAGGCCGGTAATTTTTCAGTTCATTTGGGTCTAAATTGTATTTCTTGAGGAGAGGGTGAACAATAGCAGACTTGAAAGAATCTGGGACAGTTCCAGTTTGAAGTGAAGTGTTGATGATGTCAGTGATGAATGGGAGGAGAGTAGGGAGACAGTCAGAGTAGAGAGAACCTGGAAGAGGATCCAGTTCGCAGGTTTTGAACGACATGGATCTGATTGTGTTGAGAATTTCTTCTTGTGAGACTGGGGTAAGAGTAGTAAGAGGTGTGCCAGAGAAGGAAGGGTCAGGTGGGCATGGTTGACAGGGTGTCCTGTCAAGCCTGTCACGAAGAGTTTGTATTTTGGTGGTGAAATACTTGGAGAATACAGATGGGAGTTCTTCATTTGTGTGTTTTGTTGGGAGAGGTAAATCTGTTCGTGTGCCAAGGAGATGATTCATGGTTGTAAAGAGTTCTCTTGAAGAAGAGGCATTCAGGATTTTGGTTTGGAAATAGCTTGTTTTTGCAGATGCAATGAGGGTGGATACTTTTGTTTTAGAGGCTTGGAAAAGTTGCCTATGTACAGTGAGTTTGGATTTGCGCCAGCGGCGCTCTGCTCTGCGGCGGGCACGTTTTGCACAGGCAATCTCATGAGTGAGCCAGGGGGTAGGGGGGCGGTCAGGTAAAAGACGGGTTGTGGCTGGAGCATGAGTGTCCAGAAGATGGTGGAGAGTAGTATAGAATTCATCGGCAAGGTTATGTGACTTTTCAGAAAGGAGGCGGGAGGCATCAGATGAAAATGTGGAGAGGTCAATAGATTTGAGATTGCGTCGAGTCACTGTGCGCGTGGTACGGGAAGGAGGAGAAATGTCAAGAGAACAGAGAATTGCAGAGTGGTCAGATGGAAGGGCTGAAGTTAGACGGGTAGAAAGAACTAGGCAGTTGTCAGTAGCTGAATTGTGGTGATCACGAGAAATGATCCAGTCAAGAATGTGACCTTTTTGATGGGTTGGTTCAGAAATATGTTGTGTCATATTGTGATTGGACAGAGAGTTGATGATATGTCTTGTGTCATAACGGTGAGTGTTGTCGTAGTGGACATTGATGTCACCTAGAATGATGAGATTTCCAGGTAAGAGGCAGTAGTAATCAAGAAGTTGATCAAAGTCAGAGAGAAACATGGATGTGGTGAGCTTGACTCAAAGGACTTCAAAATATCAGAAAGGGGATGGGTGGGAGAGGAAAACTGCAAATAAAAGTTCATTTTATGGAACACATCAGTATGGTGGTATACAGTCTCTCTCTCTCTCTCTCTCTCCACACACACACACACACACACACACACACACACACACACACACACACACACTCTCTCTCTCTCTCTCTCTCACACACACCACACCCACACAACACCACATACAAACATGCACATTACACACTTTCAGACATAAACACAGGCATACACACACACGCACTCACTGACATATGCACAAAACACTGTTTTATGCACTATAAACATAGTGCAAATTATATAAGAATATGTTCACACACCGCAATGAAAAGTACCAATTTACACGTTCCATTCCAGCAAATCACATTTTAAAGACTCATCATCATCATGTACCCTGCCGCATGGCGTTGGCCCTCCACATCCATCTATCCCTTGTCGCCCCAAGCACATCTTCCACCCTCCCCCGAGTCTCTGTCCTCATCCACCCTGTTGTGACCAGGTGCTCTAATTCCCCTTTCCTCATAAAATGGCCTATAAATGTTGCCTGTCTTTTTCCAATCTTCCTTATCAATGATCTTGTATCTGCCTCCATCAAGACTGTCTCGTTTGTTTTCTTTGCTGTCCATGGTATTTTCAACATTCCTCGTAGAAACCACATTTCGGCTGCCTCAATCTTGTTCTGGCTTTGCGTGTTGACTGTCCACGCCTCACAACTGTATAACATTATCGGTTCTATATAACATTCAAAAACTCTCTTTCTCATGTTAACTGATGGCATTTGTTGGTAAGAATGCTTTTCATCTTCTTGAATGCTGTTTTCGTTTGGCCGATTCTGCTGGATATTTCTGATGTGCATCTGCCGTCTGGTGAGATGACCGTTCCCAGATATTTAAACTTATCAACCTGTCTGAAAGTTGTGCCATTTGCTGTCATTTTGCCTGTGGGGATTTCATGTTTTTTGTTGATGTTATTTTTTTTATTGATTACCATGACTTCCGTCTTCTTGCTATTTAACTCCAACCCTTTATTTTGGCTTTCTATTTCTATGATATTCACAAGGTTTTGTAGGTCCCTTTCATTTTCTTCAGTGAGCACGATGTCATCTGCGTAATGGATGTTGTTTATCATTTTCCCTCCAACCTTTAATCCAGGGCATTCTTCTAGGTTTCTCACGATGGTTTCGCTATAAAGTGAACACAAATCTGGTGACAGAACACAACCTTGCCTGACTCCTCTTTTGATATTCTGGAAAGAGTTTATATCGTTTTCTATTCTCATTGCTGCTGTATGTTCCCAATACATATTTCTGATTATTCGTAGATCTTTTCCATCAATATTGAGTCTTTCTATTTGGTTGATCAACTCTTCATGTCTTACCCGATCGAAAGCCTTGGTATAATCAACAAAGCATACATATAAATCCTTATTCAACTCGACTGACCTCTCTGTGATAGTACTTAGGATGTGTATGGCATAAATAGTTCTTTTCCCTTCCACAAATCCACAATGTTCCGCTATTTCTCTTTTGGTTCTGTTCCTTGTCCTCATCACGATTATTCTTAATAGGATTTTTGTTACATGACTCATCAAGCTGATTGTACGATGGAGTTCGCATTCTACAGCCCCTGTTTTCTTTGGAAGTGCAATGAAAATTGATTTTGACATATCTTTGGGGATTTTTCCGGTGTCATAAATATCCTTTAGGGGTACTTATTTTTTCAATACCGAATTACTCCAGGGCTTTAATCATCTCTGTAGTAATGTTGTCTGGTCCTGGGGCTTTTCCTTGTTGCATCTTTTTCAGTGCTGCTCTAACTTCATCTTTCATTATGGGTGGTCCTTCAACATTATTTCTTATAATGTATTCTTCGTTTCTGTCATCCTCAAAAAGGACTTTAATGTACTCTCCCCTTCTGTCTAATCTTTTGTCTTTCTCCATGATAAGCGTACCATCTTTCGATTTTAAGCAAACAGTTGATGTGCATGTATTTTTCCTGTGGACAATTTCTTCAATTCTTATGTACCTACCCTGAGGATCTGTTTTGTGTCGGTCTTCTATTTCTTTGCACTTTGTTTTCAGCCAAGCTTCCTTAGCTTCATTGCACCTTTTCTTGATTTCTTTGTTTATCTTCCTGTATCTTTCCTCTTTTCCCTTTGCCTTTCTTTGTTATTCCATCAAGCCTAGAATTTCTTTTGTCGTCCAGTTCTTTTTTTTCTTTTCTATCTACTCTAGGGATTTCTTCACAAGCTTCATTTATCGATTTTTTTAACTTCGTCCATTATTCCTCACTGCCACCAACGTCTTCCAGAGCACTGAATTTGTTCTGAACATGTGCGTTAAATTTTTAACGTGTCGCTTCATCTGTCTTTAAGAGTCCAAGATTTAGTTTGAAGTTACTTTTGGTCTGTTTTCTTTTCCTTAATTTCAGCCTAAATCTTCTCATTACAGGATTGTGGTAGTGTTTTGCTGTCAGCAAAGAATTTCTACATCTTTTGTTGATCAGGATGTAGTCAATTTTATTTTATTTTAAAGACTACCAAGATTAAAAAAAAACTTTTACAAAGTAACCAGTAGATTCATTGCACAACAATCTGAAGGGCCTATTGGCCGCTCCATTTTGATGGACAAACAAAGACAGGTATTCTACTTCTAAATGCGGCCTTTACATCACGCTCAATCAGAGAATGGGTATCCATTTCTGGAACTTTTAGCTGATGTTTGGAGTTTGTTCAAGAGGGATTCACTGCACCTGGACATTTCCATATGCCATGCGCGCCACCAAATCTGCCTGCAATTACCAGGCAAGCTCTCCGATTAAAACCCCCCAACCTTTTTGATGTTCAAGCTACACTGACATTATCTGTGGTTACAGAAAATACAGATAGACAGAGAAGGGTCACTTTCTTCTAAAATTTGTTTTATTAATATGTCCAAATCAAAAACACAACTGTTTGTTTTATAAGAGCTTTGCTGCAAACCATTTTGCTTAACTTAAACACTATAATCAAAGTAATCAAACGATTTAGCATTTTGAAACATCACGAAAACTCCAAACGTGCATACAAAATGTTAGTATCATTGCACGAAAAATGTCTATCTGGGTGTCACACGTGAAATCAATCTTGCACGAAAACAGGTAAAAAAAAATTTTTTAAAAGAGAGAGAGACAGACAGACAGACAGAAAGTCAATCAATGTACATTATACATTTCATCTAAATTGATTATTTTCATATAGTTTAGCCAACCAGTAGAGCTTATCTGGGTTGTACAAACATGATTATAAAATCTGACAAGTTCTCCCTACTCTAATCATAATATTAATCATGTTGGCCTTTATATTTTAAATAAAATGAAACATGAATCATAGTGACCAGATATCTATCATCAAAGAATCACACAAGGAATTTCTTCTTTGCTTAAGGCCCACTGTTTGCATCAGTTGACAGTTGTCCTCAGTGTTCATCATGTAAGTCAGGCCTTCACTTCATCCTGATATGATCAACAAAACAAAACATAAAAGAACTAAACCAAAACTGTATTACTTATTAGTCCACGTGCAATCCATTTATTTCACGTGCGTTCTCTGTTATCCTTGGACACATCCATGTTACATTTTACTTTACATCCCAACTGATGATTTAAAGCAATGTCAGTGGTATACAAATATTACAAAACTGTGCAGAAAAACTTGTCCATCATAAAATTTTAACCATGTAATTAAAAAACAAAACAAAACAATAAGTGTTTGGGCACATCAAACACACCTGCTCTGATTACTCTTACTTTATAGAACAGGCTGACTGCAGGTCAGATTATTTTGCTCTGAAGAGTGCACAGACAGAGGCACAGAGAGAGAGAAAAGAGAGAGAAAGAGAGAGAGAGAGAGAAAGAGAGAGAGAGAGAGAAGAAAGAAAGAAAGAAAGAAAGAGAGAGAGAGAGAGAGAGAGAGAGAGAGAGAGAGAGAGAGAGAGAGAGCAGTGGGAAAGACAGACACACAGGGACAAAAATACAAAAGGAAAAGGAAGAATCAATTTTCTTTAACAGACGTCTATATCTGTGCAATCCCACTCCCAAACACTCTGGTTTCCAGTGACAAATCAACTCGTTACTGTACAGATCCTCTTTCCTCCACAAGCAACAGGTGAAGATGATAAAAATACAAGGTGAAAAAAGGCCAGACAATTATTGTCTCATATTTTCTCGAGTTTTATTTTCAACTTCTTTGTCATAACTCATGGACATGGAAATGCTGATGATTTCAAATATTTTCACGTTGTTGCTTAGTATGCTAGCTGATAATCTTCTCCAGGCATAAGTACGTAAAGAGGTGGTAAAACTGATTCAGACAACTGATACAACGTCCTTCCAAAACAGAGTTGTCTTTTCAATTTTTTTTATATCAATAACTGTACCAGACTGTGACACACTCACCGCCATATTAATTTGCAGGTCTGTATATTTGACAAATATGTGATGCTCTTGTCAGGTTTAATCTATTTTTGTCTGCAACTGCCCAATGTGGATGGCTACAATATTGTTTGTATTCGATTGAACTTGAGCACAGGGATTAGGTTGTCCCTCTCTCTCCCCTCTCTCTCTCTGGTCTCCCTTGTTCTGATCAGCCACAAACGGATCTTTAGCAGCAGCTAAAACAATTCGGATTTTCATGTATTTTGATGTATTTTTAATGTGAACAGAGACATTGATGTACTACCCAATATGAACAGAGATATTGATGTACTACCCAATATGAACAGAGACATTGATGTACTACCCAATATGAACAGAGACATTGATGTACTACCCAATATGAACAGAGACATTGATGTACTACCCAATATGAACAGAGACATTGATGTACTACCCAATATGAACAAAGACACTGGTGTAGAACCCCGATAGGAACAGAGACACTGATGTTATTTCTCAATATGAAAAGACATAAATGTATTTCCTAGTATGAACAGAGACACTGATGTTATTTCTCAATATGAAAAGACATAAGTGTATTTCCCAGAATGAACAGAGACTGATGTTATTTCTCAATATGAAAAGACATAAGTGTATTTCCCAGTATGAACAGAGACACTGATGTATCGCCTATGCCTGACGAAGAATGTCACGTACTTCAGAACAAACGCTGAACACGATCGCAGGAAATGTACGTGCCTTCATTTAGCAAGACATAGGGTAACTACGACTAGAGAGTTGTGCTCTGTACGACTTCAGGAAGGAACCAGCCTCCATTCACACAAACTCGGAGACACAGTGCTGTTTAACGGTCCAAGTGCCCATCGCAAGTCGTCAGAGACTGGGAGAGGGCAGAAACTCTCAGAACGAATCGGCCTCGAAATCTCAAGACAACTGACATGTCTACGTCCCCTACCAACCCTTTGAGTTTGTTTTACCGAACTGAAAATCACAGTTTTTTTTAAACAGAAATATTCCAGCCTGACAGTGCCAGCCCCACGAGGCCTATTCTGTACTAACAGCCTACGTCTGCACGTGAAATGCGTCCAACTGACTGCACGCTGGTGTTGGCTGACAGCGGTACAGATCCACAGTTAGTGACAGAGGAACAGTTGAACAAGATAGCAGAAAACAGTGAAACAAGTGAAGAAATGATGGTTATCAGGCTGTAGAAATCAGTGATGCCGGTGCTCGAACAAGTAAAACTGTCACAGGAATTGACGATAAATATGACACATCTGTGACAACAACAGAATCAGCACTAAACACCAAAGGCCAGATATCACTTGCGCTGACAACTGCATGTATACAGGAAACACGCAGATATATGCACAAAGCGAAGTTCTACACTAGCAATGACAGATATTCCAAAAGACTGGTTGGTGAAATGAAACCCCATCAACACCCACCTTCAGAAGAACTATCCTTTCTAGTTTCTATATCTGACCGTACATAAGATCACTAACTGAATATAACGATAAGTATGAAATATAAACATTGATTATCATGATCTGGTGCACATGTCATGAAATCATTCCCCCTTCACATGTTCCCCTGTGAATGGGCTATCCCTCTCTCTCTTTCCCTCCACCTTCTTTCTCTCTTTCTTTCTCTCTCTGAATAATGAAGTGTTCCGAAAGTGAAAAAAAGAGGTCTCTCCCTCTCATTGCATGTGTGTTTAACTTGAAGCGGTTTACGTTGGATGTTTGATATAAATAAGTGAGCTCTCTCTCTCTCTCTCTCTCTCTCTCTCTCTCTCTCTCTCTCTCTCTCTCTCTCTCTCTCTCATTCATTCACGTTCTCATCAGCTGGTGCCTGACCTAACCTAAACAGGCTCTGCGTCTAAGCCCAGTAAAGAAATCCCATCGGTAATGAAGGCATCAATTATTCACCAATCAAAATGGACGTCTATTCTGATCTTCCGGATCGCAATTCAACCTGGCCCGTGAAGGCAAACAGGGGCTCTAGCCCTATAACAAAGACAATCCATATTGACAATCACCTTGCTTCTGTTAATTTAATACATTTCTTGCAATCTTTAGTTTGAAAATCAAGCAATCCCCATGAATTCTAGCAATGCAAAATTTATTGCACAGTAAGTAATTTTTTTGCTTTATTTTAATCCCAGTAGGTCAAATATAAAACCATGAATTATCTAACTTCATGGATGTGAACTATGCAAGTGACTACATATGCAGGCTAAATTTAGTCAAACTACATAGTAGTAAATACCAGGAAATTTTTTCTGACCTTGTATACTATAACGATACTGGTTATCCCCAATATGAGCAGAAACATTGGTTATCCCCAATATGAACAGAAACATTGGTTATCCCCAATATGAACAGAAACATTGGTTATCCCCAATATAAACAGAGACATTTGTTATCCCCAATATAAACAGACATTGGTTATCCCCAATATGAACAGACATTTGTTATCCCCAATATAAACAGAGACATTGGTTATCCCCAATATGAACAGAAACATTGGTTATCCTCAATATCAACAGAGACATTTGTTATCCCCAATATAAACAGAGACATTGGTTATCCCCAATATAAACAGAAACATTGGTTATCCCCAATATGAAAAGAGACATGGTTATCCCAATATAAGACATTGGTTATCCTCAATATCAACAGAGACATGGTTATCCTCAATATCAACAGAGACATGGTTATCCTCAATATCAACAGAGACATTGGTTATCCTCATATAAACAAAGACATTGGTTATCCCAATAAACAGAAACATTGGTTATCCCCAATATGAAAGAGACATTGGTTATCCCCAATAACAAGACATTGGTTATCCCCAATATAAACAGAGACACTGGTTATCCTCAATATCAACAGAGACACTGGTTATCCTCAATATAACAGGACATTGGTTATCCTCAATAAACAGAGACATTGTTATCAATATGAACAGACATTGGTTATCCTCATATGAACAGACATTGGTTATTCCATATGAACACAGAATGGTTATCCCAATATAAACAACATGTTATCCCAAACAACAGACATTGGTTATCCCAATATACAACAGAGACATTGGTTATCTCAATATGAACAGACATTGGTTATCCTCAATATGAACAGACATTGGTTATCTCCAATATGAACACAGATATTGGTTATCCCCAATATAAACAGACATTGGTTATCCCCAATATCAACAGACATTGGTTATCCCCAATATCAACAGAGACATTGGTTATCCCCAATATAAACAGAGACATTGGTTATCCCAATTGAACAGACATTGGTTATCCTCAATATGAACAGACATTGGTTATCCTCAATATAACAGAGCATTGGTTATCCCCAATATAAACAGAGACATTGGTTATCCTCAATATGAACAGAGACATTGGTTATCCTCAATATGAACAGAGACATTGGTTATCCTCAATATGACAGACATTGGTTATCCCGAATATAAACAGAGACATTGGTTATCCTCAATATGAACAGAGACATTGGTTATCCCCAATATGAACAGATATTGGTTATCCCCAATATAAACAGAGACATTGGTTATCTCCAATATAAACAGAGACATTGATTATCCTCAATATGAACAGACATTGGTTATCCCCAATATAAACAGAGACATTGGTTATCCCCAATATAAACAGAGACATTGGTTATCCCCAATATAAACAGAGACATTGATTATCCTCAATATGAACAGACATTGGTTATCTCCAATATGAACAGAGACATTGATTATCCCCAATATAAACAGACATTGATTATCCTCAATATGAACAGACATTGGTTATCTCCAATGTGAACAGAGACATTGGTTATCCCCAATATAAACAGAGACATTGGTTATCCTCAATATGAACAGAAACATCGTTATCCCCAATATGAACAGGGGCACTGGTGTTTTTCCCGATATACAGAGGCGCACGCGAATTCCCCAAAACGAACAGAGATATTCGTGTATCCCCCAAATGAACAGCCATTAATGTATCCCCCAAATGAACAGAGACATTGGTGTATCCCCAGTCTGAACAAAGGCACTGATGTACTCCCCCTCCCCCCCTTTTTTTTTCCCGATATAAACAGAGACATCTGTGCATCCCCCTCATAACGAGAGACATTGGTTTATTCCCTGATGTGAAAATAGACATTGGTGTATCCTAACATACAGAGACATCGTATATCCCGGATCCCCAAAATGAACAGAAACATTGACGTATCTCCGAAAACGAACCGAGACATTGGTGTATCTCCCAATATGAACATAGATACTAATGTACTTTCCAATGTACATGTATACAGAGACATTGGTGTATTCCTCAATATGCACAGAGAAATTGATGTATTTTTCAATATATACAGACACCGATGTATTTCCCAATATGAACAGAGACATTGCTGTATTCCCCAATATGAACAGAGACATCGGTGTATATCCCAATATGAACAGAGGCATCCAATATATACAGACATTGGTGTATTTACAATAATACACAGACGCTGGTGTATCTCTCTGATAGGAACAGAGACACTGGTGTATTTCCCAATATGAACAGAGACACCGATGTATCCCAGTACGAACAAAGACACTGATGTATGATCACACTTAAGCGGATGCTTTCTCTGAGTGTACATGAGTCTACCTCATCTCCTTCGTTTGGTTTAATTCTAAGTTGTAAATCTGGTTAATGCACCAAAACTGTGCTTGTAGCTCATAACTTTCTAGTGTATCTCTGTGTGTATGAATTTATGTACACACAGACACAACACATATCTATCTAGCTGTCTAATAGATAGATAGATAGATAGATAGATAGATAGACTTTCATTCAAGAAAAGACATTAAGCAAGTGTTTTACATATATTTTGTTGATTTCCAAGATTTTGGTTTCGGCCTTTTTCAGCATAAAACGACAATAAAATGGCATGATCACGCATCCATTGTAAAATTTACTGCATTTCCCTTAATTCCTTGCATTTCTCTCCAATTCCCAATTACCACAATTCACATACACTATATGATATCATAGGGGAAACATTAGCGAAAGACTGTTGGTGTTTCTACTATAATTTTGTATATTACTTTCTTTGTTGTCTTTGGTGTAAATTCGACAACGGCCAGCTGGCCAAGTATTTGCATCTATCCTGTTTTGTTGATTAAGTACGAGTTCTCATTCCATTCTCGTGTATTTTCTCTGGTCTCCTTTCTTATTAAAAAAGGAAATGGTTTTGGACATCATTTACCACTTTTGAAAATAATCTGTGTGCGTCTTCCAGTCAACACAATTCTGTTCGGGGTTTAAGAAAGTCAAGCAATGAAGAAGATGCGAGGGGCTCTGGTCCCAAGAAAAGCAGATGTATCTCCCATCTCACCCTTCTACGACTTCAGGGTGCACAGTACACTTTTTACTTTTTCTCATCACTTAGATGTGGTGTTACAGGCAAGCACTTCAAATGCCTGATGGGAACGGCGCTAAACACAGAGATGCCTTGCATGCACACGCACGCGCTGTCTGCACAGTTTGCATGTACTACATCACTTATTTAACTGGATTGGAGATCAGCAGCATGCGCACCCGAGGAGAAAGGTGAATACTGATTGGATAAGCTTTCCTATCCTCGCTGTTTTTCAAGCTTGATTGTCACCTCATTGTCACAGTCACGTGCTTGATATCGTATTTTCCTTTCTTCATCAGTCTGTTGCATGTGTCTCAGTTGCTGTCCACTGTGCTGCCTGTCAATGCTCTTTAGCACTATCTGCCCCTGTACTCTGTACTGTCTGCCACTGTCCTTTGTATAGTCTGTCACTGTCCTTTGTACTATCTGTCACTGTCCTTTGTATTGTCTGTCACTGTCCATTGTATTGTCTGCCACTGTCCTTTGTACTGTCTGCCCTGTCCTTTGTATTGTCTGTCACTGTCCTTTGTATTGTCACTGTCCTTTGTATTGTCTGTCCCTGTCCTCTGTATTGTCTGTCCCTTTCCTCTGTATTGTCTGTCCCTGTCCTCTGTATTGTCTGTCCACTGTCCTCTGTATTGTCTGTCCACTGTCCTCTGTATTGTCTGTCCCTGTCCTTCTATTGTCTGTCACTTACCTTTGTATTGTCTAGTCCCTGTCCTCTGTATTGTCTGTCCTGTCCTTGTATTGTCTGTCCCTGTCCTCTGTATGTCTATCCCTGTCTCTGTATTGTCTGTCACTGTCCTCTGTATTGTCTATCCCTGTCCTTTCTATTGTCTGTCACTTACCTTTGTATTGTCTGTCCCTGTCCTCTGTATTGTCTATCCCTGTACTTTGTATTGTCTGTCCTGTCCTCTGTATTGTCTGTCACTTCTCTGTACTGTCTGTCCTCTCCTTGTATTGTCTGTCCCTGTCCTTTGTATTGTCTGTCACTTACCTTGTATTGTCTGTCCTTGTCCTCTGTATTGTCTGTCACCTCTTCTATTGTCTGTCCTGTCCTCTGTATTGTCTGTCCTGTCCTCTGTATTGTCTGTCCTGTCCTCTGTATGTCTGTCCGTCCTCTGTATTGTCTGTCACTGTCCTCTGTATTGTCTGTCACTGTCCTCTGTATTGTCTGTCACTGTCCTCTGTATTGTCTGTCCCTGTCCTCTGTATTGTCTGTCCCTGTCCTCTGTATTGTCTGTCACTGTCCTCTGTATTGTCTGTCACTGTCCTCTGTATTGTCTGTCACTGTCCTCTGTATTGTCTGTCCCTGTCCTTTTATTGTTCCTGCCCACTGTTCCCTTTGTATTGTCTGTCACTGTCCTCTGTATTGTCTGTCACTGTCCTTTCTGTATTGTCTGTCACTGTCCTTTGTATTGTCTGTCACTGTCCTCTGTATTGTCTGTCACTGTCCTTTATTGTCGTTCACTGTCTCTTGTATTGTCTGTCACTGTCCTTGTATTGTCTGTCACTGTCCTCGTTATTGTCTGTCACTGTCCTTTGCTATTGTCTGTCACTGTCCTGTATTGTCTGTCCTGTCCTTTCTATTGTCTGTCCCTGTCCTCTGTATTGTCTGTCACTGTCCTGTTTCTGTAATTGTCTGTCACTGTCCTCTGTATTGTCTGTCACTGTCCTTTGTATGTCTGTCACTGTCCTCTGTATTGTCTGTCACTGTCCTCTGTATTGTCTGTCACTGTCTCTGTATTCTGTCACTGTCCTTGATTCCACTGTCCTTGTCATTGTCTGTCACTGTCCTTGTATTGTCTGCACTGTCCTGTTTGTCTGCACTGTTTTGTCTGCACTGTCCTTGTATTGTCTGTCACTCCTTTATGTCTGTCCTGTCTCTGTATTGTCTGTCACTGTCCTCTGTATTGTCTGTCACTGTCCTTTTATTGTCTGTCACTGTCCTCTGTATTGTCTGTCACTGTCCTTTCTATTGTCTGTCACTGTCCTTTCTATTGTCTGTCACTGTCCTTTCTATTGTCTGTCACTGTCCTTTCTATTGTCTGTCACTGTCCTTTCTATTGTCTGTCACTGTCCTCTGTATTGTCTGTCACTGTCCTTTCTATGTCTGTCACTGTCCTCTGTATTGTCTGTCCACTGTCCTTTCTATTGTCTGTCACTGTCCTCTGTATTGTCTGTCACTGTCCTCTGTATTGTCTGTCACTGTCCTTTCTGCTATTGTCTCTGTCACTGTCCTTTCTATGTCTGTCACGTCCTTCTATGTCTGTCACTGTCCTTTGTATTGTCTGTCACTGTCCTCTGTATTGTCTGTCACTGTCCTTTCTATTGTCTGTCACTGTCCTTTATTGTCTGTCACTGTCCTTTCTATTGTCTGTCACTGTCCTTGTATTGTCTGTCACTGTCCTCTTATTGTCTGTCATTGTCCTTTCTATTGTCTGTCACTGTCCTCTGTATTGTCTGTCCCTGTCCATCTGTATTGTCTGTCACTGTCCTTTCTATTGTCTGTCACTGTCCTCTGATTGTGTCTGTCATGTCTGATCCTCTGTATTGTCTGTCACTGTCCTTTTATTGTCTGTCACTGTCCTTTCTATTGTCTGTCACTGTCCTTTTATTGTCTGTCACTGTCCCTGTCATTGTCTGTCACTGTCCTCTGTATGTATTCTGTCACTGTCCTTTCTATTGTCTGTCACTGTCCTTTCTATTGTCTGTCATGTCCTTTCTTTGTCATGTCTGTCTTTTGTCACTGTCCTGTCTTGTATTGTCTGTCACTGTCCTTTCATTGTCTGTCACTGTCCTTTATTGTCTGTCACTGTCCTCTGTATTGTCTGTCACTGTCCTGTCTAGTATTGTCTGTCACTGTCCTTTCTATTGTCTGTCACTGTCTTTCTATTGTCTGTCACTGTCTGTATTGTCTGTCACTGTCCTCTGTATTGACTGTCCCTGTCCTTTCTATTGTCTGTCACTGTCCTCTGTATGTCTGTCACTGTCCTTGTATGTCTGTCCCTGTCCTCTCGTATTGTCTGTCCCTGTCCTTTCTATTGTCTGTCACTGTCCTTTTTGTCTGTCACTGTCCTTGTATTGTCTGTCCTGTCACTTTGCTATTGTCTGTCACTGTCCTCTGTATTGTCTGTCACTGTCCTTTGTATTGTCTGTCACTGTCCTTTGTATTGTCTGTCACTTCCTGTATTGTCTGTCACTGTCCTTGTATTGTCTGTCACTGTCCTTTGTATTGTCTGTCACTGTCCTTTGTATTGTCTGTCACTGTCCTCTGTATTGTCTGTCACTGTCCTCTGTATTGTCTGTCCCTATGTCCTTTGTATTGTCTGTCACTGTCCTTTGATTGTCTGTCCTGTCTTGTATTGTCTGTCCACTGTCCTTTGTATTGTCTGTCACTGTCCTTTGTATTGTCTGTCACTGTCCTTTGTATTGTCTGTCACTGTCCTCTGTATTGTCTGTCACTGTCCTTTGTATCTGTCTTCACTTCCCTGTATTGTCCTTGTATCCCTGTCCTTTGTATTGTCTGTCACTGTCCTTTGTATGTCCTGTCCTTGTATTGTCTGTCACTGTCCTTTGTATGTCTGTCACTGTCCTTTGTATGTCTGTCCTCTGTTTCTGTTCCCATGTCCTTTGTATTGTCTGCACTTGTCCTTCTGTACTGTCTGTCCCTGTCCTTTGTTTTAGTCTGTCACTGTCCTTGTATTCTGTCCCTGCCTTGTATGTCTGACTGTCCTTGATGTCTGTCCTGTCCTTTGTATTGTCTGTCCTGTCCTCTGTACTGTCTGTCACTGTCCTTGTACTGTCTGTCACTGTCCTTTGTACTGTCTGTCACTGTCCTTGTACTGTCTGTCCTGTCCTTTCTATTGTCTGTCACTGTCCTTTGTATTGTCACTGTCCTCTGTACTGTCTGTCACTGTCCTCTGTACTGTCTGTCACTGTGCTTTGTACTGTCTGTCACTGTCCTTAGTACTGTCTGTCACTGTCCTTTGTACTGTCACTGTCCTCTGTACTGTCTGTCACTGTCCTTTGTATTGTCTGTCACTGTCCTTTGTATTGTCTGTCACTGTCCTCTGTATTGTCTGTCACTGTCCTCTGTACTGTCTGTCACTGTCCTCTGTACTGTCTGTCACTGTCCTCTGTATTGTCTGTCACTGTCCTCTGTATTGTCTGTCACTGTCCTTTGTATTGTATGTCACTGTCCTTTGTATTGTTTGTCACTGTCCTCTGTATTGTCTGTCACTGTCCTCTGTATTGTCTGTCCCTGTCCTTTCTATTGTCTGTCACTGTCCTTTGTATTGTATGTCACTGTCCTCTGTATTGTCTGTCACTGTCCTCTGTATTGTCTGTCCCTGTCCTTTCTATTGTCTGTCACTGTCCTTTGTATTGTATGTCACTGTCCTCTGTATTGTCTGTCACTGTCCTCTGTATTGTATGTCACTGTCCTTTGTATTGTTTGTCACTGTCCTTTGTATTGTCTGTCACTGTCCTTTGTATTGTATATCACTGTCCTCTGTATTGTCTGTCACTGTCCTCTGTATTGTATGTCACTGTCCTTTGTATTGTTTGTCACTGTACTTTGCATTGCCACTGTCCTTTGTATTGTCTGTCACTGTCCTTTGCATTCTCTGTCACTGTCCTTTGTCACTGTCCTTTGTAGTCTGTCACTGCCCTTTGTACTGTCTGTCAACTTCCTTTGTATTGTCTGTCACTACCTTTTTATATTGTCTGTCACTGCCATTTGTATTGTCTGTCACTGTCCTTTGTATTGTCTGTCACTGTCCTTTGTACTGTCTGTCACTGTCCTTTGTACTGTCTGTCACTGTCCTGTGTATTGTCTGTCACTGTCCTTTGTACTGTCTGTCACTGTCCTTTGCATTGTCTGTCACTGTCCTTTGTATTGTCTGTCCTTGTCCTTTGTATTGTCACTGTCCTATGCATTGTCTGTCACTGTCCTTTGTATTGTCTGCCACTGTTTTTTGTATTGTCTGTCACTGTCCTTTGTATTGTCTGTCACTGTCCTTTGCATTGTCACTGTCCTTTGTATTGTCTGTCACTGTCCTTTGTATTGCCACTGTCCTTTATATTGTCTGTCACTGTCCTTTGTACTGTCTGTCACTGTCCTTTGTATTGTCTGTCACTGCCCTTTGTATTGTCACCGTCCTTTGTATTGTCTGTCACTGTCCTTTGTATTGTCTGTCACTGTCCTCTCTATTGTCACTGTCCTTTGTATTGTCTGTCACTGTCCTCTGTATTGTCTGTCACTGTCCTTTGTATTGTCTGTCACTGTCCTCTGTATTGTCACTGTCCTTTGTATTGTCTGTCACTGTCCTCTGGATTGTCTGTCACTGTCCTTTGTATTGTCTGTCACTGTCCTTTGTATTGTCACTGTCCTTTGTATTGTCTGTCACTGTCCTCTGTATTGTCACTGTCCTTTGTATTGTCACTGTCCTTTCTACTGTCTGTCCCTGTCCTCTGTATTGTCTGTCACTGTCCTTTGTACCGTATCACTGTCCTTTGTATTGTCTGTCACTGTCCTTTGTACCGTGTCACAGTCCTTGATATTGTCTGTCACTGTCCTTTGTATTGTTTGTCACTGTACTTTGCATTGCCACTGTCCTTTGTATTGTCTGTCACTGTCCTTTGCATTGTCCATCACTGTCCTTTGTCACTGTCCTTTGTAGTCTGTCCCTGCCCTTTGTACTGTCACTGTCCTTTGTACTGTCTGTCACTGTCCTTTGTATTGTCTGTCACTGTCCTTTGTATTGTCTGTCACTGTCCTTTGTATTGTCACTGTCCTTTGTACTGTCTGTCACTGTCCTTTGTATTGTCTGTCACTGCCCTTTGTATTATTACTGTCCTTTGTATTATCTGTTGATGTCCTTTGCACTATAACTGTCCTTTGTATTGTCTGTCACTGTCCTTTGTATTGTCTGTCACTGTCCTTTGTATTGTCACTGTCCTTTGTACCATCTGTCACTGTCCTTTGTATTGTCTGTCACTGTCCTTTGTATTGTCACTGTCCTTTGTACCATCTGTCACTGTCCTTTGTATTGTCTGTCTCTGTCCTTTGTATTATTACTGTCCTTTGTATCATCTGTTGATGTCCTTTTTACTATAACTGTCCTCTGTATTGTCTGTCACTGTCCTTTGTACTGTCTGTCACTGTCCTTTGTATTATCACTGTCCTTTGTATTATCTGTTGACGTCCTTTGTACTATCACTGTCCTCTGTATTGTCTGTCACTGTCCTTTGTACTGTCTGTCACTGTCCTTTGTACTGTCATTGTGGTTTTTATTGTCTGTCATAGTCCTTTGTATCGTCTGTCACTGTCTTTTGTGCTCTCAGTCATTGTCCTTTATAGTGTCACTGTCCTTTGTACTGTCACTGTTCTTTGTACTGTCACTGTTCTTTGTACTGTCACTGTCCTTTGTACTGTCACTGTCCTTTGTACTGTCATCGTCCTTTATACTGTCTTTTCCTTTGTACTGTCTGCCACTGTCCATTGTATTGTCTGCCACTGTCCTTTGTATTGTCTGTCACTTTCCTTTGTACTGTCACTGTTCTTTGTACTGTCACCGTCCTTTATACTGTCTTTGTCTTTTTTATTGTCTGTCATTGTCCTTTGTATTTTCTGTAACTGTCCTTTATATTGCCCATCACTGTTCTTTGTACTGTCTGTCATTGTTCTTTGCACTGCACTGCCCTTTGTACTGTCATTGTCCTTTATACCGTCTGTCACGCTCCTTTGTATTGTCTGTCACTCTCCTCTGTATTGTCTGTCACTCTCCTTTGTATTGTCTGTCAATGTCTTTTGTATTGTCTTCCATTGCTCTTTGTACTGTCTGTCATTGTTCTTTGTATTGTCACTGTACTATTAATGTCTTCTGTACTGTCAATGTCCTCTGTATCGTCTCTAATTGTTCACTGCTCATGCTCCACACACACACGCACGCACACACACACACACACACACATATTAGCGCGCATGCTCACTTCCCCAAATCCCTGTTATTTGTATCTTAAAAATAGGTATATCAACACTCTCCTTTTCCTCCATAAAAACTTCAGTGAAAATTGCCTGACGCTTGCCAAATTGTCCACTTGACTAGACATATTTTCTGACAATGAGAAAGACACTGCAACACATTTTTATGTAGTTATGCTTGGAGAAGATTAAGAATTAACACTACTTGGCACACTCACTTCAAACATGAAAATGTTAAGAATTATGTTTGCCCATGGCCATCGAAGTCCTGAAAAACAAACAAACAAACGAATAGAAGAAAGACTGAGATCTGGCTGTTCGTGCGTGTGTGTGTGCGTGTGTGTGTGTGTGTGTGTGTGTGTGTGTGTGTGTGTGTGTGTGTGTGTGTGTGTGTGTGTGTGTGTGTGTGTGTGTGTGTATTTGTCTGTCTGTCTCTGTCTGTCTGTCTGCCTGTCTCTCTCTCTCTCTCTCTTTCTCTCTGTGCGTGTGCAAACATGCACATGTGCCTAGTGTTTAGTTCATCATCATAACCTTTTTTCACAGACTTAACCATTGCACAAGGCACTGAACCTCGTTTCATCAAATCCAATGCTGAGCTCAGACATAATGCACAACTACACCTAAGGGAACTAACTCCTACAGAATTTCCTTACACATCCACAGACACCAAGTTTACTGTATAATTCTGCGTTTGTATTGCATTAGTATGGCCAAATGTCTGAGGATGACTTCATCGCATAATCTCAACGTGATCTCAACGTGATTCAAGTCTAAAAAAATGATTTTGCTCAATATTTGTCGCAAATTGTTAAAGATTTGGATGCTGATGATAATGGCCATATTGGTGTTTCTGACTTGTATTGGCGATATTAAGTCATATATCTTTTAATGAAAAAAGCATTGTTTCACTGGGAAATTATTTATCTTGTAGAACAATCTCATTAGAATCAGTGTGCCAAATTTCACATCCTTTAATTAAAAAGTTATGGAGATAATAATTACATTATGAAATCTTAATCAAAATGACCGCCAGCATTCAAACAAATAAGAACCTGGAATTCTCGTCTTGCCTTGTCTGGTTTGTTACGTCAGATACGCGTACTGATTTATTTTTATGTAATTTTGGTTCCTAGTAGAGTCTGAGTAAAGCATCCCTTCCAGTTCATGTGGAAGAACCAAAACCTGTCTGGCCAGGAGATCGTTCAGACTGTAAGCCTGGCAGTGCTGAAACGGTTAAATGTTTAAAAAGAGAAGGACAGAAAGAAATACTGAATGAAGAAAGAAGAGAAATAAGCACTTTTATTCTGGTTATACAGGAACCCATCCAGATCAAATTTCAGTATATCTTATATCACTGAAAAACTCAGTAAAATGCGTATGTTGTTTTTCAAAGTACAAGTTTGCATGGAAGGTGCTAAATAAGAGACAATTAATAAGGCAAGGAGCAAGCATTCCTGTATGTCCAAGCTGGTCAGATTGAATGTCAAGAGGAAGACCTGATATAGACGGCCACTTTGACTTGTGAATAGTTAATGCTTTCATTAGCGATAGGATTACTTTACTGGTCGGGAACCCATAACGTGGTTAGGTTAAGTCAGTCAGGCTAGACAGGAGAGAGAGAGGGGGGGGGGGAGAGAAAGAGAGAGAGAGAGAGAGAGGGCACTAGATTCGAGTGAGAAAGAAAAAGAGACAGAAAGAAAGAGGCTGAGGCACTGGATGGGATGAGAGAAGAAAAAGGCAGTGGATGAGGTTACACACACGCGCACAGAGAGAGAGAGAGAGAGAGAGAGAGAGAGAGAGAGAGAGAGAGAGAGAGAGAGAGAAAGACAGACAGAGAGAGAGAGAGAGAGAGACAAAGACAGACAGAGACAGAGAGAGACAGAGACAAAGAGACAAAGACAGAGAGACAGACAGACATACACACAGACAGACATGAGACAGACAGACAGACAGACAGGCACTGGATGGGATGAGACAAGAGTGAGAGGAGAGAAAGGATGAGACTTCATACATACATGCATAGAGAGAGAGTGGGGGTGGGGCAGGGGAAGACAAATAGAGAGACAGTGAAAGAGACAGACACAGATATACAGGCAGACAGACAGACAGACAGACAGACAGACAGACAAACAGACACACAGACAGACGGCCAAAAAACCTCGAAACTCAGACAGTGTTAATGTACAATGACCTTAGGGTACAATGCTTGTGCAATATGGATGGCATGGGGAGGGGAAGGGAATGGTTTCAGTTCCGTCACAATTTTTCAGTGAAACTCAAAGCTCACATTGCATGTTCAATTTTATACAAAACTAAAGTTCGTAATGTCACCCTAAGTTGAAATCTGCACAGTCATTTTCGGACGTATATAAAAATAATGTACAAGGATAAAGTGTTTATTTACTGAGATATGACATGAGATAAAAACTTCGGTTTGTCATATCCATTTATCTTTTTAGTTTCACTTGCAGATTGCATGAGGGACAAACCTGGACACCTCGTTCCTATAGTTAACACTTGAGGCTTTGAGTTAGAAATACGCAGGTTTTCTGGCAAAGTCTTCAACGAATTTATATTTGAAATCTGCATATGAAGACCAGTCGTACAAAGAATTACATTCATTTTTTTATATAAAGTTTAGCAAAAAGGACATTTTACTGCTTCAGAATCAGTGTTACTATGTACATCATTGTTAAGCAGGAGTACATCTCATCTTCACTGAGTAATGCAACCCTAAAACACGTATCTATACCATGAACACATACAAGGAGATGGACAGAAACATACAGAGACAGACAGAAAGAGACAGACAGATAGACTGTGTTATCAGCAAGTCTGATTTGTTTTATTACAACAATCAAAGCTCAGCCACTTATCACTTAACGCTATTTCAAGTTTGTAAAAAGTTTACAATACTTTACAGAAGAGCTCATCCCTTATCTATTCAGAAAGGGAGGTTTGTCTGCTTATATTAAATTCTGCTTACAAGCAAAGAACTTTTATGAGGTCCTATGTAACTACTTTGGGGCTTCTTAAACAACGAAAACAATAAAAAAAAAGACAATATTTCTTTTAAGAAGCAGCATCTCTATTGTCAAGGATTTTCCAGCATTTGCAACCTGGTCATTGCCTCAGTAGGTAAGCATCTTTAGACTTCATCACATAAGCTGAATACTGATCTAACAAACAAATACCAACCCACATCCCACACACATGCTTTATTATTTAAGCCCACAATTAATCCTCTAAGCTCTCAGGCATTCCCTTTCTGGACAAATTCATTTTATTTTACTTTAATCATTGCCCAGCTAATTGCTTACACTTATTTCAGTAGTGTAAAAATACTACAAAACTAAACAAACTTGTCCTGAAGAAAACTTTCAAAATACAACACAGAATTTCAGTACATCCCAGAACTATCTCAATTAATCACTTTTACTTTGTAGGCCAGATATAGATTGCATGTGATTACATTGCCATGAGAAATGCAGATTGACCCAGTCCAATGTAAACTGATTCAATTATGTTGTCTCTATAACTATCATTTTACAAATTCAAAGCATCGTTTTCATTAAAAGTAGACGTTGCTTTCTTTCTTTTTTCTTTCTTTCTCAAAATCAGTTATATCAAGCGCTCTTTACCTTCATGAATCGTCCTCGAGTTAAAACGCCCATTTCATCAACTCCATCTTTCAAAACCAAATCATTTCCAATCTCAATAGAGCAACATCAAAAACTATCAACCAAGTTATTAAGAAAAAGCCCTGGAAAAAAAGTGCCATGATATAGCAATGGGTCACGCTCCGTTAGCTTCGCATAACCGCTCAAAATGAGTTTCGATCGTACGCGGTTTATCGTATCTGCGTTTTTAATAACTGGGCCTCGCCTGGCGGGCCCCACTATCAAACAGAGTGCAATCGTTTGTGAGGGCTGGCTTTGTCTTCTCTGTTTCCCCCTTTTCCGCTTATGCCATTTTACACAGATTGAAGTGGTGGTGGTGGTGGTGGTGATTACCTGGAATGAAAGTCCACGTGAATTTCCACCCCTGTTCTCTCTGTTCCTGTTTTATGCCAGTGAAACAAAAGCTCAAAAGAAATGATATTAACTTTTCTCTATGGGTACACAGTAAAACTTATCATTTTTATTTAAGCAGCATTTTATGAAATAAGAGACAGGAGAGGGAGGCATGCCGGGGAAGGAAGGCGAAAGAGAAAAGGTCGTGAGAGTAAGAGAAAGAAAAAGCAAGGACAGAGTTGTGAATTAAAGAGAAAGACCCATGGGCCCAGACAAAGAGAGAGAGAGAGAGAGAGAGGAGCAGAGAGGAGAGTCAGAGAGACAGACAGAGAGACAGAGACAGAAACAGAGAGACAGAGAGAGAAAACAAAGAGAACGACCTCCGAATTAATAGGTACACAGACACAGAAATAGAAATGGAGACACAGCTGGATTTATCAGCCAACGTTTATATAACACGTGTGCAACCCCACTCCTTAACCATTTGGTTTCCAATGACAAATCTACTCATTATTATACATCGCCTCTTTCAGACACACACAATAGGTGTGCGCGCACACACACACACACACACACACGCACACTCACACACACACATAAAAATACACAAAAAAACAAAAACAAAACAAAAAACAAAAAAACAGAACTTAAGCGCAACAAAGACAGAGCCAGACAATTATCGTCTAAACATTTCCTTTAAAGTTTTATTTTCAGTGTGTGTAGGAAGGGCGAACGGTTTTCTCATGTGGCCACAAGAAAACTGATGATTCATCAAACTTTTTCACGTTTTTGCTGAGTCTGCAAATCAACATTTTAATCTTCTCCTGGAACATTTTGATAACTGCATTCTTCTTCTTATTCTTCTTCTGCAATTTGAGTGATGGTGTCTCAGCTGCATGCATGCACACTGTTCCAGTTGTTTAGCCTGCTCCACTGTGCAGCATTATGTTGCTACGCAGTCTGCATAATCCTGTCTTGAGGATGCTGATACCTGCATTTCGTTTGAATTGCATGGTACTTTTATAGTTATGTCATGATGTGTATGATTTATTCACTTAAACACCCCTGCTATCAGTTTCGAAGTATAATGATGTGTTATGGTTCTTTATCTATCTTCTTTTCTGTCAGTCTCTGCGTTTGCATTCCTACATCACCCCTCATAACAAAGAGAACAGTAAGCTGATAACATGGACCTTTACTACTTCCATATATCTGTCCCACAAACGTCCCAGTCAGATGTTGTGAAACATACTCTAACAATTCCTTTTAAAAGGGGGAGATGATACATTACCTGAGAGGGGTGTGAGAGAGAGAGAGAGAGAGAGAGATGTGTGTTGTGTGTGTGTGTGTGTGTGTGTGTGTGTGTGTGTGTGTGTGTGTGTGTGTGTGTGTGTGTGTGTGTGTGTGTGTGTGCATGGATCTTTACCAAATTTACGTCAAAGGTGTAGATTGCAAGGAGTCACGAAGGAGTACCTTCGGAGGACAAGATTTCAATGTCAACGTCACATAGACCAGAAAGTGCTTAAAATCAGCTCTTTCTGCAGAAGCTGTGTGAATGGCACTTTCTCAGGAACTTCTGACAAAATTCATATTCTGTCTGCAATTGTCCTCAGTGCAAACATCAAATTTTATATCCCTCAAGCTTCTTCAAGGTCACAGTTAATTTGAAATTGTGGATTTTGTGTAATAATTTTTGTACAAAAAAAAATCAGGTTAAAAATCTCTAACTCTTTACGAGACGTGTAACAGCAACAAATTCAGAAAAAGAAATCCTGCTTACATGTACATGCAAACATACACACGCGCACACATACACACACACGCGTGCGTACACACACACACAACCACGCACACACGTACAACCATACACATGCACGCACGACGCTCGCACACACACATACTCACAACCACACGCACACACACACACACACACAAATCACACATACACACACGTACGCACACACAACTAAACACACATACAACTACAAACACACACACATGCACGTGCGCGTAGACACACACACTCACACACACACACACACGCACGCGCGCGCGCACACACACACACACACAATCACGCACTCACAGAGATAACCAAACACACACACGCACGACGCACACACATACGCACAACCACACACACATACACACACAGACAAAAACATCGCACATACACATACACACAAGCAAGCACGCACGCAGACAACTACACACATATACAACTGCAATCATTTACACACAGACATGCACGCGCACGTAGACACACAGACACACACACAAAAATACACATACACATACATATACACACACACGCGCACACACATACACATATACACACACGCGCACACGCACACACGCACACACACACACACACACGCCCGCGTACACAGAATTATGTGTAAAACGTCATATTTTCACTAGCGAAGAACAGATAGTCCACATGATGGTGGTATATTTAAAAAATACAGACCATCAACAGAGATTCGGGGAAGAATGGATGAGCGAGAGAGAGAAGAAGAGAAAGACAGTAACAGTAAGAGAAATACGCAAGACATAAGGCGAAAATGGTTTTATGACAAAAACAAAAAAAGTCAGCCTTCATTGTCAACATCCCCTCTCCCACCGAAATACACAAGAGTTGCATATGAGCGCACATGCATGTGTGCTCAGTGGGTTTTTTTTCTTTTTTTAAAACTTTTTTTATGGCATATACAGTTAGGAACAATCAGAATAAAGCCTGCCAATTAATTCCCAAAGATCTGTACCAGCCTACCAATTAATTCCCAAAGATCTGTACCAGCCTACCAATTAATTCCCAAAGATCTGTACCAGCCTGCCAATTAATTCCCAAAGATCTGTACCAGCCTGCCAATTAATTCCCAAAGATCTGTACCAGCCTGCCAATTAATTCCCAAAGATCTGTACCAGCCTGCCGATTAATTCCCAAAGATCTGTACCAGCTTGCCGATTAATTCCCAAAGACCTGTACCAGCCTGCAGATTAATTCCCAAAGACCTGTGGTACAGGGACAGGTCAACAACCCGTGCATACATCTTATTTTTTTTTTGATGTTGTTTGTTTGGAGTCGAAACATCAGTAAGACATGTCCATATCAAAACGATATCACGTCCATTTCTCACTGGCACGAATATTTCCATATAATAGTACATGTGTATGACTCATTCTTTAATTTCTGTACTACACTAGTTTCTTAACTCGGAAGAAGGTTACCTTTACTGGTAGAGAGGTGGAGAGAGAGAGAGAGAGAGAGAGAGAGAGAGAGAGAGAGAGAGAGAGAGAGAGAGAGAGAGAGAGAGAGAGAGAGAAGAGAGAGGCACACAGACACACAGGCAGAAAGTTGTGGACAGGATTCTTCTTTTTTCTTCTAGGAATAAAGCAAATACATCATAAAGGCATGCAAAGCATTCACGTCATTTTGATGAGAACAAACTTAAAACTGGAAGTCGAGATAATCACTATAAAAATGACAACGTTATTTTCATTTCCAGCGGTGAAAGTTACAGGTTCAGTGAGTACAAAGCCATTTTTCAAACTTGTCGATGGTATATAAGGGCAGGTACCCACATGGCTGTTTTTGTTGCACTTTCCGTGCTACACATTCCATACTTTCGTGCGCACTCTGCTGGACAGACAAAGAGACAAAGATGTCTGCCACAGCCAGACATCTTTCTGAGCATCTCTTATTTACATGACACAAGCTTACGCTAAGACGTCCAAATCCAACACACTAGCGAAATACACAATTAATCTCTCTCTCTCTCTCTCTCTTCTCTCTCTCTCTTCTCACCCATTCTCTCTCCACCCCACCCCCCTCTCTCCTGTCAATTTTTAAAAATTTGTGACTTCCTACACAAAAATCATGTCACAACTAACGACTGCAAGATTTGGCAGAAAACGTGCTATAAATTTTTGAAACAAGCAAGTCTTTCCGCACACTTTTAGCACGAACAAGGTTATCCTCACGTCAAAAAATGAAGCAACCATTCGTAATAGAGCAAACCTGGGATGTAACAGTAGCCTACATGCTCCACAACAGACACCGCTTGACATCTTTGTAATTATCAAAGGAGAACTGAACGAGCTGGATAAGAAGCTCAGATAACTGGTGCTAAACGTACCCGTACACCTGATTGTTAATAACATGATTATACCATTACTGTGCTGTATCCAACTCTTTCAACCCCTTGTAAAACCTGAACAGTTGCAATTTTGGCAAATTTTCCTTACATGAACCAAAATTCCTTGTTGTCAGATTCTTTGTTCATGACAACCAACCTTCACTTAATTCTACTTCATTGCTTGTTAAAATTTTAGTAGAAACATTTGTGTTTACATTTTTTAATTTACGACAATGGTGCTCGTGTAACCTTTGGAGCTTTAGCTACCCTGTGTGTGAAGTCCCTAAACAGGCGCCAGGCAACAGCCACAAGCTTCCTTTGGCACCATCATCACCTGTGACGGGGCCTCATGATGAGTCGGCATCCTGAGATGCAGAAGGCGGAAAATTAAAACTCCTTCCCGGCCAAACAACAAATGTGTCTATTTAGATTAGGGCCCAGAGCCAAGCCTTCAGTTGAAAGGCTGGCTCCAGATTGATTATGATAACGATACGCCTTGCGCCCTCTCGCGCCGTGTTGGCCAGATAGTGGGCCCTGTGCGCAGGAGATTGGTTTTGATTTCCAATTTACTGCTCACCAGTAGATGAGATGGCGAGATGCCCCAAACCTGCGATACGGTAAATGATTCAATTATGGGGAAGAGAAGGCGGGTCAGGCCTTGAGAGAGTCTTTTCACTGGGAAAAGAAGTTCGGCCGTTTGATTGTTTAGATGAAGTTTTGCTGAAAAGTGCATTGGGGAAGAATTGGATGAAAAGCGTTTCTCTGCTCAAGTTCCTCTGCGGAGAAAATGGAATGACGTTCTTATACTATCTCCTCTGTAGTGGAGAGACTATCTCGGCCACATTTAACAGGTTGATATTCTTCTTATTGGATGAAAAGTCTTATTATGCCTCTTCTAAAGAAAATGAAATAGAGTTCCTAAAACTGTTTTCACTCTATCTGTAACAACCTAAGCAAAATTTTGCAAACTGATATGCGTTAATAAGATATTTACTCCTACAAAATGCAAGCTTTTTCCTTCTGAAAGAGGAGCAGTTAAACGTGGAAGAAGAAAGAACATGATGAAGAAAAAGAAAAGAAAAGGAAGCCAAAGAGACAGACAGACAGAACAGACAGACAGATAGATGAGAGAGAAAGACTTTCCGGGCCAGAATCTGCCACATGTGGAAAAACCTGTCAAAGCTGAAAGAAGTGAAGTAACGCTTTCCGATCTTTTGGCCATTTTGGATTTTTTCTGTGGAATAATTTGCCCGTTAATCTGAGAAAATTAATGTGCCTTACTTTTCTCTTCAAAGACCCAAATTAAAGCCTATCTTTTCTGTAAACTCTTCTGTTTAAATCAACTTTGTTCATACAGACCCTTTTCCCATCCTGCTCTAGTGCATTCCTGTAGTCTATTGTATACAGATGTTATTAACAGTGTGTGCAAGTTTTTAATGGGTAAAAATAGTGAATGTGTATTACATTTACAAGTTATCTATTCTTGTATTGTAGAATTGTAAGCGCCCACAGCACTGTAAAGATTCATTATTATTATGATTATTATTATTATTATTTATTACCACTACCATCATCATCATTATCATTCTGCAAAGCTTTCATTACTGTGCTGTGCACATCATTTCTAAGTGTAACAACCCCCCCCCCCCCTCCCTCATCACCTCCTGATCAGAGAAAAAGCTTGACATAACCGTCAGTAACTAATCAAGTAATGACAACACTGTCCTGCACTCTGTCACCCCATCCAGGATACGTCCTCCAGCACACCATTTGCAACCACCTCTATCAGACAGACATCACCACTCCCATCACAAAGATCATCACACAGATCAGACGCTTCAACTTCATCCAGCTACAGCAAACACAATATCAACTATCACCACTCATTTGATTTGTATGACACAAGAAGGGACTACCCGGTGGTCTTGCTACCAAACGACTAGGGGATCTACATTGTGTAAGTGACTAATGTCTGCCCACCAATTCATTTTGACCAGGCGGGCTCCAGGCCGGCCCATACAGCAAGTTGTCATTACAACTGTGAACAAATCGTTCATCCAAAAGGGTGACTAAATCATTAAATGCAAAACAGCACACACACACTTACACACACACACACACGCGCGCGCTCGCGCGCGCACAAACACAATCACACAGGCACCCACTTACCCACCCACCCACACATACACACACATTCTCTGTGTGTCTCTCACAGACACACACACACACATATTTAACAGGTATTTTAATTGTGGGGCATGGAGGATAACAGCAAATAAAAAACCCAATGAGATTAACACATAACATCAAGCATAAAGAATTCAAAACAGTTCAACAACAACAACAAATAGTACAGTTCAACAACAACAACAAACAGTACAGTTCAACAACAACAACAAACAGTACAGTTCAACAACAACAACAAACAGTACGTTAGAAACTGTCTTCGATAGCATGTTCAAACGTTCAAAAGATAACTACAGAATTGTAGAAAACCTTATCAACTTTTGCTAATACAAATTGATGGTTTCCTTCCAGAAATAAAGTTACACATTTGCAGTTGGAACAACCCACATGAACAGTGTTACACTGAGGATCTTAAGGTCACTGGTTCAATCTCAGTTTTCAACACAGACAATTGTTAGTATAGCGGGCTGGCCAGCTCCTGTGGTAAAGCTATGGACTCAAGATCTGATGTCTCGAGTTCAGTCCTAGCCTGCAACTGAAATGCTGGGTTGTTCACTGTCCATCTTAAGGTTCCAGTCAATCTGGTGGTGTCAGCTTGGTGATTCATAAGTCCTCTTCTCTCCTCCCATCTCCCCATTTCAAGGTTTGCGAACGCATAGGGTTTAATGCAGGCCCAAGGAGTCTGTAGACAACAGCTGGCAGATTGGGTGGAGCACATATCAAAGTGTCCGAGTGTAATGAATCATTCTCCGATAAACCCTAATCTCCAAACTACATGCACGCACATTTTTTCCCACAGACAACAATGCATTCATCACATTACTACCTGACAAGACAATGATCACTTTGATGCCTCCCTCCCTCCCTCCCTCGTTCCCTCTCTCACTCACACACACAAATTGCGCTCACAAACACAAATACACACCATCATCATCACTTTTAGCATTTTCTGTCATGCCAGGTTAACATAAAAGTTGTATTCACACACACACACACACACACACACACACACACACAACGGAAGAGAAACAATTCTAAACATAAACTAATCTGATAATGACACTACTTTGAACCACGAAATCACTCAACCTCATGTTATACAGACCATCTGCGTCCAACACAAACCGACATCACTACCACTACTAACGATTATCACCACTCATTTCAACTGTGAAACAGAAGGGACACCCAGCTACACCATCATCAAACAGCTGGAGAGCTGACTACATTAAATGTCCACCCTCCAATTCAATTTGATCAGGCAGCCTCAGGGCCGGTCTATATAGCTCCTAAAGTAGGCCACTTTCATTGAAAACCTGGTCGTCTGGGACTGGCTTTAATTAGTTTTAGACATTGTCTGGTCTATAAGGAAGAGATGGGGGTTACTGCTGACACTGGAGACAACAGGTCAGTGATTATCGATCATGAATCTACGTTATAACGTGTTGTAATAAAGTAGAAAATGAATAATTAATGAGATCATTTCTGTTACACTCACATCCCTACATGTACAGTTTCATGCATGCATATTCACATTTTAACGCTGTAACATACATTTCTTGGTTTCAACATTTTGTTCTTTTACGTTTGTAGATGAATTCTGTTTATTAAACAGTTATGTAAAATTTGTTGGGTAAAAGCAAGATTGTTGCTTATGGCCAGCTCAAAACTTTTCTTCAAATCAATCAAATCATGTTATATTAACTTAGCCAACCACTAAGGCCATATCAAGGATATCACATTAAAAACAATCTCAAATCAATCAAAAAGCCAACAGTTAAAAACCAAGTACATTATTAGCCTTGCAAGTGTAAACACATTTAAACTCTTTCCCATACATATGATTATACAAGATAAAATATACACATCTCAAGTTAAAACTTGAAAATGACGTCTGGGGGAACATCTGTGAACAGATTCTTTAAGGAGTCTGCTGTACAGTGCTAATGTCTCACATCGTACAAGTCCAAGCATTCAACTAGGTGATTGGTACTTAGTGGCTCAAGTCACAATATGCACCACGGTACTTTTACATCGTGTAGGCTGTGTGACCCATGTGTAATCTGCATTTTCTACCGACCCTGAGAACAAATGGGAGGTACTGTTTAAAGTCAGATGGATTTGGAAAAGTTATCTGGTTGTTCGATTCCTCTTACTAGAGTTTTTTTCTGTACTTTGGTTTCAGATCTAGATTTGTGACAGAAGTTAAAAATTTTGATATATTTTCCGTTGATGCATTACTGGCATGGCAATCAGTTGTTTCATTTTCTAGAATACTAGCATGACAGGAACCAAGACAAGAACACTGTTGTAACCGTCAGTGTTTAGAGAACAAAAGAGTTTAAAAACTTTCAGAAGCTCTGGGTGGCCGGTGCTACAGGCAGCACTCGTCTCCAGAGAGTCCAAAAATATGAGAAAGTCTTAATGCTTGGACTAGGACACTATTTTTAATGCCAAAACCGAAGCAGTCAGTTCAGCAGTAAAGACGGAATTATCAGAGGTAAATGGTCGATTAGGAGTAGCACAACAACAACAACAACAACAACAACAACGCACACTATGTAGTTTTACAATCAAGCCGAACATTAATCGCTATAAATGTCATATAGATAAGACAACCTATTTTTCTTATATTTTTTCAAGAGCTTTGAATGCAGGTTCAAAACAGACATACAGAATATAGAAATATATATTATATGATATTGCTATCAAAACTGTCTTACTACTTTGTCTCGCATCGAACATTGTAACTCTCTGCTCTCTGGCTTGCCTACGTCTTCTGTTGCATGCCTTTAGCGTATTATGAATTCGTGGCTCCTCTTGCCCTTCGTGAAAAGAGGCATGATCGTAATTATCATTCCCTTGCTTCACTTTCTCCACTGGTTGCCATTTTTTTTTAACAATTTCATACAAAATCAATACATTATGTTACAAGGGTATCAATGGTGTTGCATATGTGTCTTCGTGACCACCTCTGAATGTACAGCCCTGCCTGACCTGTCCGTCCTGCTTTTGATACTAGTTGTTTACAGATTTCTGGACACAGATGCGCCACAGTCAATGCCGCTCTTTCTTGTGTCTGGTCCATACAATTAGAACGATCTTCCCCCGTCTATTCGACAGTCACATATTGTTGTTCTTCTTCAAGTCTAGCTTAAGGCCATACCTTTTTATCTAGCGATGATTTCTCCTTCTACATGCCCACCCTTTTGCCCCACTCCCGTCCCATCCTGCCCCTCAGTTTACGTGTGCTTTGTGCTCTGGAGTTTTGATCGTTGTTGAGTGATTGCTTCGGTGAGTATAAATAGTGCGCACCTTAGTCTGAATCTTGTACCGAGATTTGGCGCCTTATAAATAACATTATTATGATCATTATTTGCCTCTGATGCACAGTACCTAATCCGCTGTCTCGCTCTAACGTTCAGCATAATGGCTTATGATTCATCGCAAGAATGTTACAACACTACATGAAAAAGAACAATAATACATGTAGAACATGGAATGTGTGCTCCTTTATTTCATTACTGATATCCACCCTGTACTTCAGGATTTTTTTTTTTCATACCCGTGGCAGAAAAGAAAAATACACACAAATCAACATACAGTCACTGGAAACAAATAAAATTTCAATTCATTTTTGTTCATACATCTGTTTGATTTGTTTGTTTCTTATTTTACATATTTTCTACATGTCTGTATATCATTCTGTTGTATTCTTCATTTATCTATATACCTGTTCACCTGCTATCTTTCATACAATACAATAAATACTTGTCTGTTATATCTAGTGGTTAAATCTTTTCAAATTTACCGTAAATGTTATGTATCAATGAGATCATTTCTGTTGCTAATCAGATAATGACAATGCTTCCCTACCACCCCTGCCCCCCTCCATCCCTGTGCTTTTAACCATACCATGTGTAACTATCATTTATCTTAAACTGCATGACGCGTGATGTATGAAATGGAAATGATACCAATCATTCATTATCAAACACCTGTGGACCTGGCTGACTACATTTAATGCCCTTCCACTGATTCTATTACAGCAGGCAGCCTGAAGACCGGTCCATATGGCATTACAGTAGACCACTTTCACTGAAAGCCTGATTGTCTGTAACTGGTTGTAATCAGTTTTAGACCTTGTCTGGTGCTGGTTTGTGAGGAGATGGGGGTTCCTGCTAACACTAGGGACACCTGGTCACTGACAATCCTCCTCTTCTTACGCAGGCAACAGTTCCTGCGAGTACTCCCTAGCCCTAACAGGTACTCTGTCTGCGGGGAGCTAAGGACAGAATTTGAAAAATTACAGGTGATTAATCTGGAAGGCGGCAATAACAGAGTCATGTGAGGAAAAGAGAGTATGAGAGGAAAGAGGAGCCTCTGACGATCTAAAAGCAAACTAGATAGCTCGTATGGTTCCAAAACAGGAGGGGATCTTGATTTCTGCATACACAGTACACCAATATGGGGGCAAAGATAATCGATCATAAACCTTATGATGGCGTGTCATAACAGCTTAAGACAGTAATGAATCATTAATACATTCATTTGCGTAAGAACACATACATCCACATCCATACTATGCAATTTTGTGTATGCATATGCAAACAAGAACATTGTTATAGACAATTTCTTGGTTTACACAAATTTGGATTTTATGCTAGTAGATGAATATTGTTTACTTATACGGTAATGTAAAAATGGGTGTGCCGAGACAAGGTTCCAACTTATGTCACTTGAAAAAAATATTTTCAACTCGACAACAACAGCAATATCAACGACACACCATACACTTTTGCAAATCAGACACAAACCACAGCAAGCTACTCAGATAGTGAGTGATACCACGTTCCACCCACCCACACATACACCCTCCTCTTAGTTACACTATCTGCTCTCATCACTATGATCTTAAACTGTACGAACTGGAAGAACACCCAGCCATTCCTCTATCAAACAGCTGGGGATCAAACTGACTACATTTAATGTCTGCCCTCCAATTCAATTTGACCAGGAATGCTCCCAGAACGGTCCATACAGCCCTGAGGTAGGCCGCTTTCATCGAAAACCTGGTCGACTGGTACTGGCTCTAATTAGTTTTAGACCTTGTCTGGTACCCGTTTGTAAGGAAGAAATAACGGGCTGGTGCTATTACTACAGACCAGTGGTTATTTACGTCGTGGCTGTTGTTCTTCATTACAGACAAATGGTCGCCAATCCAAGCTGATAATGTTTCATTTCATGATGGTAAAATGTTCCATTTTTACACTTGCTGAGATAAACATAACTATGTGTGTACATTTTAACTTACATGTGCACACATACACTGCACACAAAGAGATATATAAAATAACCTTTTCATAAATCTGAAAGACAATGGTCCGTCGTCACCACCTGTTTAAACAATAACACTATTCCTTACCCATCCACCTGAACCATCTGCACCTATCACAATCAGATGGACATCATAGCTACTAGATCAGACACTGCATCCTCTTCACAGTACAGCTGTCATAACTGTCAGCATTACATCAAACAATAATATATATCACACTACATCAAACATTCGAAACTATCACCTTGATATCCGTTTGTAATGATAATCACCACTCACGTAACTAGTATGAAATGGAATGAACACGTCAGCCACGATATTCTCCAACAGCTGAAGACTAATTGATTACATTTAGTATCTACCCACTGATTCCATTTGACCAGGCGGAATCCAGGTACATTTAGCTCTGAGTCAGGCCACGTCCACTGAAAACCTGCTTGTCTGCTGCTGGCTCTAATTACTTTTGAGTCTTGTCTGATACAGGTCTGTGATGGCACAGGGTTAATACTGTGGACATTCAGTGGAGTTAATGCTGTACAATGTGGACATTCAGTGGGGTTATTGCTGTATACTGTGGACAGTCAGTGGGGTTAATGCTGTACAGTAGACAGTCAGTGGGGTTATTGCTGTACAAGTAGACGTCAGTGGGGTTAATGCTGTACAGTAGACAGTCAGTGGGTTAATGCTGACAGTAGACAGTGGGGTTAATGCTGTACAGTGACAGTCAGTGGGTTAATGCTGTACAGTAGACAGTCAGTGGGGTTAATGCTGTACAGTAGACAGTCAGTGGGGTTAATGCTGTACAATGTGGACAGTCAGTGGGGTTATTGCTGTACAGTGTGGACAGTCAGTGGGGTTAATTGCTGTATACTGTAGACAGTCAGTGGGGTTATTGCTGTATACTGTAGACAGTCAGTGGGGTTATTGCTGTACAGTGTGGACAGTCAGTGGGGTTATTGCTGTATACTGTAGACAGTCAGTGGGGTTATTGCTGTATACTGTAGACAGTCAGTGGGGTTATTGCTGTACAGTGTGGACAGTCAGTGGGGTTATTGCTGTATACTGTGGGCAGTCAGTGGGGTTATTGCTGTATACTGTGGACAGTCAGTGGGGTTATTGCTGTATACTGTGGACAGTCAGTGGGGTTATTGCTGTATACTGTAGACAGTCAGTGGGTTATTGCTGTATACTGTGGACAGTCAGGGGGTTATTGCTGTATACTGTAGACAGTCAGTGGGGTTATTGCTGTATACTGTAGACAGTCAGTGGGGTTATTGCTGTATACTGTGGACAGTCAGTGGGGTTATTGCTGTATACTGTGGACAGTCAGTGGGGTTATTGCTGTATACTGTAGACAGTCAGTGGGTTATTGCTGTATACTGTAGACAGTCAGTGGGGTTATTGCTGTATACTGTAGACAGTCAGTGGGGTTATTGCTGTATACTGTAGACAGTCAGTGGGGTTATTGCTGTATACTGTAGACAGTCAGTGGGGTTATTGCTGTATACTGTAGACAGTCAGTGGGGTTATTGCTGTATACTGTAGACAGTCAGTGGGTTATTGCTGTAATACTGTATGACATCAGTTGGGTTATTGCTGTATACTGTAGACAGTCAGTGGGGTTATTGCTGTACAGTGTGGACAATCAGTGGGGTTATTGCTGTATACTGTAGACAGTCAGTGGGGTTATTGCTGTATACTGTAGACAGTCAGTGGGGTTATTGCTGTATACTGTAGGCAGTCAGTGGGGTTATTGCTGTATACTGTGGACAGTCAGTGGGGTTATTGCTGTATACTGTAGACAGTCAGTGGGGTTATTGCTGTATACTGTAGACAGTCAGTGGGGTTATTGCTGTATACTGTAGACAGTCAGTGGGGTTATTGCTGTATACTATAGACAGTCAGTGGGGTTATTGCTGTACAGTGTGGACAATCAGTGGGGTTATTGTTATTGTTGCTTAATTTAAGGCACAGCCCAGTGTGCAGAACCATATCAGGGCTAGAACTGTCTCAAAAAGTACATAAGACCTCATTAAAAAATAGGACATAAAATTAAGTACAGATACCAATGCATTCGTGCACATAATCAAACGATATATCCGTGGCGCTGACTGGTCCATCCAATTTACCACCAGGGGATTTAAGGGATTTAAGAAAACAGTCCTGAATACAAATGTAAAAAAAATAAGGGCACTGAAATAATATCAAAAAGGGTCCATATTACTTGAAATTACTTCTGAATCAACTTACCTTAGCCAAAAAATGCACACAATAAATTGTCAGTCCTAAGAGAAATTATGTAAGATTTTATCGAATATATACAGGATGAATGGACCAGCAAGGCAGAAAATGATAGGAAGAAATGACAGAAAGCAAAGAAGTAGCGAGTGAGAAAAAAACAGACAGGAAATTTCTAGCACAGAAGTTCCAGAAGGTGGGGATACTATTTATGCATAAAGAGCCCACGGCGTCCACCTGTAACCACTCAACTGCCTCTGTCAACCTGTAACCACTCACTTAACTTCCTTTGTCCACCTGTCACCACTCACTTAAATTCTATTGTCCACATGTCACCACTCACTTAACTTCCTCTGTCATCCTGTCACCACTCACTTAAATTCCTTTGTCCTCTGTCCACCTGTACCACTCAACTACCCTGTCCTTCACCTGTCACCACTCACTTAACTTCCTCTGTCCACCTGTCACCACTCACTTAATTTCCTTTGTCCACCTGTAACCACTCAACTGCCTCTGTCCACCTGTCACCACTCACTTAATTTCCATTGTCATCTGTACACCTGTCACCACTCACTTAACTTCCTTTGTCCTCTGTCCATCCTGTCACCACTCACATAACTTCCTTTGTCCTCTGTCCACCTGTCACCAATCACTTAACTTAATCTGTCCACCTGTCACCACTGACATAATTTCTTCTGTCCACCTGTCACACTCACTTAACTTCCTTTGTCCTCTTCCACCTGTACCACTCACTTAATTCCTTTGTCCTCTGCCACCTCTCACTTACTTCCTTTGTCCTCTGTCCACCTGTCACACTCACTTAACTTCCTTTGTCCTCTGTCCACCTGTCACCACTCTTAACTTCCTTTGTCCTCTGTCCACCTGTCACCACTCACTTAACTTCCTTTGTCCTCTGTCCACATGTCACCACTCACTTAACTTCCTTTGTCCTCTGTCCACCTGTCACCACTCAATTTCCTTTGTCCTCTTCCACCTGTTACCACTCACTAATTCCTTTGTCCTCTGTCACCACTCGCTTAACTTCCTTTGTCCTTTGTTCATCTGTTACCACTCACTTAACTTCCTTTGTCCTCTGTCCACCTGTCACCACTCACTTAACTTCCTTTGTCCACCTGTCACCACTGACTTAACTTCCTCTGTCCACCTGTCAACACTCACTTAACTTCCTTTGTCCTTTGTCCACCTGTCACCACTCACTATCTTCCTTTGTCCTCTGTCCACCTGTTACAACTCACTTAACTTTCTGTGTCCACCTGTAACCACTCAGTTACCTTCCTTTGTCCTCTGCCCACCTGTTACCACTCACTTAACTTCCTTTGTCAACCTGTTACCACTCACTTAACTTCCTTTGTCCTCTGTCACCCGTCACCACTTACTTAACTTCCTGTGTCCACCTGTCATCACTCACTCAACTTCCTCTATCATCTGTCCACCTGTCACCACTCACTTGAATTCCTTTGTCCTCTGTCCACCTGTCACCACTCACCTAATTTCCTTTGTCTTCTGCCCACCTGTCACCACTCACTGAACTTCCTCTGTCTACCTGTCACCACTCATTTAACTTCCTTTGTCCTCTGTCCACCAGTTACACTCACTTATTTCCTCTATCATCTGTCCACCTGTCACCACTCACTAATTTCCTCTATCATCTGTCCACCTGTCACCACTCACTTAATTTCCTCTATCATCTGTCCACCTGTCACCACTCACTTAATTTCCTTTCTCCTCTCTCCACCTGTCACCACTCACTTAATTTCCTTTCTCCTCTCTCCACCTGTCACCACTCCTTAAATTCCTTTGTCCTCTGTCCATCCGTCACCACTCACTTAACTTCCTTTTGTCCTCTGTCCACCTGTCACCTCTCACTTAACTTCCTTTGTCCACTTATCACCACTCACTTAACTTCCTCTGTTCACTTGGCTGTCATCATACCTTAACACTAAAAAATCCACATGTCCACACTTCTTCACCAAACAGCTGAGAACGTAACTGTGCATACTTAACAGCTAACCACCTAGTCAGTTTTGTCCAGACCTGTTGACCTTTATAGCTCTGAGGCATGCCCTTGCACAAGCAACACCCAGTATAGGAAAAGTTTTATTACTTTCATATTTCCATTTGCAGAGATTAGATTAAAAGAGGTGGAAAAATGAAACAAGAAAAAAATCCCTTAAGAATTCTATAATTTTATAAAGGAGTTTGGCGGTGGTATCTTTTACTTCTGGATAGGGAATATCTAAAGATAGGTATTATCTAGCAAGTAGTTATATATCTCTCTCTCACACACACACACAACACACACACACACACACACACACACACACACACATAGAGGCATTATCACACCACCACCAACCATCTGCACCAATCTCCAGTAATCCAACCACAGTATGGTTGAAGTCAACCTTGTTTTGCTTCTTCTACTCATCTCCTCCCAAATCCTCATTTAAGAACTACCATCTGCTCATTGATGTCAACAGCGCTCGCTGCCTCAAACAGCATCCCTCCTGTACACCTCCCACCTGCTATCTTGCAACACCCCACCCCCACCCTCCTGTGAACCAAATAGCAATAACTATCGCGGCTCGTTTAACCACTGGAACCCCCTTGCTCCATTACCAAAACAACGCATCTGATGGTCGACCAACGATTCGATCTAGCCCACTCCAGCTGGTCCACATAGACCTGAGGTACACACTTTCATTGACAATATTCAGTCTGGAGAGGACTTTAATCCGATTAAAGCTCATTGCTGCTGTGACGGATGTTAGAGTTTTAAGAAACAGGCTAAAGTAAGTGTAAGTTTAACTGATGAATTTCATGATAATGTTGCACGGTATGAAGGTGGCACTGTATTAAAAACTGCATGTGGCCGTGAAAGTCTCACACGTAATCAGACATTCATGTTAAAGTATGTAGGCTCCATGCACGCGCGTGCACGTACACACACACACACGCACACACACACACATGCATGCACGCACACACACACACACACACAGACACACCATTACATTCAACTATAGATATTTTATACCACTGCTTGTCAACACTGCAGAATGCGTGGAATGCAGATGACTGGCAAAAAAAGGGACAAAGAGAGGAGGCTAAGCAATGGCGCGATACTGAAGGTGAAATTAAAAAAAACCCACGTGTTTTGGTCGCTGTGAGTTTTCAGACATCTGACAACTTTTTACCTTCTTTTCCCTTGTCCACTTAAAAAGATATTGAATACTCCTTACAAAATGAAATGCAGGTAAAATTATATAACATTGTTAACAAGTGAATGTATCAGAATGTTGAGATTATCATCATACTAATGAAAATGGATGATTGTTATTGTTGATGACCAATGAACATCACTTACCAACTGAAAACAGATGAATACGGGAAGTGATTACTGTATGTGAACTTGTTAAAAAAGATAAATAAATAAGCAGACAAACAAAAAACAAACAAACGAATAAATAGATAAAAAGACATGATGTCATATTATGTAAACGCAATATTGTAAGCATGACGATAGTCTGGAGTCCTGTCAGTGGACAACATTTTGTGTTAAGAGATGGCCACTGGAACAAATATATCAAACACAAACACAAAGGATTTAGATGTTATCTTGAACAAAAGTGGACTTGTCCAGTCAAAGAACAAAAGCAGAGTTCTCAAGCTCGTTGTTTCACTTCATCCACACAGAAAGAATATTACTACAGCATGTGGTCAATCATAGAACCAGGCCTTACCAGGTGTCTAAATCCTTCAGTTTCTTTGTTAATTGTACCATCGAGTGGTACGTTGGAAATAAGATATATCTTCTTCTCCCTTAATTAGGGCCCCACACTAAAGAATTGTTCACCAGACTCTTCCAGCTCTGCCATCTGTGTGCCAAAACCTGCGACTCTGCACATAAGTTATATGCATTGCCTATGCCAAGGAATGTCAGTTAAACCTGAAATCATAAGACAAAAAAATACTCTAAGACAGCAAAATCCATATTTCATTCTAATGTAAACAAAAGAAGGCGATAGAGAACAACAATAAATAAACAAATACACAAACAAAGAAACAAACCCAGTAATCTCTTCAAAAACTTTATTTTCTCTCACAATTTTTCTCTCCCGATCTTTTAGATACGTTTCTCTTCTGACCTTTTCACAATGAAGGAAGAAACCCTGGATGCAAACAAATAACAACCACTAAGTAAATTCTCCACAACAAACCTACTTGGACATTTGTTAAAGACAGTTTTAAAAAAAAAGAAAAAAAAACTTGCATGAAGCTTCATGTCAGGTCAGACTGTAATCCCATCCAGAGTTGGGCCAGCACAGCGTTAAAACGGGCCAGCAATTTCAATCTGGGGCCTTTCCCCAACAGCCACAGTATTTTCGTTTCAGTTTGCTCTGGAGATCAGGCAGATGAAAAGAATCCCGCAAGGCAGCAGACGCTCCAGCGGCAACAGGTTAAATAAATTTCCCCTCAACGTGCCACGGGCGACGAGCTTACGATTAATTCAATTTATGGAGACCGTTTTCCTCATCCTTATTTGCACTGTCGTGGACTGTTATTATGTTTTCTTTTAATCAGTTTGAACAACGCCATTCTATTTCCTAAATGGGAGTGGGGACGCTGTTGCCATGTCCGATTTCAATCGTTGGGGGTTCTTGCATGACTGAAATATTAACGAGGCCCTGAGAGGAACTGAAAATACCGTTTGGAAGGATGTGAATCGTGTGCTTCAAAAGATTAGAAGAAAACAATTAAATTTGCTTAAAAAGTTTGTACGAGTTGAGAGGTGGAGATGTGTAAAGTTTCGTGTACGTATTGTATCTCTCTCTCTCTCTCTCTCTCTCTCTCTCTCTCTCTCTCTTCTCTCTAGCCATCTCTCCATCTCTGTCTTTGAATCTCTTTCTCTGTCTCTATGAAAACACATACCGTATACATATTTGTATCACTATTTTCCTCTCTTTCTCTCACACACATACAAACATGCATGTATGCATGCACGCACGCACGCATGTACACACACACACACGCGCGCACGCGTACTCATCTGAAAGCACATATGTGAATAATCATCAAAAACAAATAATGAAGAAAAACGCACACGCACACACACACACACAATTTAAGTTAACTATATGCAATACACACACCTTCCGTGTCAACTTTCAGAATGCATGGAATGCAGATGACAAACCAAGATGTTGACAAAGAGTGGGGGGGGGGGGGGGGGTGAAGAGGAAAGGGGTTATGCAACTGTACAATGTTTAATGTTTAAGGCAAATTTAAAAACCACAATGGTCGCTTAGACTTTCCAAACATCTGATGAGTAAATTTTTTTCCTTCTCTAAATAAACAGACTGATGAATACTTCCTACTTCTGTCAAATAATTTTGTTCAACTGAGATCATAAGATAAAGGAAAAATACACGAAGAAGAGATAATACTCCTTGACGTCAAGTTTTGTACTTCATCCCTTTCAAACCAAAGGAAGGGAACAGAGATTTTGAGACTAAATGCAGGTAAAAACTAAGTAACACTGTTAACGAGTGAACGTTTCACAAAGTACAGATGATGGTCTTTCTGATCAAAATATGTGATTGTCTTTGTTGACTACCCATGAACATCGTTTCCCAAACAAAAGTGGACGAATACTTACTATTATATGTGAGCCTGTTGACAACAACAACAACAAAAAACCTCTGTTATGATGATGATGATTATCATGATGATACTGATTATGTTGCGATTATCATTATCATTATCATTATCAATGTCTAAAGCCCAGCCAACCACACAGAGCTATATAATTGCTATAACCATCTCAAAACGCGCACAACACCTTGCAGACCCTTGAAAAAAAAATGGAAAAGAAAATCAAGTATACATACCAATGCATTCGCACACATAATCTAAGGATATCCCCCTGACACTGACCATTCCTTCAAAGTTATCATCGGGTGGGGGTGGGGGCATGTTTCAAAATAAAACCAACCGGAATACAAATGTATAGATAAGAACACCAAAACATATACAACTAACCTAGGTAAATTATCTAAAATTGCATTGTGCATCACACTTCCTTTAAGCCAAAAATGAAGTGCATACATGTACCCAATTATTACTCCTGACAGAAAATGTGTAAAGCTTTACAGAATACATATCTGTGGAAGAAAAGACCCGCAGAAAATGATAGGAAGCAATGACAGAAAGCACAAAGGAGCAAGACAGAAACAAAGAAAGTGACAGAAAACAGGAAATTTTCAGCACAGAATTTCCAGAACGTGGGGATGCTGTTACAAGAAAAAGAGCCTCACATCCATGCAAGGGGTAAAAAAAAGAAGCTTAATGAAGACACAAGATGCTATCTTACGTAAATACACTATAGCAGACATGACAAGACTGATGTCCTGTCAGTGGACAACATCAAGGGTTAACAGAATATAACAGCCACTGGAATATACGTGTATATATTTCAAACACAGATGCAATAAGAGTTCAAAACGTTTGGAAGAAAAACTTGGGAGAACATTATCAACGAATGGAAAAATGTATAGAATTTAAAACTCACCAAAAATTTGGTTCTGTTTGGAATTGAAAGTGCTATAAAAGCCGATAATGGTGTTGAATTCATATTAATACTTACTACATATTACTTTTACAAGTGTAAACTAAATACACAGCAACACAATGTCATCATATTTAAACGATTGCTATGTAAATAATAAAAAAAAATTCAAGAACATAATGCCAGATTAAACATGATGCAAACAAAAGTTACAGTTACATTGCACACTTTGAGAGTTTGATAAAAAGAATGTAACTACTAATGTATGTTTGAGTATTATTTCCTCCCAAGCGATTAAAGATGTGTATTTGAAATATTTGTCTTCAATTTACAACATTATCCTTCTCTGTACATCTACCTTTACATTTTTGCATCTATTTCTATGCTGATAAGATTTTTTTTTCTCCATACAAACCAACTGTTATTAGCTAATATTTCACCCATAAAAACGTTTCAAGTTGTGGAACACAAAACTTTCCCTTTCTTTAAAAGGGAAAAACTGAAGACACCACAAGCACCTTATGTATGATACATATAAGCACATGGATTTAGGCGTGTAATAGGATCATGCTGAACGTATGTTTAGTACACATCTTTCATTTTGCTAATTAAGATACACTGTGTTCCTTCAACTTATTATGAAAATACTGAATAAACAAATTAATGGGGAAAAATCCAACACAAGTATATAGGATTTTATACAGTATCTTGAACAAAAATGAACGTGCTCAGTCAAAGAAAAACCCCAGAGTACATAAGCTCGTTATTTCACTTCATCCACACAGAAAAAATAATACTACAGCATGTAGTCAGCCATGGAACCAGGCCATACCAGGTTTGTTGACTTTTGAAATCTTCGTGCACCTCACTGCTTAGAGTCTAAATCGTTCAATGTCTTTTGTTACTATACTATCCAGTGGCATGTTGAAAATAAGATTTCTTTTTCTTCTTCTTCTTCTTTTCTTCCTCCTCCTTTCCTTTTCCCTTAAACTGCCTGAAGCGTCACTGGGGCACCAAACCAAAGAACTGTTCACCAGATTCTTCCAGCTCTATCACTTGTGCGCCAAAGCCTGGGTCTCTGTAAATAAGATGCTATATACATCGCTCATTAACAAAAATGTCAGTTAAAACTGAGATCGTGAGATGAATCAAGAATAAAGGGACAAAAGACCTAACACACCATGGCGTCAAGTTTCATATTTCATTCTAATCTAAACAAATGAAGGCGATAGAGAATAACACCAAATAAACAAATACATGAATAAACTAAACCAGGATCTCTTCAAAAACTTTGTTTTCTCTCTCAATCTTTTTTTATTTTCTTAAGGTTCTCTTCTAATCTTTTAAGTAAGTTTCTCTTCCAATTCAATCTTCCAATCTTTAAGTCGTTTCATCTTCACAACTTGCTAATATTCCAATCTTTTAAGTCCATTCTCTTCAAACCTTTAATTTCCAATCTTTTAAGTCCATTTCTCTTTAACTTCTATCTTCCAATCTTTTAAGTACATTTCTCTTCCAACCTTCTAATCTTCCAATCTTTTAAGTCCATTTCTCTTCCAACTTTCTAATCTTCCAATCTTTTAAGTCCATTTCTCTTCCAACTTTCTAATCTTCCAATCTTTTAAGTCCATTTCTCTTCCAACCTTCTAATCTTCCAATCTTTTAAGTACGTATCTCTTCTAACCTTCTAATCTTCCAATCTTTTAAGTCCATTTCTCTTCCAACTTTCTAATCTTCCAATCTTTTAAGTCCATTTCTCTTCCAACTTTCTAATCTTCCAATCTTTTAAGTCATTTTCTTCCAACTTTCTAATCTTCCAACTTTTAAGTCCATTTCTCTTCCAATCTTCTCAATTTTTAAGTCCATTTCTCTTCCAATCTTGTAAGTCCGTTTCTCTTCCAACCTTCTAATCTTCCAATCTTTTAAGTGCTTTTTCTTCTGACCTTTTAACAGACAAAGGAAGACAACCCTGGACGCAAACAAATAACATGGGACAAGGTACTGATGCTCCATAACAAACCCACTTGCACGTTTGTTTGGGAAAGTAATAAAGAAACGTTAAAGAAAAAAAACCTGCACGCAGCATGTCGGGTCAGATTGTAATCCCATCCAGAGTTGGGCCATCACGGTGTTAAAACGGGCCAGCAATTTCAATCTGGGGCCTTTCCCCAACAGCCACAGTATTTTCGTTTCAGTTTGCTCTGGAGATCAGGCAGATGAAAAGAATCCCGCAAGGCAGCAGACGCTCCAGCGGCAACAGGTTAAATAAATTTCCCCTCAACGTGCCACGGGCGACGAGCTTACGATTAATTCAATTTATGGAGACCGTTTTCCTCATCCTTATTTGCACTGTCGTGGACTGTTATTATGTTTTCTTTTAATCAGTTTGAACAACGCCATTCTATTTCCTAAAAGGGAATGGGGACGCCGTTGCCATGTCCGATTTCAATCGTTGGGGGTTCTTGCATGACTGAAGATATTAACGAGGCCTTGAGAGGAACTGAAAATACTGTTTGGAAGGATGTGAATCGTGTGCTTCAAAAGATTGGAAGAAAACAAATTTAATTTGTTAAAAAGTTTGTACGAGTTGAGAGGTGGAGATGTGTAAAGTTTCGAGTACGTAGTGTAAACTCTCTCTCTCTCTCTCTCTCTCTCTCTCTCTCTCTCACCTCTCTCTCCACACACACACACACACACACACACCACACACACACACACACACAGGTGGGACAGTGAGAGAGAGACATGATTATAGACAGAGACAGACTGACAGCTAGACAGACAGAGACAATGTGGGTGATCTGAGTCTTACGTCCACATTTACATTAGGCAATGACAAAGCCTAAATAACATGATGGACAGAGATGGCACGATGACTGTTGCGCATCCTGAACTTGAAGATGAAATCATCCTCTTGCAAAACTCCACATACAACACACAGAGCAGAACAATTCCCCATTCTCTACATTCCAACTGTGAAGGAATGTTATGCAAGTGACTTGTGTGGAATGGGGAGAAAGAGGGTCAAAAAATGAAGGAGCAGGAAGTGAATGAGGCAGCAGTCACTTCAGACGAATCAGCAAATCAATCTATCTTCCAAGGTGTCGGCAGTTCATCGCTTACCACTGGTCCCCCTCGTTTCCAAAGTGTCAGGAGTTCATTGGTCGAATTAGCCAATCTATTCTCTCAATAGACCGTCTGGGTCGTTTATTTCGTCCAATCCAAAATCGTCTCTCTTGTTCCAATAAAAGAAACGGGCCTGTGCGCGAAATGGCCGGCGATTACGGTTTGTCAATTAGATCTGGGAGCCGAAGACTTCATTTCCTGGACACTGGAACCTCTCTCCCCGCAGCTGGGTCATTTGCAAAAAAGCAAGTTGATTAGAAATCTTCTCCTTCCCCCTGAACTACTTCAGTCATTTATGTCATGGTCACCTGCGACGCTTTAAGTATTCTGGCTTCATTTCGAATTGGATGAGCGGAGAACCATTCTCTCCCAGGGTACGTAAATGCCAAGTTTAATGTTTAAAGAGTGGGGCTAGAAAGGATTGCGGTCACTTGTGGCGCCTGAGTGTGCACTTTAACAAAACTTGAATTGCAAGTCTAGGAAGCTCCAATATGTGGCATTGATACCACAGTACAATTAAAACCAGGTTTACTGAGTAAAGGCTAATACATTAAATACTAATTGAAATGAAACTTTCTCTTGGATTCAGTAATGACACAGTACTGATTTTCATCCTGAAAACTTAATCGTGTTGAATTAAAACAAAGAAAGAGAGAAAGAGATCCAGAGAGAGAGAGAGAGAGAAGAGAGAGAGAGAGAGAGAGAGAGAGAGAGAGAGAGAGAGAGAGAGAGAGATACACAGAGATTTGTATAAAAGAAGACAGACTGACGGACAGAAGAAACAGATGCCATGGCAGAAATTTGCTATAAGACGAAACTACTCATAAGCGTGATAGCAAAAAAAAAAACAAATGTGAACTCTGACACATAGCAGAGAAATCCTGACGGAAAATAGTCAGCAGGGAAAGGAGGGGAGAACAACAGAAAAACAACCAAAACTCATCTATCCCAGACTCGTCGATGTTTATCAACAGACTGGATAACGCCGATAGATAATCGATACCATTTCGCGTGATAACACGGTCAACTTTCTCCCAGCAAGCCAGAGATGGGTTGAAAACTGTCGCCAGGGTTAATGGAAGCAATCAGTTAGGTCTGACACTCCAGTATTTACCGAGATTAAACTTTGACGAGGATGGCGCCCCCTGAAGATGGCCAGTGGAGGCTTTATCGGGCGGTCTCTGTCCCCATCTAAATTGCCTCAACTCGTACTTAGGGGGCTGATGGTGACGGCCCGAAGAAAAAGTGGAGTCGGAAATGAAGGGGAGTGAAAAGTGAAAAGGATGGGGATTCCCCAGTGGGCAGGCTACGTGATGCTGAATTATGACCGTTACCCAGTATAGCTGCTGGTACCAACAGTAGCCCTAGCCTATGCCTGCTACGGGCTATGGTCGTTTCCCCTAGCGTCAAGTGATACGACCAGCACCAAGGCGACGCCACATTCCTTTTTCCTATCATGTTTCAAACAACAGACCAACACTTTTGTCAGTATGTTTTTTTTTTTCATTTCTAATAGTATCAGACAACAGACCATCAAGCTGGTCAAGCCATTCCCACAGGACTTTTTAAACTTGTAAAAACCACAGCAACTGGAAGAATCCAGGAGAAATCATCACATTCACACAGTTTCATGTGTTCAACCCGACTCCATCAGCACACTCTTTTGAGTATAATAAGTAAAATCCTGTGTTTTTGAAAGATCTTGTAATGAAAGTGGAGGGCAGAGATGGAGGTTGGAAAGAGGACAGGATCTGTGAAACAGTGATCTGGTACATCTCAACGTGCAACCACTGACATATTAGCACAACCTGGTACCACATCAATGACTGACATTAACATGTAACATGGTACCACCTCAATGACTGACACATCAACACAAATCTGGCACTACTTTGGTGACTGACATATTCACATGTAACATGGTACCACTTCAATGACCGACACATTCACATGAAACATGGTACCACTTCAATGACCGACACATTCACATGTAACATGGTACCACTTCAATGACTGACATTAGCATGTAACCTGGTACCACCTCAATGACACGTTAATACAAACCTGGCACCACTTCAATGACTGACACATTAACATGTAACCTGGTACCTCAATGACACGTTAATACAAACTTGGCACCATATCAATGACTGACACATTAACATGTAACCTGGTACCACCTGAATGACTGGCACATTAACATGTAACCTGGCACCACCTCAATGACTGACACATTCACATGTAACCTGGCACCACCTCAATGACACATCAATACAAACCTGGCACCACTTCAATGACTGACACATTGACACAATCCTGGCACACCTCAATTACAGACACATTAACATGTAACCCTGCACCACCTCAACGACTAACATTAACATGTAACCCTGCACCACCTCAATAACTAACATTAACATGTAACCCTGCACCACCTCAATGACTAACATTTACATGTAACCCTGCACCACTCAATGACTAACATTAACATGTAACCTGGCACCACCTCAATGACTGACACATTGACATGTAACCTGGCACCACCTCAATGACTGACACATTCACATGTAACTGGCACCACCTCAATGACTGAAACGTTAACATGTAACCTGACGCCACATCAATGACTGACACGTTCACACAAATCTGGCACCACCTCAATGACTGACACATTAACATGTAACCTGGCACCACCTCAATGACTGACACATTCACATGTAACCTGGCACCACCTCAATGACTGACACGTTCACACAAATCTGGCACCACCTCAATAAATGACGCACTAACATGAAACCTGTCACCAATTCAATGACTGACACGTTAACATGTAACCTGGCACCACCTCAATGACTGACACATTCACATGTAACCTGGCACCACCTCAATGACAGACACACTAACATGTAACCTGGCACCACCTCAATGACCGACACGTTAACACAAATCTGGCACCACCTCAATGACTGACACATTCATATGTAACCTGGCACCACCTCAATGACTGACACGTTAACATGTAACCTGGCACTACCTCAATGACTGACACATTCACATGTAACCTGGCACCACCTCAATGACTGACACATTCACATGTAACCTGGCACCACCTCAATGACTGACACACTAACATGTAACCTGGCACCACCTCAAAGACCGACACGTTAACACAAATCTGGCACCACCTCAATGACTGACACATTCACATGTAACCTGTCACCACCTCAATGACTGACACACTAATATGTAACCTGGCACCACCTCAATGACTAACACATTAACATGTAACCTGGCACCACCTCAATGAATGACACACTAACATGTAACCTGGCACCACCTCAATGACTAACACATTAACATGTAACCTGGCACCACCTCAATGACTAACACGTTAACATGTAACCTGGCACCACCTCAATGACTGACACACTAACATGTAACCTGGCACCACCTCAATGACTAACACATTAACATGTAACCTGGCACCACCTCATTGACTGCCACGTTAACATGTAACTTGGCACCACCTCAATGACTGACGCGTTAACACAAATCTGGCACCACCTCAATGACTAACACATTAACATGTAACCTGGCACCACCTCAATGACTGACACACTAACATGTAACCTGGCACCACCTCAATGACTGACACGTTAACACAAATCTGGCACCACCTCAGTGACTGACACACTAACATGTAACCTGGCACCACCTCAATGACTGACACATTAACATGTAACTGGCACCACCTCAATGACTAACACATTAACATGTAACCTGGCACCACCTCATTGACTGCCACGTTAACATGTAACTTGGCACCACCTCAATGACTGACGCGTTAACACAAATCTGGCACCACCTCAATGACTAACACATTAACATGTAACCTGGCACTACCTCAATGACTGACACACTAACATGTAACCTGGCACCACCTCAATGACTAACACACTAACATGTAACCTGGCACCACCTCAATGACTGACACACTAACATGTAACCTGGCACCACCTCAATGACTGACACGTTAGCACAAATCTGGCACCACCTCAGTGACTGACACACTAACATGTAACCTGGCACCACCTCAATGACTGACACATTCACATGTAACCTGGCACCACCTCAATGACTGACATACTAACATGTAACCTGGCACCACCTCAATGACTGACGCGTTAACACAAATCTGGCACCACCTCAATGACTGACACACTAACATGTAACCTGGCACCACCTCAATGACTAACACATTAACATGTAACCTGTCACCACCTCAATGACTGACACATTAACATGTAACCTGGCACCACATCAATGACTGACACTTTAACATGTAACCTGGCACCACCTCAATGACTAACACATTAACATGTAACCTGGCACCACCTCAATGACTGACACATTCACATGTAACCTGGCACCACCTCAATGACTGACACATTAACATGTAACCTGGCACCACCTCAATGACTAACACATTAACATGTAACCTGGCACCACATCAATGACTGACACACTAACATGTAACCTGGCACCACCTCAATGACTGACACGTTAACACAAATCTGGCACCACCTCAATGACTGACACATTCACATGTAACCTGGCACCACATCAATGACTGACACACATACATACTTACATCGATAAGGTTTCTAATACTTATTTTCATTTTATGTGTTGTTAGTATCTGTTTTTACCTGACTGAAAGTTTGACCATATTCGATTTCTATAAAGTGTAACAAGCATGCCTTTGACATGGACTGTCTGAGCTGTGCAAGGGCAATTATTATCACTGTTATCATTATCATCATCATAATTATTGTTATTAGTATTATTAATATTATTATTATCATCATCATCGTCGTCGTCGATATCATCAGCATCATGTTATGTAATGGGCTGGGGCTGATACGACAGCAAAAGATAAGAATTAATTTGTCTTCTTTTCCATACAATGCCAAGTAACAGAACAGCAAGATCAAGCTACTCCAAAAATCTTTTCTGAAGCCCGTGTTCTAGTTCTAACAATGCACACTGTTGGCAACTGCTGGCCCAGTCTCTGCATGGGTGCGAAAAATGAGCTGTATCAAGTTTTTCCTGTTCTTTTTTCTTCTTTCTTTCCCCCTAGAAAGCAAGTGATAGTATGGTTTTCATCCTAATATATCTCTCTCTCCCTCTGTGTGTGTGTGAGTGTGTGTGTGTGTGTGTGTGGTGTGAGTGTGAGTGTGTTTTGTGTCGTGGTGGTGGTGCGTGGCGTGCGTGCGTGCGTGCGTGCGTGCGTGTGTGTGTGTGTGTGTGTGTGTGTGTGCGTGTCTTTGTGTGATATCTGTGTGAGTGTATGTGTATGTATGTGTGTTTGTGCATGCGTCCATGTGAGTGTGTGTGAAGACACGCGCACGTGTTTGTTACTTCTTTTAACGTCAATTCACGTGTATGTACTTGTACGTTTGTGAGCGTTTTTCTTTTCATTTAGTTATTTTTGTCAACAGCAGAATTACGGCGTAAAAGTCGGTTGTTCTTAGCGGGCAGAGCGCCTCGCCTGACTGCAGTGCCATCCATTTAAAAAATCAGTCTGCGTGGATCTTGTATTTTCTTCAAGAGTGGATTGTTTTTCTACAGAACTTTACCAGGGTCGTTCTATAACATGCCCCAAGTAGGCTATATGCAGCACACGGGACATCAGTGTCATAGTGTCATCTGAAAGACTAGCACCCAAACCACCACTACAGGTCGTTAGTGGACGGGGGAAGGGAAAGAAGAGAGAAATCACTGTCCGACCAGGACTCGAACCCAGGTTTCTTGTAACCTAAGCATACTTTATACACTTGGCCACACACTCCAGTGATAGTAAGCGGGGTCTGCTGGACACAGCGGACGACTGGGTGTGCACTCACTGCAGATCTTCCAGACTTGAGAGGAAAAAACCCAGACTCATCAGCAAGAGTGCATGGGACTGGATGTAAGTTCTCCACTCCCATTCCTCAAAGCACATGATTCTGACTGAACTCGCTGTGCTGTATGAAAGTAGAATGGAGGAAGCCCATACCTACAAGGCTGAAAAGTAACAAGCCAAGCCCACAACTTGAGGAACTATCAGGCCGAGATTTGCGCATTAGAGGTTAGAGCAAGTGGGTTGACAGGCATATCTGTCTATGCTGTAATAAAACAGCTCTCTGGTTCTGGGAAGGAGACAACCAGAGCCCTAAACGTCAGCAGAAGCATCTGAAAAGAGCTCTTGCTGGATCTGGTGGAGAAGGAACAAAAGTGAACTTCATAAGGCTTAAAATTCCGCTGTACGCAGCAGATGTCCGATAACTAAGTGGTTAAGACAGGGTGACTTGGCTTTGAGACGCCGGAGGCGCGTGTTCGAACTTAAGGTGGGAAAAAACGGGTTACAACAAAGGACTCCCAATCACTTTGGAGGCACACATTCGAACCCAGAAAAAGAAAAGTGACAGCAGAAGGGCATCCAGGAATCATGACCTGGATGCGGCCCCTTATCGTGTAAGGAGTTTTGGGCAGACAAGCTTGAGGAGGGCTTCTCCTGTGAGGACTTGCTGCTGTCCAGCTTTCTGCAGTATTTCTGACTACTGTAATAAGGACAAGCCATAGCCATAATCGTCCTAAAGACGAACGAGAAGGTCAATGCTGTCTTCCCTCTGTACCAATATCGTGTCACACCCAAGCAAGAAAAGGCCAGGCCATAAAATAACTCCTCTTTTTGTTTGGTATGTTGAGACAACTGTAAAGAAAGGAAGGTAGACTTTATTTCAAATGTTTCACAATCATGATTTTGGACACAGCATAAAAACGGGGTGGGAAGTAGAGGGAAGGAGAAAAAATACAAATAAACGACAATTTATAACAATTTCCAAACAGGAGATAGAAATATGCCTATTGAATAAGGTTAAAGAGGAATAAGACTCTGAGAGAGAATAGTGCCTATTTGAATAAGGTTAAAGAGGAATAAGAACTCTGAGGAGTGATGAAAATTAGTTGGCCTATTTGAATAGTTAAAAGGAATAGAATTGAGAGTGTGAAAATTATGGCATTTGATAAGTTAAAGGAAAACTCTTGAGGAGTGCTGGGCAGCAGAAAATCTTCGTATGAAAAGCACCCTCCCCCCGTCCAGCAAGTGTTTCAGCCCTTAAGTGCTTACGCTCTAAGGGAGCCAGGCCGCGTCCAGGTCATGACTCCTGGATGCCTCTCTGATGTCGCCATTTTTCGGTGTTGGTGGTGGTGGTGGATTTTTTGTGTGTGTCTTTCTTTCTTCTTCCATCCATAAACGGTTGAGTTTTGTTGATGTTGTTGTTGTTGTTGCTTCCTCCACCTGATTTCGAACGCACGCATCTGATGTGATCTGGCGTCTAAAGACCACGCCACTTTTGTGATGGGTGTGTGAACCACTAAGGTACTGCACACCTGTTGTACACAGCGACATGTTAAGACTTATGACGTTCACTGTTGTTCCTCCTCCACCAGATCCAGCTGGAACTGTTTTCAACTGCTTCTACCACTGGCTTTAGGGCTCAGTCCTGTTTCGTGATATGCCTACCAACCCCTTTGCTCGAAACTCTATGACGAGGACTTGGCTCGCAAATCGGATTTCTGAAGTCGCCGGCTAGACTAGCATATTTTTCAGTCATGTAGAAATGAGTTTCCTCCATCTTCATACGGCACAGTGATTTCGATCAGAATCATTTGTTCTGATGAATGGGAGTGGAGTAAGGAAGACAGTAATGATAAATAAACAAGGAATAAAGAATGATCCTCCATTCACCGGCTCCAAACTGTATTGGTTTCATCCTTTACATTGGAGTTTGCTCAAGAGGGATTCATCGAATTCGGACAATTCCATTTGCACTCCATCCAAATCTGCCAGTAATTATCCGGCAGATTCTCAGAGCTAGCGCAAAACCCTAGCGCTGGCAAGGTCTTGAAATGGGAGGGACGGAGGGAAAGAATGGGCGTAAGAAACACTAAGCTGACTCCATCAGAATGACCAAAACATTCAGATAGCAGCGAACAGGTCCGTTTTTAACGTTGCCAACTAACACTATACGCAACATATCAGTCTTTGAGTCCATGGTTTTATCAAAAGAACCAGCCTCTCCCACTGGTTCAGGCTGGCTCCATGAGGGTAGGCAGCTTCATGGACAGATTGCCCATAACACTTGGGCCTCACATGTGTCCTGCCAGTCTCTGCAGCAGCACACATTTCGCAGTCCTCCAGAAGTCAAGGAGATCAATCACACAATGGTTTCAAATCGTGGCCCTAACGCCTGGCAGCCAACATTAAAACTTTCTGGCATATTTTTCAGTCTTGTAGAAATTTGTCAAATGCGCGTTTACTTCCACAAATATAGGAGGTGAAGGCTGATGAAAAAATCCCCCCATATTTTTTGAAATCTTAAATTTCATTCTTTTTGACCCCAACGAATCTACTATTCGGACTGCACTCACAGGGAAATAAGCATTGCCACAGCACGGCGCCACCCATTTTTTATGCAGTAATCGAAGAGTGTCAGTCTGAATGAGCGCCGATCGCGTGCAAGCCGAGGTGAAAAGGGCCGGCAGCTCATCAATGCCATTAGATGCCTACTTCAGTTGTCTGAAGAGTAAGTAGAGGGAGCCATTAATCATTAACAGAGTTACTGCGCACAATCTTTCTGGCAGGATTGTTCTCCTCCATAGCAGAGGGTGGGGTGGGGGTAGAAGTAGAGGGTCGGGAGGGAGGGTGAGTGAGGGTGTGTGTTGTGTGTGCGTACTGTGTGTGTGCGCCCGTGTGTGTGAGCAAGTGTGTATGCGCTGTGTGTGTGCGCGCGCGAGTGTGTGTGCGATGTGTGCATACGTGTGTGTATTGTGTGTATGAGTGTGTGTGCGTGCGTGCGTGTGTGTGTGTGTGCGCGCGTGTCACTGTATTTGTGCATGCGTGTTTGACAGAATGTACACGAATAAAGTGTGTGTGTGTGATTCATGGCCTCCGTGTGTGTGTGTGTGTGTGTGTGTGTGTGTGTGTGTGTGTGTGTGTGTGTGTGTGTGTGTGTGTGTGTGTATGTGTGTGGTGTGTATGTGTGTGTGTGTGCGTGTGTGCCTGTGTATATGAGTGTGCATATGTATATGTGTAGGGGTGTTTGTGTAAGTGGGTATGTGTGTGGTGCGTGCGTGCGTGCGCGCGCGTATGTATGTGTGTGTGTGTGTGTGTGTGTGTGTGTTCGTTCGTTATTCTTTTTAACGTCTACTCACACCACGCTTTTAGACGGGAGTGTGTGTGTATGTGTAGTAGGTGTGGTGTGTGTGTGTGTGTGTGTGTGTGTGTGTGTGTGTGTGTGTGTGTGTGTGTGTGTGTGCATGTGTGCACGTGCGCGTGTGTGTGTGTACTCGCGCGCGCGTGCGTTTGAGTGAGTGATGTCAACTAACAACTGTGTCCGCCTGATTAATTGTCTAGACAGACAGAAGGTGGGAGGAATACAGCGCAGGATTTACGGATCGAGAGAGAGAGAGAGAGAGAGAGAGAGAGAGAGAGAGAGAGAGAGAGAGAGAGAGACAGACAGACAGACAGACAGACAGACGGACAGACAGAGACAGAAAGACAGACAGAGATAGGAAGACAGTGAGAGAGACATACAGAGAGAGACAGAGAGACAGAAAGACAGAAAGACAGAGACAGACAGACAGAGACACAGAGAGAGACACAGAAAGAGAGATATACAGAGACAGAGACACAGAGAGAGAGACAGACATACACAGAGAGAGACAGACAGACAGAGAGAGATGGGGAGGACAGTTTGTGTCTTGAGACAAAGTGTGTGTGTGTGTGTGTGTGTGTGGGAGATGTTGCTCTGATTAAATTTCGATGCAGCTGTCACAAACTTGAGACTGCATTAGGCAGACGCAGAGGAGCAAACAGACAAAGCAGAACACGTACGTTTTGTGACTTGACAATGCCTCAGGCCACAAGTTTCACTATATTTTCCAGTGACCAAAACTCCATGATGATACATCCAAGTTTCTTTTTTCCGAAAAAATATTTGTCGAGTTAAACCAATGTTCTCATTGTGCAGTATCTTCTGTGGAATGAAAAAAGATCAATAGAAATTAGCAAATGTATTTCATTATCTGAAACTGTGTAGTTACATCTTGATCACTTATGCATCCTATCTTAAGACTATTCCAAATGCAGTTGTTTCTGTTGGAGTATTAGAAATACTTTCTACTTAATGTTGATTCCGCTGTAGTTTCGTTTATTTGCCGTTATCCTCCATGCCCCAATTGGATTAAATGATCCATTATAAACACCGAACATTGAAGTGTGTGTGTGTGTGTGTGTGTGTGTGTGTGTGTGTGTGTGTGTGTGTGTGTGTGTGTGTGTGTGTGTGTGTGTGTGTGTGTTGTGTGTGTGTGTGTGTGTTTGTGTGTGTTGTGTGTGTGGTGTGTGTGTGTGTGTGTGTGTGTGTGTTTTGTGTGTGTGTGTGTGTGTGTGTGTGACTAACAGATATTAACTACCGACAGTGTGATGGATAGTCTAGACAGACAGAGGGGTAGGAGGAATAGACAAGAGAAAGGATTAATAGTCGTTCTTGGTATTCCGCGCGCGTTGTGTGTGTGTGTGTGTGTGTCTGTGTCTGTTTGTCTGTGTGTGCGTTTTTCTGTGTGTGTCTGTGTGTCTGTGTGCGTGTCTGTGTGTCTGTGTGTGTGTGTGTGTGTGTGTGTGTGTGTGTCTGTGTGTGTGTGCACGCGCGTCTTTTGTTCTTTTGACAGAGCCATGGATTCATGATCTGATATCTCGAGTTCAATCAATACCCATATCACTGAACACTGTCCTGTTTGCTGCCCATCTTAATGTTTCCGTCATTGTTGTGATGTCAGGTTAGTGTTTCGCACGTCCCTCCCCCTGCCCCTTCCAGCCCATGTCAAGAACTCTCCAACACATGGGGTTTTGCGCAGGCTAAGTCCGTCTGTCAGATAATTGCTGGCAACTTTGGGTGTAGTCCATATGGAAATTGTCTGACTGCGACAACTCTCTTCCTGGACAAACTGCAAACTGCACTCCTTGTTAGCAGGCAGCGATGCTGTAGGAAGAATTTCTGGGGAGAGGTAGACAGCAGAAGGTCCTCAGAGAGAAACCCCCGTCAAACAAGTGTTTCGGCTCTAAACACCTTACACTCTAAAGGGGCCAAGCTGCATCCAGGATGCCCCTCTGCTGTCGCCGTTTTCTGTCTATCTGGGTTCAAACCTGCTCATCCAAGGTGGTCAGGCGTGTCAAGGCCAAGTCACCCTTGCGACGGATGTCTTAACGACCTAGCTATCAGACACTGGCAACATGTAGGGGAATGTTAAGTTTAAGAAGTTCATAGACATGACATGCAAACAGACAAGTCTGCGGCACCCAGTGATATGATTGTCTCTATGTGCCTCACTGCGGGCTGGCGATCATATACAGCTAAAGGAAAAACCGTAGCAGAATCATTCAACAAACTTCAATTCTATCTTGTGGCACACTTCTGTTGTTTGAAAAATGGAGAATATGCTATCAACTTACAAATTACTCTGAATATTGCGATTAAAAAAAGGAACCTACCCAAGATTGAAACAGAACACCAACAGGGCTGGAGAAGAAGATCTGGTCTTAGTCAATAATAACACAGAAGCAAACTATCGTAACATGAACACAATCCTATTTAACAAACAACAATCTTTCTCACTCAACATCATTACAAACTACCGACTGGATGGCTGTGAGTTCGCATCTCCATGAGTACTTTCAGAATCATAGTGGGATTTTTTGTCTCCATTCGATTCTTACCCAAGCTGAACGTGCTAGGGGCTCTTTGGGAAAACTGCGATCCCACAGTGGAGTCTCATCCACTTCTCGGATGCATCATAGAGATTGTTGCTCCAATCTTCTGATAAAACGCCGCAGGTGTCTGTATCTGTCCAGCCTGGTTTCACCAGCCTATATTCTGATAGCATAAAGTACAGCCCCTGTCACGTGGTCTCAATCCAAGACGGAACTGCACAGCTTCACCTTCACCACTATCATCATCATCGCACTGCAAAATCTGTCCCAGCATCTGTGGCCGTTAAGGTTGGGTAGAAAATGACACTAAAAATTGTGATGTACGACCGTCGATCTTGACCATTCTCTCTCTGTCTGCCTATCTCTGCTTTCTGTGTTACTTTCCCTTTTCATTTGTAAAGGGTGGTCAGAACACGCTGGGGTTCTGACTCCACTTGTCTTGAGCTGACTTCGAGTATGTTCTTCTACCTGCGAGTGTTGAATGAACCAGCTTACTGAGACAATGGACCTTTCCCTTTCACAAGAGTGATCTTCGAAAACAACCCAATAGAGTTGTATGAACATCTAGCTTTATTGTTCAAATGTCTCGTTTAACTTAGTTACTGCTAGATTTGCTTAATCTTAAACCTTCAGTCGACAGGCTGGTTTGTCTGGCTTGCCAGACATTGTCAGCATCCTTAGTCTTCACACAACATGCTAGTTGTCTATCTTACCAGACATTTTCAACACTTGTTTCAGAATACAGCACAGGTATGGGACTGTTCCTACCTGAGGGGTTTCTGTGATACAGCTGTGGACTCTGTATCTGATATGTCAAGTTCAATCCTAGCCTTACGACATTAAAATCAGACCTGTTCGCTGCCCATTTGAATATTCCCATTATTCTGATGATGGTAGGTTACTGTTTTATAACTCCCTCTCCCATGTCCACCCCATCCAAAAATACTTTGCCAGTGCAAAGAGTTTTGCACATGCTCAGTTAGTCTGCCGATAACTGCTGGCAGATTTGGGTGGAGAGCACTGAAACTGTGCGAGTGTTATGAATCCCTCTTGAACAATTGAGACTATGTATCTATGTATCATCTATGTATCTATCTATGTATCTATCTATGTATCTATCTATGTATCTATCTATCTATGTATCTATGTATGTATCTATCTATGTATCTATATCTATCTATGTATATATCTATCTATGTATATATCTATGTATCTATCTATGTATCTATGTATCTATGTATCTATCTATGTATCTATCTATGTATCTATGTATCTATCTATCTATGTATCTATCTATTCTATCTATCTATGTATGTATCTATGTATGTATGTATGTATGTATGTATGTATCTATCTGTCTATGTACATATCTAATTATCCATTCATCTATCTATCTATCTAATTATCTATCTATCTATCCCTCTATCATCTATCTATCTACCTCTCTACCTACCTATCTACCTACCTATCTGTCTACTATCTATCTGTCTATCTATCTGTATCCATCTATCTATCCATCTATCTATGTATGTATCTATCTATCGATCTGTCTGTCTATTTGTCTGTCTGTCTATTTGTCTATCTATCTATCTGTCTATCTCTGTCTAGCTATCTACTAGTTAGTTAGCTAGTGTCTATCTATCTATCTATCTATTTATTTATCTATGTATATATCCATATATCTATCTGTCTCTCTATCTGTATCTATCTCGCTATCTGTCTACCTATTTGTATATCTACCTACTTACCTACCTACATATCTATCGATCTATCTGTTTGTCTGTCTGTCCATCCATCTATCTATTGTTTGTCTGTCCGTCTGTCTTTCCATCTATCTATCTATCAATCAATCAAATATATATATATATGTATACACACACATGCATACACACATATATACATGTATATATGTATATACATATATATTGTTGTGTGTGTGTGTGTGTGTGTGTGTGTGTGTGTGTGTGTGTGTGTGTGTGTGTGTGTGTGGTGTGTGTGAGGTGAGTGTTACTAGTACCCTGTCAGCAGACCAGGCATACAGCAGTACAGGTAGCAAGATCTTTGTCACTTTACAGTCAGCAGTACCGAAGACCTTGCCTCTGTACAAGTCGTAGTATTTCTTGAAAATTAACGATGGTCTGATTCACGCATCCTCTGCCAGGCCCTGACAAACGAGAAGGGAAGCGGGCAGTAAATGAGATCCCACTCAAAACACTGACCACACAATTAACGGCCCCTGCCCTCCTGAACTACGCACTAATAGGGGTCAGAGGGCTAGAGGTCGAAGAGCAACAATTCCGCCCCCCCCCCCCTCCTCCCCCATCCCCGTTCATCGACATACAACGATGATCGTCCTTGTCGTCCCAGTAATGATATCGAAAATTGGTGGTAATGGAAAGAAAAAAAAAACTTTCTCTTCGCTGCTTGCTTGTAGCCGCCGAAAGGTCTGAGCCGTGGTCAGAGACATAGAAAGAGGGATCACCATCACTGCCACACGCTGTGCGTTTTTAGATGCAGACAAATAAATAGAGGGATCACTTTCTCTCTGCCATACTTAAAGGGTTTTGTAGCACAAGAGAGGAGAGAGAGTCAGACAGACAGACAGACAGACAAACAGAGACAGAAACACAGAGGAGAACAGAGAAGACAGACAGAGACGCAGAGAGACAGAAGACAGAGAAGAAGAAGAAGAAGAAGAGAGAGAAGAGAAGAAGAAGAGAGAGAGAGAGAGAGAGAGAGAGAGAGAGAGGAGAGAGAGAGAGAGAGAGAGAGAGAGAGAGAGAGAGCACTCTCTGTGCCATACGTTATGTGGTTTGTGTTGCAGAGAGAAACAGGGATTACTTTCTGTGGCACATGTTATGTTGTTTGTATTGCAGACATACAAAGACAGACAGATCGCTTCATCTGCCATACATTGTGTGGTTTGTGTTGCAAAGAAAGAAAATAAGAGGGATGATTTTCTCTTAACCATAAGTTATGTGGCTGAAAAGAGAGGGGGAAAGAGAGAGAGAGAGGGGGGGGGGGGGGGGGGGTCAACTTTCTATCCATACGTTACGGATCTATGTGGTTTGTGTAGCAGACATACAAAGACAGACTGATCACCTTCTCTGCCAGAAGTTATGTAGAATTTCTCACAGTAGCCCCTATCCCCAAACAAACAGCGCTGCAAAAGCCTCAGGACCACAAAACCAGATATGTTTGAACAAATGTGTAGGTTAGGTATCACTTGCTCCTTCGTATTGTGTGAAAGGATACTGAGACAAACCATACACAACTCTAATCCGCACTTGAACGTATTCGTGCTGAAACCTGCGCATTTATTGAATTCAGTCAGGAGGCCATGACACATAATTAAGAAGCTTCGTTTCCGTAGCTGTGAGGTGCACTACAAATTTCTTCTTTCTTCTTCTTTTATTTCTCTCTAGGATGTCTGTAGGTTGTCTCTGGGACATACAGCTGACGATCAGAAAGGAACTGGAAGACCTGAAGAAGAAGAACGCAGCGTAATGTTAATGCCTCCTTCATACTGTCGATCTAAGTTTTCCTTGGGCTGCCTCTCACTCTAAATCCACAGACTTTGTTACTCTTATTATTACATTTATCTATTTATTTCTTTATTTCTTTATTTATATTTATTTATTTTACTTATTTATTCATTCATTTTACACACGCACGTAAAGTTACCGTTGCCGTCAATCAAGCATAACACTGATCATCAACAACGCAATTCTTTGCAATGGCGTTCCCTTTGGTCAATTCACGGTACTAAAGAACGGATTTACCTAATGAATCTACGATACTAAGGAACAAAGATGAGGATGAGGATATATTTCTCAAATCCCTATTACACTAGTAAATTTACCAAATCAAAAACTTGACCAATAGAGCTATCTGTCACAAGCGAAATTTCATGTACCTGTCCATGGCTCTCACATGATCGTCATGTGACCCACCTTGACCAATCAATGGTCTCCCCGCTCATCAAGCGCTAAATAATTCCCAAAGATTCTCATTTTTCATTTTTGTCCTTGCAAATTCCTTTGCGAGAACCACAGCGATATGAGCAGGGCTGCATGGGTGGTAATCTGGAGGGTTTGGTTTAATAAGTATACTACTGAAAAAGGGATTTGATAACACAAAATTTAACATCGTATACACCAAATCAAAACTGTAGACGTAGAGCTAAAGAACAGGTTTATTAATTACCAAGCGTTTCGAAAACGCCATCAAATGTTTGTGGTGTAAGCCAGCAGTCAACCAGTCACGCAAGTACCAGTCGTCCTTGTATTACTGAGCAGAGAAAAGATCCACCCCCTTGCTGCCAGTCACACTTGGAGCCTTCTTCTGCAGCATTTTGAACGTTACAGCGGAACTCCCAGTTGTCCACAACAAAGGCTTGCAAAAGTCACAAAATCCTGCAGTTGCAGAAAGCGTGGCGGCGAAATCGTGCAGTTACCGTTCTCTTTTATCTGTGTCGCTGATGCTAGCTGTCGGGACCTGACTGGCGGAAATGAAGGGTGGTCCATAAAGAGCGAAATGCGCTGTGTATGACAAGTCATTTTCTTCATGGCACTCCTCCATCCCCGCACTGCCCCTGTATCGTATTGCCCTCATCAACGCTCGGCTATCAGAATAATGAGGAGGATCTTGCCCAGTGGACTCAGTTTTTTTCCTTCTTTTTCATATAAATAGTGATGGAGGAGGACTCCTGTGGAATTGACAGACAGGTGAGGAGGATTAAGTGAATTACAGGCATGGGGAAAAAAGGAACGCGAGACGAGGATTTAGATTTTCATTTTCATTTGGCTCCTGGCAGCATGCAGATATCGTGAGAGAGACCCATACATGCTCAGATACTGTTTTGAACAGCTTCAATATTTCTTAACTTGTCCCCCTTTTGACAATAACCATGTGTGTGTGTGTGTGTGTGTGTGTGTGTGTGTGGTGTGTGTGTGTCTCTGTGTGTGTGTGTGTCTGTCTGTACATGTGTGCAATTCCGAAAAAAAAAGAAAGAGAAAAAAGGAACCACCACCAACACCAAGAACAATCCACTGAAGATCTTTTAATCTGGTGCATGTTTCCTTTTCCTTACGAAACTAATCTCCTTTTACCTTTCTCTAGAACTATACTAATCTCCCTCTCTTTTTCTCTACAATTAATCTCCCTTTTTCTTCCATGGACAGCTAACTTCGTTCTACTGCTGTTTTTGTTTTGTTTCAAATTCCTCAAACTACAGACCTCGATCCCGGGTTTGGGGCGTCAGTCCTTGGTCTGACTTGTCTTGTGTCGATCTCAGTATTGCGTGAAAAAACTGGATGAGTGGAGGGAGAGCACATGTAAATCACACCCACTGACAGTGCCCACAAAGACATTATGGGCGGAGAGAGAGCACATGTAAATCACACCCACTGACAGTGTTTATAAAGACTGGATGAATGGAGGGAGAGCACAGTTCACCAGATTCTACCAGCACTGTCGGTTGTATGGCAAAGCCTGGGTCTCTACAAAAGAATAGTTTCTCTGTCCCTTCAGCCATGTTGTCATTCCATCGTTTTAAGTGGAGAGATAGTACACTTGAATTAATCCCCCCTGGCAGTGTCCACAAAGACTCGATGAGTCAAGAGATAGCACATACGAATCACACCCACTGACAAAGTCGACAGACAGCATATATGAAACGATCCCACTGACTTTTATGGCTGAATGAGTGGAGAGATAGCACATCTGAATCAAACCCACTGACAGTGTCCACTAAGACTGGATAGACGGAAAGATAGCACACTGAGAGTGTGCATAAATACTGGATGAAAGGAGATATAACACACCTGAACCAAACCCACTGACAATATCCATAAAGACTGAACGAGTGGAAAGATAGCACATGTGAATCAAACCCACAGACTGTGTCTATAAAAATCTGGATGAGTGGAGAGAGAATACATGTGAATCATATCCACTGACTGTGTCCATAAAGAAGTCAGACCACATGAGCGCAGTAGAATTCGAAATGAAATATTGGTGTTTCTCTTCATAACAAAACCTAAACTTGTTGATCGTGTTCATGTTTTATTTTTCTGTCCAGCGCTCCGATAATATAAGACCATTCTGTTCCACTGATAAGTAAAACGACTTTACACACATCTAAGTATGCCTGTGACATACAGGCAGACAAAGGCACAATTAAATAAACAAAGACGGGGTATACAGGAAAGACAACATTCTACATATACACAGACAACATCTACAGAACGACGCCCTCTCCAAATCCGATACATTCCGCCAGCAGGCACACTACAGAGACACAGGAAGAAGACGACAAAAGCTGTTAAGTTTTTGGTCAAGAAAGACGAGCACGAAAAACATCATGAAGACGTAAATACTAAAAAGACAAAAACGAAGTTTATTTTTTCTTCAAACAAAAAAACAAACAAACAAAATAAATAAATAAATAAATGGGAAAAAAAAGAGAGACAAGAGATCCAATCTAAAAGCCTGTAAAACAAATCCCCCTCCCACTTCCTTCCCCCCACACCTAACCCCACCTTCTTGGAACACAAAAAAGCCGGTCCAATCAGAAAGCCCATTAGATAGCATAGCCTGAACATGACGGTGGGGGGGGATTGTGTTCGGCCGCAGCGCTCCCGGTGCGATTGGCATTATTCTGAGCCCCTCGCGCGCACGTAATTAACAAAAAAAGGTCATTACAGCCTTAATGAGAATGTCAGCGAGGGATCCTTGTATCAATGAGCGGGGAGCAGTGGAAGCCTGGAGGCGATGCCTGGCGACGATAGAGCGAGAAAAGCGGCTTCCTCATCCCAGTGATTGGAGACACAGAACTTTTCTGGGGCTCCTGCCTTGATTAATGATTTCTCGATAGAAGTCGTATCAAACTCTCTCTCTCTCTCTCTCTCTCTCTCTCTCTGTTTACATGTGTGTGTCTCTCCCTCGGTTTCTCTTCCATTTATGCCTATCATCTATCTCAAAGGTTGATGCCTATCATCTTATCATCAAAGGTAAAGACTCACTCCCTCTCTTTCTCTTTCAGTGTATGCCCGCGCGCGCGCGTGTGTGTGTGTGTGTGCGTGTTTGTGGTTGTGTTGTTATAGTTATTGTTGTGTAAAGCCCAGTCGATTGCGTAGAGACATATCAGGGCTATAACCGCTTCAAAACATACAAAACTTCAACAGAAAAAAAAGAAAAGAAAATTAAGTACACATATCAATGCACTCGCGCACATAATCTGAGGACATGCCCCTGGCGTTCACCATTCCGTCCAATGTATCGCACATGGGATTCAAAAAGACACACCTGAACACAAATATAAGCAGACCTAAGGACACCAAAACATACATAAAATCAGGCACAAATTACCCAAAACTGTTTTTGCATATCTCACCTTCCCAGAGCCAAAAATGCACTTAATACAAGTACCCAATTATCAATCCTAAAAAAAAAAGTACGTAAGACTTTATTGAACATATACAGGTGAATGGACCATTAAGGCAGAAAATGATAGGTAGAAATAACAGAAAGCAAAGGAACAAGGCAGAAACAAAGAGGGTGACAGAAAAGAGGAAATTTCTAGCACAGAATTTCCAGAAGGTGGGGATACTATTTGTACTGAAAGAGCCCCCGGCATCCCAACGGGAGTTGTGGTTGTGTAATTATTGTTTGTTATTATCATTATTACAATATATTCAATTAATTCTTTCACATTATGTTTCTGTTTTCTACTGTGCTTATATCGTATGTGTACAGTAGCAAGGACTATCCTTAACCCTTTGACTCCCGCATCCTATCCACCAACTGCAAAAACTTAACCCTTTGACTCCATCACCCTATCCACCAGCTTCTTGCGGGAAGCTGGAGGATCGGGTGAGGGAGTCAAATAGTTAAGTTTTTGCAGTTGGTGCGGAAGGCAAAGAGTTAAGACAGGTCCAATGCAAAACAAACAAGACAGCCTTGATGGAGGCAGACACAAGAAGATCATTGATAAGGAAGATTAGGAAAAGACAACATTTATAGGACATTTTATGAGGAAAGGGGAATTAGAGCACCTGGTCACAACAGGAAAGCTGGAGGGAAAGAGAACACCAGGTAGACCAAGGGAGAAAATATTGGACGGACTTGCAGGGTGGTTGAGGACAGAGAGGGTGGAAGACGTACTTGCGGCGACAAGAAATAGATCCATATGGAGGGCCATCGTCGCCAATGCCATGCGGCATGGCACATGATGATGATGAATGCAACCTTACGCTACTATCCGTGAGTCCTTGAGTAACGAGTGTTTTGTAGTTTGAATCTCTCTCTCTCTCTCTCTCTCTCTCTCTCTCTCTCTCTCTCTCTCTCTCTCTCTCTCTCTCTCTCCCCTCCCTTCCTCCCTCCCTCCCGGTTATGACGATGTTGTCACCTTACATTCATCTCAAAATTGCTGGCCTCTTAGCTAAATTATACATTCTACATGCATTATCGTCTCCATACTATTTTTGAGGGCTGCTCTGTGTGTGTGTGTGTGTGTGTGTGTGTGTGTGTGTGTGTGTGTGTGTGTGTGTGTGTGTGTGTGTGTGTGTGTGTGTTGTTTGTGTAGAGCTATGTGTGTGTCTGTGTGCCGGTGTGCGTGTGCGTTCGTTCGTGAGTGTGTGTGTGTGTGTGTGTGTGTGTGTGTGTGTGTGTGTGTGTGTGTGTGTGTGTGTGTGTAGGGCTATGTGTGTGTCTGTGTGCCGGTGTGCGTTCGTGCGTGAGTGTGTGTGTGTGTGTGTGTGTGTGTGTGTGTGTGTGTGTGTGTGTGTGTGTGTGTGTGTGCGCGCGTTCGTGTGTGTGTGTGTATGTGTATGTGTTTGTGCCAATGTGGATGTGTGTGTGCCAGTGTGGGGGTGTGTGTGCCAGTGTGGGTGCCAGTGTGGATGTAACTGCTAGTAAAAGTGATAGTCGAGTAGTACAAGGAGAGAGAAAGAACAGTGCATGGAGACAGCATGATACAAGTAGACAGAGAGAACAACACGAGAAGACTGACAGAAAAGTACAAAGAGACAAAGACAATAGTACAAGAAGACAGACAGGCAGACAGACAGGAAATAACCAGACAGGCGATAGTAAAATGAGGCAGGCAGAGTAGTAGGAAAAGGCAGAATAGTAAAAGGAAACAGACAATAGTACAAGGAGAGAATAGTACTTAGAGACAAGACACAATTGTACAAAGAGGCAGACAAAACAATACAAAGAGCCAAACACAATTGTACAAAGAGGCAGACATAACAGGACAAAGAGGCAGATACAATTGCACAAAGAGACAGCCAGAACAGTACAAAGAGAAGACTGACAGAAAAGTACAAAGAGACAAAGACAATAGTACAAGAAGACAGACAGGCAGACAGACAGTACACAATTGTACAAAAGGCAGACAGAACAGCACAAAGAGGCAGACACAATTGTACAAAGAGGCAAACATAACAGCATAAAGAGACAAGACAACTGTACAAAGAGGCAGACAGAACAGTACAAAGAGACAAGACACAATTGTACAAAGAGGCAGTCAGAACAGTACAAAGAGGCAAACACGATTGTACAGAAAGACAGACAGAACAGGACAAAGAGGAAAACACAATTGTACAAAGAGACAGTCAGAACAGTACAAAGACGCAAACGCAATTGTACAAAGAGACAGACAGAACAGTACAAAGAGGCAAACACAATTGTACAAAGAGGCAGACAGAACAGTACAAAGAGGCAAACACAACTGTACAAAGAGGCAGACAGAACAGTACAAGAGAAAAAGACAATTGCACAAAGAGGCAGACATAATATAGTACAAAGAAGTAACAGAATAGTACAAATAGACAAGACACAATTGTACAAAGAGACAGACAGAACAGTACAAAGAGGCAAACACGATTGTACAAAGAGGCAGACATAATAGGACAAAGAGGCAGACACAACTGTACAAAGAGAGACAGAACAGTACAAAGAGACAAGACATAATTGTACAAAGGGCAGACAGAACAGTACAAAGAGGCAAACACAATTGACAAAGAGGCAGACATAATAGTACAAAGAGGCAAGCAAACTGTACAAAGACAGACAGAACTAGTACAAAAGACAAAGACAAATTGTACAAAGAGACAGACAGAACAGTACAAAAGACAAGACACTGTACAGAGGCAGACAAAAGACAAGAGAGCAGACAAATTGTACAAAGAGACAGACAATAGTACAAATGAGCAAGACAAACATTGTACAAAGAGACAGACAGAACAGTACAAAGAGGACAAGACACAATTGTACAAAGAGACAGATCAGAAAGTACAAATAGACAAGACAAAATTGTACAAAGAGACAGACAGAACAGTACAAAGAGAAACATGACAACTGTACAAAGAGGCAGACATAACAGGACAAAGAGGCAGGCAAACTGTACAAAGAGACAGACAATAGTACAAATAGACAAGACAAAATTGTACAAAGAGACAGACAGAACAGTACAAAGAGACAAGACAACTGTACAAGGCAGACAGAATAGTACAAAAAGACAAGACAAAATTGTACAAAGAGACAGACAATAGTACAAAAGACAAGACACAATGTACAAAGAGACAGACAGAACAGTACAAAGAGACAAGACACAATTGTACAAAGAGGCAGACAGAAATACAAAAGACAGAAAATGTACAAAGACAGAATAACAGAAAGACAGAAAGTACAAGAGACAGACAGAAAACATGAAAGACAAGACAAATGTACAAAGAGACAGGCAGACAAAAGTACACAGAGACAGACAGACAGAATATACAAAGGAGCAGACAGACAAATGTACAAAGAAGACAGACAGAATAGTACAAAGTAGACAAGACAAATATGTACAAAGAGACAGACAGAATAGTACAAGAGACAAGACAAATATGTACAAGGAGACAGAACTAGAAGAAAGAACAGACAGACAAATGTACAAAGAGACAGCAGACAAATAGAAAGAGAACAGACAAGAACAGACAGAACAGTACAAGAGACAGACAGACAAATAGTACAAGAGGCAGACAATAGTAAGACAGACAGAATAGTACAAAGAAGACAGACAGACAGAATAGTACAAGGAGACAGACAGAATAGTACAAGGAGACAGACAGACAGAATAGTACAAGGAGACAGGCAGACAGAATAGTACAAAGGAAAGACAGACAGAGAACAGTACAAGGAGCAGACAGAATAGTACAAGGAGACAGCAGACAGAATAGTACAAGGAGACAGACAGACAGAATAGTACAAGGAGACAGGACAAGAAACAGAACAGTACAAAGAGCAGACAAGTAAAAGGAGACAGACAACAGAATAGTACAAGGAGACAGACAGACAGAATAGTACAAGGAGACAGACAGACAAAAGTACAAGGAGACAGACAGACAGAATAGTACAAGGAGACAGCAGACAGAATAGTACAAGGAGACAGCAGCAGAATAGTACAAGGAGACAGACAGACTGAATAGAACAAGGAGACAGACAGATAAAATAGTACAAGGAGACAGACAGACAGAATAGTACAAGGAGACAGACAGACAGAATAGTACAAGGAGACAGACAGAATAGTACAAGGAGACAGACAGACAGAATAGTACAAGGAGACAGACAGACAGAATAGTACAAGGAGACAGACAAAATAGTACAAGGAGACAGATAGAATAGTACAAGGAGACAGACAGAATAGTACAAGGAGACAGACAGACAAAATAGTGCAAGGAGACAAGACAAAATAGTACAAGGAGACAGACAGACAGAATAATAGTACAAGGAGACAGACAGACAAAATAGAACAAGGAGACAGACAGACAAAATAGTACAAGGAGACAAGACAAAATAGTACAAGGAGACAGACACACAAAATAGTACAAGGAGACAGACAAAATAGTACAAGGAGACAGACAAAACAGTACAAGGAGACAGACAAAATAATACAAGGAGACAGACAAAATAGTACAAGGAGACAGACAGACAAAATATTACGAGACAGAGACAAAATAGTACAAGGAGACAGACTGAATAGTACAAGGAGACAGACAGACAAAATAGTACAAGGAGACAGACAGACTGAATAGTACAAGGAGACAGGCAGACAAAATAGTACAAGGAGACAGACAGACTGAATAGTACAAGGTGACAGACAGACAAAATAGTACAAGGAGACAGACAGACTGAATAGTACAAGGAGACAGGCAGACAAAATAGTACAAGGAGACAGACAGACTGAATAGTACAAGGAGACAGACAGACAAAATAGTACAAGGAGACAGACTGAATAGAACAAGACATACAGACACAGACAGAATAATACAAAGAGACAGACACAGACAGAATAATACAAAGAGACAGACACAGACAGAATAATACAGAGACAGACAGAATAATACAGAGACAGACAGACACAGACAGAATAATATAAGGAGACTTTATCGGAGTAAGGCAATTCCATACGCACTGCACCCAAATCTGCCAACACATTATCTGACAGACTCCTTGGTTTGGTTAGTTAACCCTGAGATCGTATGGGAACGAGGCGGCACAGATCTCAACTTTTTCCGGGGCCAGTTTTTATGAGGGCGGTGCCGTGTCCCTCTCCTCCCCGCCACTGCTTTCATCTTTCTCCAACCCTGAACCTTGAACCCTGGTCAAGTACCCCACTTACAGCTGGGTAAACTGGGGGCCGCACGCACATTTCTTTAACCCTTTGACTCCCGCACCCTATCACCTACTGCAAAAATTTAGCTCTTTGACTCCCTCACCCTAGGTTGAGGGAGTCAAAGAGTTAAGTTTTTTGCTTTGATAGCATGGTTGACAAAGCAAGATGCTGGCGGGCCGGCTGCGGGAGTCGAAGGGTTAGAGTTCCTAAGGCCTGATTCGCATCCGAGCAAAGTCATGCATGAAGACTGGAAGGCCAGTCTATCTCTCTGCCATCCTGCTCCCACAAACCCTTATGCCTTGTGCAAGGTCTTGAAACACGCAGGGTGGGCGCGGAAGAGAAACACAAAACAGTGAGTTGACACCACCAGAATGATTGGAGCGTTAAGATGGGCAGCAAACAGGCCAGGTGTTTTTTTTTCCTGTTTGTTTTTGTTTGTTTGTTTGTTTGTTTATTTGTTTGTGTGTTTTTTTCTGCATGCTGAGATGGACCAGAGATGTGAAATTTGGAGCCCACGGCACGACTGTATCAAAGGAACCAACCAATCCACGTAAAACACGTCTGCAGGGTTCGACCGGGATTGAGCGATAGAATAGTACAAGAGGACAGAACAATATAAGAAGTCAGAAAGTATAAAGAGAGAACAATACACGGAGATAGAACAGTACAATGAAACACAGAGACAGAATAGTACAAGGAGAACAAGAGACAGAATAGTACAAGGAGAACAAGAGACAGAATAGTACAAGGAGAACAAGAGACAGAATAGAACAAGGAGACAGAATAACACAAGGGAAACAGAGACGGAACAGTACAATGAGACAGACAGAATAGTCCAAGGAGACAGTATAGTACAAGGAGACAGACAGACAGAATAGTACAAGGAGAAAAGACAGACAAACAGAAAGTACAAAGAGACAGTATAGTACAAGGAGACAGACAGACAGAATAGTACAAGGAGACAGTATAGTACAAGGAGACAGTATAGTACAAGGAGACAGTATAGTACAAGGAGACAGACAGACAGAATAGTACAAGGAGACAGACAGACAGACAGAAAGTACAAAGAGACAGAATAGTACAAGGAGACAGACAGACAGACAGAAAGTACAGAGACAGAATAGTACAAGGAGACAGACAGACAGAAAGTACAAAGAGACAGTATAGTACAAGGAGACAGACAGACAGACAGAAAGTACAAAGAGACAGAATAGTACAAGGAGACAGACAGACAGACAGAATAGTACAAGGAGACAGACAGACAGACAGAAAGTACAAAGAGACAGTATAGTACAAGGAGACAGACAGACAGAAAGTACAAAGAGACAGAATAGTACAAGGAGACAGACAGACAGAAAGTACAAAGAGACAGAATAGTACAAGGAGACAGACAGACAGACAGAAAGTACAAAGAGACAGAATAGTACAAGGAGACAGACAGACAGAAAGTACAAAGAGACAGAATAGTACAAGGAGACAGACAGACAGAATAGTACAAGGAGACAGACAGACAGACAGAAAGTACAAAGAGACAGTATAGTACAAGGAGACAGACAGACAGACAGAATAGTACAAGGAGACAGACAGACAGAAAGTACAACGAGACAGTATAGTACAAGGAGACAGACAGACAGACAGAATAGTACAAGGAGACAGACAGACAGACAGAAAGTACAACGAGACAGTATAGTACAAGGAGACAGACAAACAGACAGAATAGTACAAGGAGACAGAACAATACATGCTAACAGAGAGTAAGCGTCGATTCACTTGTGTTGTGTTGTGTTGTGTTGTGTTGTGTTGTGTTGCGTTGCGTTGCGTGCGGTGCGTTGCGGTGCGTTGTCTTGTTACGTCGAGTTGGTGTATTGGCGTGGTGTGGTGTGGTGTGTGTGTGTGTGTGTGTGTGTGGTCTTGTGTGTGTGTGTGTGTGTGTGTGTCTTGTGTGTGTGTGTGTGTGTGTGTCTTGTGTGTGTGTGTGTGTGTGTGTGTCTGTGTGTGTGTGTGTGTGTGTGTCTGTGTGTGTGTGTGTGTGTGTGTGTGTCTTGTGTGTGTGTGTGTGTGTGTGTCTTGTGTGTGTGTGTGTGTGTGTGTCTTGTGTGTGTGTGTGTGTGTGTGTCTTGTGTGTGTGTGTGTGTGTGTGTGTGTGTGTGTGTGTGTGTGTGTGTGTGTGTGTGTGTGACCACGCAAGCACGAGTTCGCACATATGTTTATTACGTGTATGTATATGCATGTGTATTATGAATGACTGACTACATACATCGTACCATATATCAAACTGATATATACGTCCTCAAAACCTTTCTACGATCATTTCAGTGTGAGGGATACATTTTGAAAATTTATATACAGTTTTCCGAATTCAACTTTTCTAGAAACCAACCAGCATACAACGAAACTGTATTGTCCAAACACAACACACACACACACACACACACACACACACACACACACACACACACACACGCACGCACGTACGCACGCACGCACGCACGCACACACACACACACACCTTAACCAGACAGCCACCAACTGCATCGGACAGACAGATTATTTTTAGTTCCAGCTCATTCTTTCGCCCACTGGTGGTCTAGTGGCTGTGCTACTACGCTAATGTCATTGTGCCTGTAATGAGCGTCCAGCGTTTGAGTTCTTTGCTTTTACGACCTCTTCTTGTTAAAGAGGTGTCTATGGCATCGTTATGGATTTGTTAATGACATTAATAAGAACTGTCAGAAATAAGACGGTACTAATGCTATTACTGCTGATGTTGATGCCATACTATTGCTTCTTCTGCTAACGGCAATGTTATTACTGCTGATGTTGATGCCATACTATTGCTTCTTCTGCTAACGGCAATGTTATTACTGCTGATGTTGATGCTATACTATTGCTTCTTCTGCTAACGGCAATGTTATTACTGCTGATGTTGATGCCATACTATTGCTTCTTCTGCTAACGGCAATGTTATTACTGCTGATGTTGATGCTATACTATTGCTTCTTCTGCTAACGGCAATGTTATTACTGCTGATGTTGATGCCATACTATTGCTTCTTCTGCTAACGGCAATGTTATTACTGCTGATGTTGATGCTATACTATTGCTTCTTCTGCTAACGGCAATGTTATTACTGCTGATGTTGATGCTATACTATTGCTTCTTCTGCTAACGGCAATGTTATTACTGCTGATGTTGATGCTATACTATTGCTTCTTCTGCTAACGGCAATGTTATTACTGCTGATGTTGATGCTATACTATTGCTTCTTCTGCTAACGGCAATGTTATTACTGCTGATGTTGATGCTATACTATTGCTTCTTCTGCTAACGGCAATGTTATTACTGCTGATGTTGATGCTATACTATTGCTTCTTCTGCTAACGGCATTGTTATTACTGCTGATGTTGATGCTATACTATTGCTTCTTCTGCTAACGGCAATGTTATTACTGCTGATGTTGATGCCACTTTCAGTTTCTGTTTCGGAAGATAGCGTGTCCCTGCTCGGAATACATAATACATTCCACACGCACTGACACCGGAAATGATGCTATGTGATACACAATATCCAAGATGTTTATGGCATAAGCCCAATCACTACGCAATAAGCCCTCTGCACGAAAGCTGCTGCTGATGTAGCAGCTAATAATACGTAATAAAGATATCACTGTCATAGTCTGACCCTTCAGATCAAGTGTAAAGATATCACTATGATGGTCCGACCCTTCAGATCAAAGGTAAAGATATCACTGTGATAGTCTGACCCTTCAGATCAAGTGTAAAGATATCACTGTGATGGTCCGACCCTTCAGATCAAAGGTAAAGATATCACTATGATGGTCTGACCCTTCAGATCAAAGGTAAAGATATCACTATGATGGTCCGACCATTCAGATCAAAGGTAAAGATATCACTATGATGGTCCGACCCTTCAGATCAAAGACCTCCGACAACCGTGTGGGAAGCAACTGCAGGAACCCATATTTGAACTAGATTAAAGTGAGTGTCAATGTATTATAACAAAATCACTCCGTCTACTTGATGTAGGCCTACCATCAACACTACTACTACTGCTGTTGTTGTTACTACTACAACTACTACTACTACCACTACCAATACTACTACTTCTACCACCACCAACCACCACTACTACTTCTACCACCACCATCACTACTACTACCACCACCATCACTACTACTACCACCACCACTACTACTTCTACCACCACCACCACTACTACTTCTACCACCACCATCACTACTACTACCACCACCACTACTACCCCTACCACTATTACCATCACCACTACTACTACTACCATCACCACTAGTACTACTACCGCCACAGCTACTACTACTACTACTACTGATGCTGTTGTGTTCTCTGGTACACAGCTAGAAAATTTTGAGCTTATGTCTGAGGGTTGTGTGAGAGAGATACTGAAGAAAATGCCAAAGAAGTCATGTGACCTTGACCCTATCCCTGCCTCTATCCTATTTGATTGTCTAGATGAAATTACTCCAATTGTCACGTATATTATGAATAAGTCCTTGTCATCTGGTGTTGTGCCTCAGTGCTTTAAGCACGCTCTTGTCAAGCCCCTTCTGAAGAAGGCAAATCTCGACCCAGACTGCTTGAAGAATTATCGTCCAGTTTCCAATCTACCATTCCTATCAAAGGTGTTGGAACGTATTGTACTAGAACAGATTCTGCAGCATCTGGAATCTCACAACCTGCTAGAGCCATTCCAGTCAGCCTACCGTAAGTGCCATAGCACAGAAACCGCTCTATTGCGTGTGGTCAATGACCTCCTTCAGGCTTCAGACAATGGGAGTGTGTCTATCTTGTCACTGCTTGACTTGTCAGCAGCATTTGACACCATAGACCATAGCATCATCATAACGCGGTTGCGTACCACTTTTGGCTGTTCTGGAACGGTTCTGGACTGGTTTACCTCCTATTTGACTGGCCGTACCCAGTCGGTTGTCATTGGCCACAAATCAAATCCATCTGTGCTGAAATGTGGTGTCCCACAAGGTTCTGTCTTGGGACCTGTCCTGTTCACTATGTATACACAACCTCTCAGCGCTATCATTCATCAGTCAGGTCACTCATACCACTTCTTTGCGGATGACTCACAGCTGCATAGCTCCTCTGCCCCATCAGATTTTGACGCTCTTGCGTGCAGTCTGAGAGATTGTATAGAGGATGTCTCCAAGTGGATGAGTGAAAACAAGCTGAAGATGAATGATGATAAAACTGAGCTTATTGTTACTGGTACTAAGTCAAAGGTCAATCAGGTTACTCATGCCCCATGTCTATCTCTGGTTGTGATGTATCTTTCTCACAAACTGTTAGAAACCTTGGCTTCTATCTGGATGAAACACTGTCTATGGAAGCCCATGTCAAACAGTTGTGCCGTACTCTGTACTATCAGCTACGCAGAATTGGTAAGATTCGCTCCTTCCTTTCCACTGATGCTACCAACAAGCTTGCTGTCTCTTTCATACTATCTAGACTGGACTATTGTAACTCTCTATTCGCAGGTCTCCATGACAATCAACTATCTAAACTTCAGCGCATACAGAACTACGCGGCTCGCCTTGTTCTCCGCAAGCCCAGGCGTGAGAGTGCAAAATCTCTGCTTAGAACACTTCATTGGCTCCCGGTAAAGGCTAGGATTCAATATAAAGTTGCCTGTCTCTGCTTTCAGTGTATCTATCACGAGAACATGCCATCCTATCTTGCCAACCTCCTGCAGGGTTACAAACCTTCTCGAACGCTCCGCTCTTCTGACACCTCACTGTTGACTGTTCCTCGCTTCTCTCTAGACACCTTTGGTAAAAAATCTTTCTCTGTCTTTGGCCCAAATGTATGGAACTCTCTACCACTGTCTCTCAGAAAAACTAAGTGTTTCTCAACCTTCAAACGGCACCTGAAAACCCACCTCTTTCAAACTCATCTAACCTGAAGAGCCTTAGTTTGCAAGTCTGTCATCAGACTAATCTCTCCTGCCTGTATAACAGTATTTTGTATAAGGGCCTATAGAGCAAGGTGTGTGTGTGCGTGCATGTGTGTATGTGTGTGTGTGTGTGTGTGTGTGTGTGTGTGTGTGTGTGTGTGTGTGTGTGTGTGTGTGTGTGTGTGCTTGAGTGAGCATGTGTGTGTATCACTGTATGTGTACAGCTGAGGAAGGGATAGGGGAGAAATTGAGTGGGAAAGAGACTGAAATACTTTAAGAAACTTTTTCAAATCTTTGTTTGTATGTAAATTGTGATGTATGATATGCGAATAGTTCATAATTTGTGAGGAATTTTGATTGTCAAGGTATTAATGCTGTAATACTGAAGTTGTAATGTTTTTCCTGTATATGGATTAGAATTTTTCTGTTTTTATCTTCATTCAAAATATTGATTATAATTTTATGTACAACTATTGCATGCATAAACACACACACACGCATGCAAACATAGCACACGCACACACACACACACACACACTCTCTCTCTCTCACACACACACACACACACACACATTCTTACAAACACACGCGCACAGCAACGCACACGCACGCACACACACACGTACGCAAGCACACACACGCAGCAATATATAAACACAGTATGCCTCTTTATTCATATGAAAAATCTGTTAATTTTTCTTCATTACATAAGTCAGTGTTTAAATTTTAATATTCTGTGGTTTCTTATGTGTCTTCTTACTTGTATAGCTTTAATGTTTGTTGTTATCTTATTGTGTATGTAATTGTGAACATTTTTTATCACCTTTTGCCTTTCTTGCGAAATGTAAAGCGCTGGTGAGCATGTTTTTATATGGAATATGCGCTATACAAATAAACATTATTATTATTATTATTACTACCACCACCACTACTACTACTACCGCCACTACTACTACTAATACCACCACCACTACTACTACCACTACCACCGCCATCACTATTATTACCACCACCACCACTAATACTACCACTACCACCACTACTACTTTTATCACCACCACTTCTACTACTACCACCACCACCACTACTACTACCGCTGCTACTACAACCATCATCACCATTGCTGCTGCTACTACTGTAGCTGCTACTACAACAACCACCACAACAATGCAACCAAAGCAGCTACTGCTGGTAATGACAATAATGAAAGTGATGAAAAAGGTGACAGAGGGACCAATTAATAGTGACGTAACAAAAGGTACAGAGGGATCAATTAATAGTGACGTAACAAAAGGTAAAGACGGACCAATTAATAGTGACGTAACAAAAGGTGACAGAGGGACCAATTAATAGTGACGTAACAAAAGGTGACAGAGGGACCAATTAATAGTGACGTAACAAAAGGTGACAGAGGACCAATTAATAGTGACGTAACAAAAGGTGACAGAGGGACCAATTAATAGTGACGTAACAAAAGGTAAAAGACGGACCAATTAATAGTGACGTAACAAAAGGTAAAAGACGGACCAATTAATAGTGACGTAACAAAAGGTAAAAGACGGACCAATTAATAGTGACGTAACAAAAGGTAAAGACGGACCAATTAATAGTGACGTAACAAAAGGTGAAAGGGACCAATTAATAGTGACGTAACGAAAGGTAAAGAGGGACCAATTAATAGTGACGTAACAAAAGGTGACAGAGGGACCAATTAATAGTGACGTAACAAAAGGTGACAGAGGGACCAATTAATAGTGACGTAACGAAAGGTGACAGAGGGACCAATTAATAGTGACGTAACAAAAGGTGACAGAGGGACCAATTAATAGTGACGTAACAAAAGGTGACAGAGGGACCAATTAATAGTGACGTAACAAAAGGTGACAAGAGGACAATTAATAGTGACGTAACAAAAGGTGACAGAGGGACCAATTAATAGTGACATAACAAAGGTGACAGAGGGACCAATTAATAGTGACGTAACAAAAGGTGACAGAGGGACCAATTAATAGTGACGTAAAAAAGGTGACAAGAGGGACCAATTAATAGTGACGTAACAAAAGGGACAGAGGGACCAATTAATAGTGACGTAACAAAAGGTGAAAGGGACCAATAATGTCGAACAAAAGTAACAAAAGGACCAATTAATAGTGACGTAACAAAAGGTGACAGAGGGACCATATAGTGACGTAACAAAAGGTGACAGAGGGACCAATTAACAGTGACGTAACAAAAGGTGACAGAGGGACCAATTAATAGTGACGTAACAAAAGGTGACAGAGGGACCAATTAATAGTGACGTAACAAAAGGTGACAGAGGGACCAATTAACTAGTGACGTAACAAAAGGTGACAGAGGGACCAATTAATAGTGACGTAACAAAAGGTAAACAGAGGGACCAATTAATAGTGACGTAACAAAAGGTGAAGAGGGACCAATTAATAGTGACGTAACAAAAGTGAAAGAGGACCAATTAATAGTGACGTAACAAAAGGTGACAGAGGGACCAATTTATAGTGACGTAACAAAAGTGACAGAGGGACCAATAAATAGTGACGTAACAAAAGGTGACAGAGGGACCAATTAATAGTGACGTAACAAAAGGTGACAAGGGGACCAATTAATAGTGACGTAACAAAAGGTGAAAGACGGACCAATTAATAGTGACGTAACAAAAGGTGACAGAGGGACCAATTAATAGTGACGTAACAAAAGGTGAAAGACGGACCAATTAATAGTGACGTAACAAAAGGTGAAGAAGGACCAATTAATAGTGACGTAACAAAGGTGAAAGGACGGACCAATTAATAGTGACGTAACAAAAGGTGAAAAACGGATCAATTAATAGTGACGTAACAAAAGGTGAAAGGAGGACCAATTAATAGTGACGTAACAAAAGGTGAAAGACGGACCAATTAATATGACGTAACAAAAGGTGAAAAGGACAATTAATAAGACGTAACAAAAAGGTAAAGTGGGACCAATTAATAGTGACGTAACAAAGGTGAAAGAGGGACCAATTACTAGTGACGTAACAAAAGGTGAAAGAGGGACCAATTAATAGTGACGTAACAAAAGGTGAAAGGAGGACCAATTAATAGTGACGTAACAAAAGGTGAAAGAGGGACCAATTAATAGTGACGTAACAAAAGGTGAAAGGAGGACCAATTAATAGTGACGTAACAAAAGGTGAAAGACGGACCAATTAATAGTGACGTAAGGAAAGGTGAGAGAGAGACCAATTAATAGTGACGTAACAAAAGGTGAAAGACGGACCAATTAATAGTGACGTAACAAAAGGTGACAGAGGAACCAATGAATAGTGACGTAACAAAAGGTGAAAGACGGACCAATTAATAGTGACGTAATAAAAGGTGAAAGAGGGACCAATTAATAGTGACGTAACAAAAGGTGAAAGACGGACCAATTAATAGTGACGTAACAAAAGGTGAAAGAGGGAACAATTAATAGTGACGTAACAAAAGGTGAAAGAGGGGACCAATTAATAGTGACGTAATAAAAGGTGAAAGAGGGACCAAATAATAGTGACGTAACAAAAGGTGAAAGACGGACCAATTAATAGTGCGTAACAAAAGGTGAAAGAGGGACCAATTAATAGTGACGTAACAAAAGGTGAAGAAGGACCAATGAATAGGGACGTAACAAATGGTAAAGAGGACCAATTAATAGTGACGTAACAAAAGGTGAAAGAAGGACCAATGAATAGTGACGTAACAAAAGGTGACAGAGGACCAAATAATAGTGACGTAACAAAAGGTGAAAGAGGACCAATAGTGACGTAACAAAAGGTGACAAGAGGGACCAATTAATAGTGACGTAACAAAAGGTGAAAGAGGGACCAATTAATAGTGATGTAACAAAGGTGAAAAAGGACCAATTAATAGTGACTTCACAAAAGATGAAAGAGGGACCAATTAATAGTGACGAAAAAAAGGTGAAAAGGGACCAATTAATAGTGACGTAACAAAAGATGAAAGAGGGACCAATGAATAGTGACGTAACAAATGGTAAAGAGGGACCAATGAATAGTGACGTAACAAAAGGTAAAGAGGGACCAATGAATAAGGACGTAACAAATGGTAAAGAGGGACCAATGAATAGGGACGTAACAAATGGTAAAAGAGGGACCAATGAATAGTGACGTAACAAAATGGTAAAAGAGGGACCAATGAATAGTGACGTAACAAAAGGTAAAAGAGGGACCAATTAATAGTGACGTAACAAAAGGTGAAAGACGGACCAATTAATAGTGACGTAACAAAAGGTGACAGAGGGACCAATGAATAGTGACGTAACAAAAGGTGAAAGACGGACCAATTAATAGTGACGTAATAAAAGGTGAAAGAGGGACCAATTAATAGTGACGTAACAAAAGGTGAAAGACGGACCAATTAATAGTGACGTAACAAAAGGTGAAAGAGGGACCAATTAATAGTGACGTAACAAAAGATGAAAGCGGGACCAATGAATAGGGACGTAACAAATGGTAAAAGAGGGACCAATTAATAGTGACGTAACAAAAGGTAAAGGAGGACCAATGAATAGTGACGTAAACAAAAGGGGAACTGTAAGAGGGACCAATTAATAATGACGTAACAAAAGGTGAAAGACGGACAATTAATAGTGACGTAACAAAGGTGAAAGAGGGACCAATTAATAGTGACGTAACAAAGGTGAAAGAGGACCAATGAAAGTGACGTAACAAAATGTGACAGAGGACCAATTAATAGTGGCAAGTAACAAAAGGTGAAAGAGGGACCAATTAATAGTGACGTAACAAAGGTGAAAGAGGGACCAATGAATAGGACGTAACAAAGGTGAAAGATGGACCAATTAATAGTGACGTAACAAAGGTGAAAGAGGGACCAATAATAGTGACGTAACAAAGGTGAAAGAGGGACCAATTAATAGTGACGAAACAAAGGTGAAAGAGGACCAATGTAATAGTGACGTAACAAAAGGTGACAGAGGGACCAATTAATAGTGACGTAACAAAAGGTGACAGAGGGACCAATTAATAATGACGTAACAAAAGGTGACAGAGGGACCAATTAATAGTGACGTAACAAAGGTGAAGAGGGACCAATTAATAGTGACGTAACAAAGGTGAAAGAGGGACCAATTAATAGTGACGTAACAAAAGGTGAACAGAGGGACCAATGAATAGTGACGTAACAAAAGGTGACAGACGGGACCAATTAATAGTGACGTAACAAAAGATGAAAGACGGACCAATTAATAGTGATGTAACAAAAGGTGAAAGACGGACCAATAGCCAGCAAAGTGGTGAAACAGCCAGGCATATTCTGCCTTAGAAAAGGTGTGGGGGAGGGGTAGTGGTGGTGATTGACTGACAGAAAAACTGTTAAAGATCTGGGCAGAGTCTGATGAAAAACACATTTCTAACGTATTTGGCTGATGGGACGGGTTGACTAATAACAAAGTTATGAAAGAGCCAGATAAATTCTTCTTATAAATATATTGTGTAACACCCTTCCTTACAACAAATAAATGGGGTGGGAGAGATCAATAAATAAACATAAGTACCAAAGAGCTACACAGATTCTGACAACAACAAAATGACACAAGTGTGTAAAATTTTCGAAACGAGTGAGGGTGGATGCTGGGTAGGAGCAATCGGTTCAAAGCAACACGATGAAATAACCAGACAGATTCTAATTAAAGACATCTCTAGTGAGTAATGGCTGGGTGGAAGGAATCAGTTCAAAGCAAAATGATGAAATGGCCATACAGATTGTAATACAGACAACTCTGAGTGGAAAACACCCTGTATAAAAAAAAAAGTGACAGAGGGGGCAGGAATCACTTAATAACAGCATTATGAAATAGCTAGATAAATTCTGACAGACCTCTGTAATGTGCGACACCATGGAGGGAGAGGGAGTTATCAATTAATAGCAATGTTACACAACAGCCAGGTAGACTCTTGTTCAACATGACGTTGGTGTACCTTGGGTTTGTGACCTTTTGCCAGAGAAGGAAGACACGATGCTGTGACATCCTTGTTCTTAATGAGCAATTGGTTGTTGCTCTTCATTGTGCAACTTAGAATCGTTCTGAGTTATGCAATAAAATGTCTTACAGGATGATTGTTAATTGGAATACAGTGAGCTGGAACTCCGTAAAAATGAATGTATGCAGGGGCAAGGAGTAAGTTGTGCGTATGCACTATGCGTGCGTGTGTGTGTGTGTGTGTGTGTGTGTGTGTGGGGTGTGTGTGTGTTTGTGTGTGTGTGTGTATATGTGGTGTGTATAGTGTGTGTGTGTCTGTGTGTGTGTGTGTCTGTGTGTGTGTGTGCACGTGCGCGCGGCTATATGGTGCGCACGCATGCACGCCTGTGTTTCTGCGTGCGTGTATGTGCGCATATACATATGTGCATGCACGAACACACTCACGTACTACCCTCCTTCTCCGCCCCTCCCAATGCAACTTATTGCCCAACGAGTGCTGCACTTGCCACACGCTGATACCGACGTCAACACGCCCTGCTTCTTACGCAACTGGATCAATCAGCTCAAGACACAAGACGGCTTTACTGGTTATACACAGGGTACAGAGACTCAGTGTTCGCCAGGTGAAACAACGAAATGCAATAATACACAAAATTAAGATGGCGAAAGTTAAGA
>JAPXFY010000028.1:7607988-7610488 GCA_030674185.1 Monoplex corrugatus
CAGAAAATGTGCGTGAGACAGAGAGAGAAAGAGAGACAGAGTGCGTGTGTATGTGTGCGTGCGCGTGTGGGGGTGATGTGTGTGTGTGCACGTGCGTGTGTGTGGGTGATATGTGCGTGCGTGCGTGCGTGCGTGTGTGTGTGCGCGCGCGAGCGCCAGCGCTTGCGCTTGCGTGCACGGATAGAGTATAGTTTGGATCTTGTTCAAGAGGAATTCACTGTACTTAGACTACTGCATATGCGCTCCGCCCACATCTGTCAGCAACCATCTGGCAGATTCCCTGAGCCTGCGCAAAACCCCATATACTTGGTAATGTCTTGGAATAAGATAGAGGGGGGGGGGAGACCTAAGAAACACTAAACTGATACTGCCAGAATGATGGAAACATTACAATGGACAGCAAACAGGCCAGTTTTCAATGTCGCGGTCTGGACATAAGGCATGTCTAGAGAGGTGTAGCCATGGATGGAAGCTGATCCCAGTGTCAAATCTATGTCATACACCCAGACACTACAAGGAAAATCAGAAACGCAACATTACTTACCTCTGAGAAAACAAAAACAAAAACAAAACAAAAAACAGTATGTGTGGAGATTATTCACAGTCTATATATTCGTGAAATGAGGGTCATCAAGGATTCTGTTTATCTACTCGATCGGGTTTTGTTTTCCGTTCTCAACATGGAAAAAAATTCAAGTTTCAGTAGCTGTCAGCAAATAAGATATGTACCCAGTTCTCAATCCTAATAAAAAGTATGTAAGGCATCATGGAAAACATACAGGCGAATGGACCAACAGACAGAAAATGAGAAAGGAAGAAATGACAGAAAGTGTAGGAGTAAGCCAAAACTAAAGACAGTGACAACAAAGAGGAAAATTTTAACTCAGAATGTTCAGAAGGTAGAGGTTACTATTTGTACTGAAAAAACTCCCGACATCTTTACGGGGAATTACGAAAAACCAAAACAAAACAAAACAAAAACAGAAGGTGGAGAAGACAAAACTACACGAAAAAGTCAGAAACAAAGAGAACAGAAAAGACGAAATGTCCGGCACGTAAGGATACTCTTTACACAGAAGAAGCCTTCGGCACCCCCAACAAGAGATGGCCACACCGCACAACCCGCACTGACCTGATGTAGTCGTTCTTGCACAGGATCATGTTGTTGCGCTCGAAGCAGGACTTGCCGATCTCCCGAGCTGCGCCTGACAGCACGTGCACTTCAGACAGCCCGTGTGCCAGTAGTGGTTCAAAGCGTACAGCAGGAACCGATCCTGGATCACCCTCCCACACCCTCCACACTGGTGACCCGCTAATGCCGCGTTCCCGCCCGTTCCCACTGTCGTTCCCGCGCTGGTAGTTCCCGTGCCGTTGGGCAGACCCGGAGCGTGGGTTCCTGGACCTGTGGGTGTGATGACTGGGCCCATGGCGCTGGGATGGTGAGGAAACGGGGAAGACGACAGATCTCCTGCACAACACACAGACAAGACATCATGCAAATGGAATGGCCAGTGTTTTCAACATCAACTAATCACTTTTAGACAGAAGTCAGAAACGTCGTTAAAAGCATTCACAAACACAGAACAAGACTTATCAACTTATCAATACAAACACAATGCATGACTTTGCTGTCCAACACGACCGCGACACGACGGCTCGATCTGCAAAAACGTGTGGTTTGTACGATCCCCATATACACAACAGACAGGGATTTAGGGGTCGACAGCAGTGAAGACAGTGAGGCTGTTAACATGAAATCAATCCAAGATATCAACAACAGCACATTCGTGCACGAGCGTATGTATGGTAGGGATAGGAATGGTGATACGTGCGTGCGTACTCTGTGTGTGTGTGTGTGTATGTGTGTGTGTGTGTGTGTGTGTGTGTGTGTGTGTGTGTGTGTGTGTGTGTGTGTGTGTGTGTGTGTGTGTGTGTGTGTGTTTCCTGCAGTCAGTTCACACGTCAACACGCACGAACACACACAGGTATTGAGCAGGGCAGGGGTCTGAACAGCTTACACGTAGCGCGCGCGCACAGAGAGAGAGAGAGAGAGAGAGAGAGAGAGAGAGAGAGAGAGACAGACAGACAGACAGAGAGACAGACAGACAGACAGACAGATAGATAGACAGACAGACAGACAGACAGACAGAGACAGAGAGAGACAGAGAGACAGAGACAGAGAAAGCAGAATGAAAACATTCGTAAGACGGTTGGTTGGTTGGTTGGCTGGTTGCTGGTTGGTTGGTTAGATGATCAGATTGGCTCTCTGGTTAGCTGGTTGACTTAACTATTTCTGTCTTTAACCTCTCTTCTCTCTAACTATCTTCTATCTTTTTGTTTTCTTTCCACTTCACCCTCCATTTTTCACAAATACTTCAATCGTTCTTCATATAGACATCAACAACTAGGACAGCATCAAACGGCTGCGCTTCTACCGTCATACATCACCAGCATCACCCCAGAGTTCAACGTCATCACCATCACCACAATTACCATCACT
>JAPXFY010000028.1:7620488-7680488 GCA_030674185.1 Monoplex corrugatus
AGACAGCTCACACACACACATACACAGAGATAGGAACAGAGAGCGAGTTCACCCACAGACAGACAGACAGGCAGGCAGGCAGGCAGGCAGGCAGACAGGCAAGCAGACAGACAGACAGATAGATAGATACATACATACATACATACAGACAGACACAGATAGATAGATAGATAGATAGATACATGCATACATACATACATACATACATACATGCATACATACATACATAGAGACAGACAGACAGAAAGATAGACAGATAGATAGATAAATAGATATATAGACGGACAACTTCATAGCACTGATAGACCTAATCGAAAGGCAACAACGACAGGCCAAAGTCTGCGTACTCTTGGGGGGGGGGGGGGGGGGGAAGGAGGGAGTGACGGACTGGGAGTGGGTGATATTGGAAGGAGAAGGTTAACTGGCCTAATAACGGCATAACGGACGTACAAGGGGACTATGGCTAACGCCTTATTACTGGCCACACATGTACACTGCCCAGGTAAAAATAAATATTCATGACCTGCTTGCAAACGTCATACCACATGACCAATCTTCTTTTCGCGACGTCTGTCGACTTTCTAGTCAACATTTTTGTTTGTTTGTTTTTCTTTCGCTGACCATTGGACACCAAGAAAAATCTTTGGATAAACGTACACAAACAGCCGTATAAACGTCACTCACGTGTGTAACGTTTGTTTGTTTGTTTGTTTGTTCGTTTCTTTGTTTGTTTTGCTGGTTGTTCCCCTCTTTTTAATCATGGATCAAGTTCATTCAATCTGAGAATTTGGGCATGGAACTGACTCAACTTTGTGTGTTCTTTCGAAACTTTTCATTTCAGAATTGAACTATAAATGTTCGTTCTTATTTCTGTATCCACTGGCTTCATAATAATCCCACTATCATAGAAATCCAGACATTTAGAAACATATTGTGAATGAAACATTTCATTGAAGGAATCCCGTACACAAATCTTGGCATAGCCTATTAACATAAATGACCAAAAATGATAAGATGTAAAACAAACACATAAGGATTTTAATCCCAAATTCCTGTTTAACCAGATTACTTACCAAACCAAAACCCGTATCTGGATTTTTAATTTGGAATATACGAATTTAAAATCTTTGATGCCGTTCTTCATTACCAGACAGACACAAACACACTACAGTCGATCCAAATTTAGTAATGATCCAACGATATGAATACTGCCCCACCCCCACCCCACCCCCACGAAAATAAAATAATGAACACACACACACACACACACACACACACACACACACACACACACACAGACACATACGCATACACCCAACCACCCACTCAACTACACACACGCGCGCGCGCGCGCAATCACGCACACACACCTACGAAAACAAAGGAAAAAATTACCGATACATTTTGTTTGCATAAATATACCAGATATATTTCAGTCGAATTGGGCTTAATGATTAAAAATCATATGATGGCACACGTTTTGGTAACAGACAACTTATAGTCCTATACACTGACATACAACTCACCTAACAATTTCGCATGGCGTAGACCTGAATCAGACTACTTCTGAACAAAGACAAGAAGAAAGAAACGGAGGAGAGTGGGGAGGACTGAAGCCATCCTGCTACTGCCTCTCTCTCTCTTCTGATTTAAAACGTTGCAAAAAGAAATCAGCCCAATTAGAACGAGAAGAAAACAGGCCTCATTAGATGGCAAATTGACTTCGTCATGCTCCTGGAAAAAGTCACGTAGATGCCGCGCGCGCAAGACACGCGCGCCGACCGCTGCTCGTAAAGGGACTTGAGCCATCACCCTCCTTCCTCCCGGATTTTTCTATCTCACCCCCTCTAACAATCTTCACTCACACCGCATCATTAAAGAAACATAACCTTTGGGTTTTTTGTTGTTTTGTATTGGTTCAGGGTAGAGGTAACGGTTGGGAAACAGTTCAGATGGACTGAATGGTAGTGTTTTACTTGAGACTGTGCGTTGTTTTCATCATCATCATCATCATCATCATCATCATCATCACCCAACCCATCATCATCATCATCATCATAATCATGTGTCATGCTGCATGGCATTGGCGATCATGGTCCTCCATGGAATCTATCTTTTGTTGCTGTAAGAATATCTCCTATCCTTTCTGTCACCGATCAAATACAAACTAGTATTTTCTCCCAGGGTCTACCTGGTGCTCTTTTCCCTCCAGCTTTCATGTTGTGACTAGATGCTCAAAACTTCTCTTGCCTAAAAAAATGTCCCATAAATGTTGCTTGTCTTTTCCTAGGCTTCTTCATTAATGTTCTCTTTGTGCCTGCTTCTTTCAAGACTGCCTCATTTGTTTTCCTTGCTGTCCATGGAATTCTTGCCAGTCTTCTTAGAAACCACATTGCAGCTGCCTCAGTCTTTTTTCTGACTTTGCGTGTTGATTGTCCAAGCTTCGCATCTGTACAACAATATCGGTTCACATAACACTCAAGAACTCTCTTCCTGATGTCAGCCGATTGGCATTTGTTTTGCACGCTTTTCATTTTCTTAAATGCTGTTTTAACTTGGCCAATTCTGCTGGATATTTCTAATGTGCATCTGCCGTCTGGTGAAATGACCGTTCCCAGATATTTAAACTTATCAACTTGTCTCAGTATTGTGGCACTTGCTACTATTTTACATGAGGGGATTTCTTATTTTATACTGATACAATGACTTCAGTCTTTTTACTACTTAGCTCTAATCCTTTATCTCTGCTTTCTATTTCTATTCTGTTCACAACATTTTGTAGGTCTGTTTCATTTTCTGCAATCAGCACGGTGTCATCTGCAAAACAAAGACTGTTCATCATTTTTTGCTCCAATCTTTATCCCAGGGCATTCTCCTAGGTTTCTCATGATGGTTTCGCTGTAAAGTGAAAACAAATCTCGTGACACAATACATCCTGCCTAGCTCCTCTTCTGGTATTATGAAAAGAGCTTATATCATTTTCTACTCTCATTGCTGCTGTTTGTACCCAATGTATATTCCTTATTATACCCAGACTCTGCTCTATAGTGCTTATGTCTCACATATATCTCCGTTGAGCCCGGACAAAAATGGCAAACATGGATAATTTTCAGCAATAATATGACAATATTAACCCATAAAGAGCACACTTTTTAGACCTTTCAGTCTTCATTTTAAGGTATCAGTTTAACACACATGAGAGGATAGAAAAGGTTTCCGGACACAGAAAATGCTAAAAGTGGAACACGGCGGTATTCATATTCATATTGTTTAACGTTTAGCCGACTGGGCAGAACCATAATTATCAGGGCTATAACCATTTGAAAACGTACACAACAATCCATTGAAACAAAAAGCATTTGGAAAAGGAAAATCATATACACACATCAATGCATTCGCGCCTATAGATAGATATAACTGGCCTAAATCACCTGAAACTGCTTCTTCACATCACATTTCCTTTGACAGTTTGAGGCAAAAATGTACGTAATACATGTGCCCAACTATCAATCCTAAGAGAAAAAAACCGCTTTATGGAACATATATACTGATGAATGGGCCAGCAAGATAAAAAATGATAGGAAGAAATGACAGAAAGCAAAGAAGCAAGACAGAAACAAGGAGAGTGAGAGAGAGAAAAGGAAACTGCTAGCAGGCGGGAGATAATATACTGAAAGAGCCCCCGGCATCCGCACGGTAAAAACATGGAGGTCATGAGTGGTGTTCTGAGCCCACTCTATGAAATATGATGTTGAACTTTCTGACATCTATATATCACAAGGTTTGACCATTTTGTTTGTGTTGAACAGCTCCTGTAACAGCTGTCTGTCTCACCAACTTTGTGTTGAACAGCTCCTGTAACAGTTGTCTGTCTCACCAACTTGTTTGTGTTGAATGTAACAGCCTCCACTGTTAACAGCTCTGTCACTGCTGTCTCACCAACTGTTGTGTTGAACAGCCCTGTAACAGCTGTCTGTCTCACCAACGTTTGTGTTGAACAGCTCCCTGTAACAGTTGTCTGTCTCACCAACTTGTTTGTGTTGAACAGCTCCTGTAACAGTTGTCTGTCTCACCAACTTGTTTGTGTTGAACAGCTCCTGTAACAGTTGTCTGTCTCACCAACTTGTTTGTGTTGAACAGCCCCTGTAACAATTGTCTGTCTCACCAACTTGTTTGTGTTGAACAGCTCCTGTAACAGTGTCTGTCTCACCAACTTGTTTGTGTTGAACAGCTCCTGTAACAGTTGTCTGTCTCACCAACTTGTTTGTGTTGAACAGCTCCTGTAACAGTTGTCTGTCTCACCAACTTGTTTGTGTTGAACAGCCCTGTAACAGTTGTCTGTCTCACCAACTTGTTTGTGTTGAACAGCTCCTGTAACAGTTGTCTGTCTCACCAACTTGTTTGTGTTGAACAGCTCCTGTAACAGTGTCTGTCTCACCAACTTGTTTGTGTTGAACAGCTCCTGTAACAGTTGTCTGTCTCACCAACTTGTTTGTGTTGAACAGCTCCTGTAACAGTGTCTGTCTCACCAACTTGTTTGTGTTGAACAGCCCTGTAACAGCTGTCTGTCTCACCAACTTGTTTGTGTTGAACAGCTCCTGTAACAGTGTCTGTCTCACCAACTTGTTTGTGTTGAACAGCTCCTGTAACAGCTGTCTGTCTCACCAACTTGTTTGTGTTGAACAGCTCCTGTAACAGCTGTCTGTCTCACCAACTTGTTTGTGTTGAACAGCCCTGTAACAATTGTCTGTCTCACCAACTTGTTTGTGTTGAACAGCTCCTGTAACAGTTGTCTGTCTCACCAACTTGTTTGTGTTGAACAGCTCCTGTAACAGCTGTCTGTCTCACCAACTTGTTTGTGTTGAACAGCTCCTGTAACAGCTGTCTGTCTCACCAACTTGTTTGTGTTGAACAGCCCTGTAACAGTTGTCTGTCTCACCAACTTGTTTGTGTTGAACAGCTCCTGTAACAGCTGTCTGTCTCACCAACTAACCAGAAGAAAGGGGAGGTGGGTGAGGAAGGAGCGGCCATCTTGTTTCTTCTTCTCTTGCCAATCTCTTTAACTTGTCCTTTCCTTCTTTTGTTCCTTCGTTCCAACTTTACCGTCCTCATTTTACTTTCTTTTCCCTCTCCTTTTCTGTTTTCTTTCTTTCTTGTCCTGTGTGCTTGTTAACAGGCGCTAATCTCACAACCAAATGACATATCTCTGACCGGCTTACTAAACTGCCAAAGAGGAGACAAGAAGAAGAAGAAAAAAAAAAAACTATGGAAAACCTCTCACACTGAGAGGAGGACAGTCGATCTTTTTATACTTGGAATGAAATTTAAGATATAAGGGTTAAATGACTTCATTAAAATAAAAAGTGTATGACAGCCTTCTTACGTAAGAGAAAACCAATTCTAATTTTTCATCCATTTCTGATACAAGCAAGCGATCTGTGGCGATAAGTATTCTTACACCATTGCCTCCAATTTTGCTCCATGTGATTTTAATGGTACTAACACCTTTACAGGCTTGTCCGTATTATCGTCACTGGTTGTTTCCACTTTCTACTTCGTCTGACTTTTTATGTGCCACCAGAGAGGTTTTCAAAGGACATCCATATATATTTTCACTCTACATATTTTTGACAGTATTAAAGCACACAACAGCTTTACTAAAGCCTGGACATATTCAAGCACTCTCCTTGAAGCCAGTAAGTCATAATGGTAGAACAAATGAAGGAAAATGAAAATCATACCTAAAACTTCTTTTTCTTCTCCCTAAATTCCGTGACGAATCATTGAGGCCACACACTAAAGAACTGTTCACCACATTCTTCTAGCTCTGTCGGTTGTGTGCCAAAGTCTGAATCTCTGCAATTAGACTCTGTCCATTCAGCAATGATGTCAGTCCATCGTTTTCCTGTAACTCTTCAAGTGCGTCTAATAAACAGGTTGAACCATTTAAACCGAAACCACGAAGATCATGTGCTGAACTGATGATTTCAATTTCTGTACTTTGATACAGTCGCAGCACCTTGACATCTTTTTTATTAGAAAAAAAAAGGATAGTTACCATTCTTGCTATTTTGGAGCAATTCCCAGCTCCACCTCATTCCCCTTCCGAGGGGTAAAAAATAGAAGTATCGTAAAAAGCATATGTTTTCTGCTCAGTTTTCACTTTTCTTTGGGCTTGGGTGTCTAAAATTAATAACTGTCACTGAAGTATCAATTTCCACTGAAATTTCCAAATTCTCTTTTTCCACACGCTGCAAGTACACCATACATCGTAATGCGGAATCATGCTGACGCATTTTTGTTCAGCTTACGTCCGCAATATATGCATTTTGCATCAAGGAGAGAGAGAGAGAGACAGACAGACAGACAGAGAGAGACAGAGAGAGAGAAACAGAGAAGGGGAGATGGGAAAGAAGGAGAGAGACAGGGGGGGGGAGGGGGATAAGTGTGAGCGCCCTCTCGTATGTGAATGCGTTAGTGCAATTCGGACACTTACATGTGTTTTTTTTTAACCGTTCATTACGAACTGCCAAGTACGCGCGTACGCAAAAACGCGTACGCACGCATACTTGCTCACATGCATCCAAACACGCGGACTCTCTCTCTCTCTCTCTCTGAACATTGTTAAGCTTGTGGTGTAACGAGTCATATCGTGGTTAACGTGTCTGTACTTGCGTTTTGTTATTTTCAATGTTACCGTTGTTTATTTTGAAATCAGCACCCTGTCTTGCTTGGGCTAAATAATAATAATAATAATAATAATTACAATATTTATATAGCGCAAAATCTCGACAAAATCAAATCTAAGCGCTGAAACAGACACACACGCACGCACGCACGCAACGCACGCAAACACACACACGCACACACACACGCACACACACACACACACACACACACACACACACACACAACACACACACACACACACACACACACACACACACACACACACACACACACACAACACGGCTATAAATGGGGAGAAAGAATAAAAGCAATAAAAGCAAGAATAAAAGCAATGGAAAATTATAGAGAGCATATCATATACAATTATATATTATAACAAAGTGATTCCCCTCCGAGCGGATATAGGCTGCAGAGGGGGGTTGAGTGAGGTTAGGATTTTATGCAGAGGAGAAAAGGTGAGTTTTGAGAGCGGACTTGAAGGAGACAATGCGTTTAAACATAATAAATTATCAAACTGTCTCTCTCTCACTCACTCACTCATACACGCGCGCGCGCACACACGCACACACAAACATAAATACACACACACATACACACACACACAAACACACACAAAGAATATATTCATGCGTGCTTGGAAGCGCATACACGCACGTGCACACGCGCGTGCGCATATATACACGCGTATGCATATCTCTATCTCTCTCCCCTCTCCCCCACTCCTCTCTCTCTCTCTCTCTCTCTCCCTCTCTCCTTCTTCGATCTCTTGATCACGTAATGCAACAAACTTCTTTAATCTCTCCAGAAGACATGATGCAGTGACAGTGGAAAACCTGGCACCGTCCCTGCAGTAATGGTAGTGGCTGTCACATGAACCCGATTAGTTCGTAAACCCCATCTTCTCTTTGTATCAGACCTGCTCGGTTCGTGTGTGTGTGTGTGTGGGGGGGGTGTGTGTGGGGGGGGGGGGGAATGTGGATGTCAGTGTGTGTGCGTACGCGCGCGTGTGTGAGTGTTTGTATGCGAGTATGTGCTGCTTGTGTACTTGTGTTTGCATCTTGATGCATGTGTGTGTGTGTCCGTGTTTCAAAAAGTGATACACAGTACTTATAGAATTTGAGCTAATATATCATAGAACATTATTATTATCATTATTATTATTATTATTATTATTATTACATTATCATTACCATTATCATTATTATTATTATCATTACTATCATTGTTGTTCTTCTTCTTCTTCTTCGTTTTCTTACTGTTGCTCCTCCTCCTCCTCTACTTCTTCTTCTTGTTTAAAACTCAGCCGACTGCGCAGAGCCATATCAGGGCTATTACCAATGCAAATTGCGCTTAACACTTCGATGACCCTGAGAGAAAATAAAATATAAAAAATATCTGGAAAAGGACATTACGTACACATATCAATGCATTCGCGCACTTAATCTAAAAGATATGCCCCTGGCCTTGAGCATTCTGTCCAATTTATTATCAGAGGGTTTAAAAAAGACATACCTGAATACCAATGTCAACATAACTCAGTTCACTAAAACATCAAATTGGGCCTAAATTACAGGAAATAACTTCTGCACATTATATTTCATAATACAACACTCACACACCCACATTCACACCCACAATGAGATAATTAGGCCTCTGGGTACATTAGAACTTTGACACTTTGAGACATGAAAGCTCTCTCTCTCTCTCCTTCTCTCTCTCTCTCTCTCTCTCTCTCTCCTCACACACATACATAAGCACACATAAAAACATGTAAATAAAAAGATCAGCAGACGTACTCACACAAAGACAAACACTACAAGCAGACAGACAGACAAACAGACAGGCAGGTAGGCAGATAGGCAGGCAGGCAAATGGAGAGAGAAAAAAAACTACTTCAATACTTTCCTTGACCAGTTTCTCTTTCAAAATCATCATCTTCATCATCAGGCGCTTTGCCACATGCCGTTGGCCATCATGGACTTCCATTTGTTTCTATCTCTTGTTGCCTCAAGCACCTCTTCCACCCTCTTTGTCTTCAGCCACTCTGCAAGTCCGTCCAATATCTTCTCCCTGGTTCTACCTGGTGCTCTCTTTCCCTCCAGCTTTCCCGTTGTGACCAAGTGCTCCAATTCCCCTTTCCTCATAAAATGGCCTATAAATGTTGCCTTCTTTTCCTGATCTTCCGTATCAATGATCTTCTTGTGTCTGCCTCCATCAAGACTGTTTCGTTTGTTTTCTTTGCTGTCCCTGGAACTCTCAACATTCTTCTTAGAAACCACATCTCGGCTGCCTCAATCTTGTTCTGGCTTTGTTTGTTGACTGTCTACGTCTCACAACCGTATAACAGTATTGGTTTTATATAACATTCAAGAAATCTCTTCCTGACGTTAATTGATAGGCATTTGTTGGTAAGAAAGCTTTTCATCTTTTTGAATGCTGTTTTGGCTTAGCCGATTCTGCTGGATATTTCTGATTTGCATCAGCCGTCTGGTGAAATGATCGTTCCCAGGTATTTAAACTTATCAACCTGTCTCAAGGTTGTGTGCCATTTGTTGTTATTTTGCATGAGGGGATTTCATGTTTTTTACTGATCACCATGACTTCAGTCTTCCTGCTGTTTAGTTCCAACCCCTTACTTTTGCTTTCTATTTTCTAGTATATTCACAAGGTTTTGTAGGTCCCTTTCATTTCCTGCAATTAGCACGGTGTCATCTGCGTATCGAATGTTGTTTATCATTTTTTTCCTCCAACCTTTAATCCAGGGTCTTCCTTTAGGTTTCTCATGATGTTTTCGCTGTAAAGTGAAAACAGATCTGGAGACAAAACACAACCTTGTCTGACTCCTCTTTTGATGATTTGGAAAGAGCTTATATCGTTTTCTATTCTCATTGCAGCTGTTGGTTCCCAATACATATTTCCGATTATTCGTAGATCTTTTCCATCAATATTGAGTCTTTCTATTTCGTTGATCAATTCTTCATGTCTTACCCGATCGAAAGCCTTGGTATAATCAACAAAGCATTAAATATAAATCCTTATTCATCTCGACTGACCTCTCTATGATAGTTCTTAGGATGTATGACATTAATAGTTCCTTTCCCTTCCACAAATCCACACTGTTCATCTGCTATTTCTCTTTCGATTCTATTCCTTGTCCTCATCATGATTATTCATAATAGGATCTTTGTTACATGACTCATCAGGCTGATTGTGCGATGGAGTTCGCATTCTATAGCCCCTGTCCTCTTTGGAAGTGCAATGAAAATCGATTTTGACATATCTTTGGGGATTTTTCAAGTGTCATAAATCCCATTTAGTAGGAGTGTTATTTTTTCAATACCAAATTCCTCCAGGGCTTCAATCATCTCTGTAGTAATGTTGTCTGGTCCTGGGACTTTTCCTGGTTTCATCTTTTTCTGTGCTGCTCTAACTTCATCTTTCATTATGGGTGGTCCTTCAATGTTCTTTCTTATAATGTGTTCTTCGTTTCTGCCATCTTCAAAAAGGTACTCTCCCCATCTGTCTAATATTTTGTCTTTTTCCATGATAAGCGTACCATCTCTCGATTTTAAGTAACCAGTTGATGTGCATGTCTTTTTCCTGTGGACAATTTCTTCAATTCGTCTGTACATACCCAAGGGATCCGTTTTGTGTCGGTCTTCTATTTCTTTGCATTTTGTTTTCAGCCAAGCTTCCTTAACTTCATTTGTTTCGTTTTCTACAGCCAACTCGGAAGACAGGGCAATGCTTCTACGTCTTTACTCGTCATTGTCTGATTCTCAACTGTCTATATATATACATTTCACAGTGAACAGCAATCAGTTATCATTTAAACGAATATCATGCCGTGCTGTTATCCGCACGCTGTTTACTGTCAACACACGTCACATCTCCCTTTCTTTAAGGAAACAAAATCAATTAATCATTTTTCCTATCTTTCAGTCCATACGAAATAAATGTGTTTCCCACCTTTATCACAACATTAACTTAAACACTCATTCTTTCTCTCACGCACAGGGCCCAATCATTCATTCACCTCATTTTATCTCTGATCATTATACTATCCATCATCATCATGTCCATATTTCGCAATGCTTTCAGTTTATCTGATTGTGGTACAGTCTTCAGTTTCATTCATATTTCAGGAAATCTGGCCATTTGCTTTGTCTTCCAGTGTACCATAGTTACAGGTCTTGATCAGTCTCCGCAGTTCTGCTACAAACTGTTCGATAGATTCTCCTGCTGCTTGATGTCTGCAGTTGAATCTGAATGCTTCGTAAGTTTCATTGGTTGAACCCACACAGTATTCTTCGAATTTCTGGAGAACAGTGTCAATGTCATTTCTTTCAGCTTCATTAGCAAATGCCAATCCTTCATAGATGTCCATAGCATCCAGCCCGATGCAAGAAAGAAAAACTGCCGTTCTGTATGTTGCGTCTTCTTCTGTCTGTGTTGTCACAATTTCATAGCTGTCCCAAAGCCTCTTGAATTTCCTCCAGCTGCTCTGCAGGTTTCCTCCATTCACATCAAGTTTAGGAGGCAAGGGAATCTTGGCATGTCGTCGACTGGCTCTTCTCTCATCTTGTTCATCTTCCATGGTTGAACTTTAGTCTTCAATATTCTGGATTTTTGTTGGAGTTCGTAATCACGATTCTGACACCATGTTTCGTTCTTTCTACAGCCAACTCGGAAGACAGGGCAATGCTTCTTCGTCTTTACTCCTCGCCGTCTGATTCTCAACTGACTACATATACAGTATATATACATATCACAGTGAACAGCAATCAGTTATCATTTAAACGAATATCATGCCGTGCTGCTATCCGCACGCTGTTTACTGTCAACACACGTCACATCATTGCACCTACTCCTGATTTCTTTGCTTATCTACCTGTATATTTCCTCGTTTCTCTTTGCCTTCCTCCGTTCCTCCATCAAGCCTAAAATTTCTATTGTCATCCAGTTCTTTTTCGCTTTTCTATCTACTTCAGGGATTTCTTCACAAGCTTCATTTATCGAATTTCTCAACTTTGTCCATTGTTCCTCACTGTCACCAACGTCTTCCAGAGCACTGAGAGAGAGAGAGAGAGAGAGAGAGAGAGAGAGAGAGAGAGAGAGAGAGAGAGAGAGATGAGAGAGAGAGAGAAAAGAAAGCTTTCATGTGTGAAAGAGTCAAAGTGTCAAGTCGTACCATAGGCCACAGCAGGCAGAAAGACAGAAAGAAACAGACAGGCAACAAGCAACCAGACAGAGAAGACCAACAGACAGATAGACAGACAAAACAAAATACTTAATAAGAAAGAAAAGGAAGGAAACACAAAAACAAAAAGAACCTCAAGACAAGAAAATAATAACGAAACAGATTTACGAGGCCAACTATGTTTTTCCGGCAGTAAACTGTGCTACCCGTTCAGCAGGCGAGATTTCGGAACCATCTTGATTCATTCTGGGATCAAAGCTGGAACAAACTCACCGGACACAGTCAGAAAACTGGATTGTCAGATGCGTAAGATTTATGTCCAACAGTACTGTTGGTCAGATTTATGTCTCAGTTTCTTTTGAAGTCAGTGGAATGGACACGATTGTAATTACTACCAAGATTTCTCTAATTTTATTCTTTTTGTTTCGCTTCCCCACCAAGAATTCTTTAATCTATTTTTTACGTTTCCTTCCCTCTCTGGTAAATTAGGCTGTTTCTTTATATATATCATTCCTGTTGCCTTCTATCTTTACGTAATTTTGCGTTGAGAGTGAGCACACACGCACCGCACGCACAAACATTTTTCATCTTTAGCCCCCTAGCAAACTCTCCTTGCTTTTAATTAGAGTCTCTAAAAGTTTTCTCTTGCTTCTTTCCAAAAAGGAATCTTTACGCTGGAAATACGCGTGCACGCACTGCACGCGCATGAACGGATATACGTACGCGCGCGCACACATATGCACACACACACGCACGCGCGCGCGCACATACCCACACACATCCCTAAAACAGAGAGAGAGAGATGGAGGAAGGGAGTACATCATTAAGCGATATGAAGACATACGACAGAACAAGACAAACCGAAATGAGCACACACGCATGCATGCACACACACACACACACACACACACACACACACACACACACACACAAACACACACACACACACACACACGGACACACAAACACACACACGCGCGTGTGCGCGCGCCCGCGCGCACGTACACACACCTCTGTTTAAATCATAAATGTTTCTGTCTTTGTTCCTTTTTCACGGTTACTCTCTTTTTCTTTCTTCTGTTTGTAAAAATGCCAAACATTTAGAAGCTTTGTTTACGAAAACAAGGCGCCACTGCTGCAGCAGCCCTGCCAAAAAGACATTTTCATCATCATCTTTGTGACTGCCAGAACTGTGGACATCTGAACACTTAGACTCTGAAATCGGCACTGATATCCCCTACGTCATCTCAGTAGAAGTACAAGATGACATAGCACACAGGGCTCTTATGTTAACCATGACAGAAGAGTTTTACCCACAGGAAGAATGGATACATGTATACACCGATGGGTACGCCAACAAGGGAGCCGGTATCTTCATGAATTCAGGGACTCGGACCACAACTGCCAGTGTTTCCACGGTCAAACACTGCACTAACTATGAACACACACAGAGAGTCACTCAAACAAGCTGCCTTGATAATGCATAAAACACATGACACACATGTTCAAGATCTTCCTCTGTTCTCCAGGCCCGGGCGATGACAAGCTTCCCCATCTGGTATGGCCGTCCTGTAAATCAGCAAAACCAGAACAGCAGTCCTCCAGGGGATACACGCTCACTGTGGAATGCCAGGAAACAAAACGGTAGATGGGCTACCAAACGAGGAGCCCAGGAAGACCAACCAGACAACGGCGTCGACTGCAGCGAAAAGTGTAGCATCATCAAGCTGACTCCTTACGCCACAGACAAAAAGGGACAACTAACTTTACGTCCAGCGAGCAACGAGTGATCCTGATCAGACTCCACACTGGCCACAACCGGCTCAACGTCCATATGAGCCACAAGTTCAAACTGACACCTTCACCATCCTGCCCCTGCGGTCAACAGGACCAGGTAGCCCAACACACTGAGCCATGTCGCCTGTGTCAGGTGCAAAGACTGGACACACGGCCAACTAAAATTCTTCCCTCCACCAAGTGCCATGGCAGCCAGCAGGAATCAAACAAAACAACAACAACACAAAAACAAAAACCGGCCACACATATTGTCACATGAAGCACAACAATGTAGACTTGGAACGAAAGAAGAAGAAAAGGTTATCTATTTAATCAGTGGATTTAAACAGTCAACGGCTGTGGATAGATACACAGTCAAGCACAAAATGCAAGACTCCGTGATGTATAAACATTTGTAAGATAAACAAACAAACACATAAATAATAACATCCGGCTTCCACGTTTGTTCTCCAAGTTATTTCGATGCCGAACAGACTAACTGTCTATGTGTTCAGACGCACGCGTGCTCATGTTATATATGTACCATACACACACGCGCGCGCGCGCGCACACACACACACACACACACACACACACACACACACACACACAACACACACACACACACACAAACACACACACACACACACACACACACACACACACACACACGTACGCACGTTCGCACGCAAGCACGCACGCGCTCACACATACATACATCAATTACATTACTAACCTTCATCACGAGGAGGAGACATGGCCGAGCCGACAGAGACACCAAACAGCACGGCACTACTAGAATTGTGTACCGGCACCCGCCGGAATTCCACCAAATATATACCGAGCACAGACCCCCAAACAAAACCGGTACGGCATAGTCACGTGGAAGAACAACCACAGACACATGTCCCTGGACACATGTGTTACCACAGGAGTTACCAATCTTGCTGATGGGTCAACTGTGGAAAGGATTACGTCTCAAGTTGCGAGGTACCACCCTTAGTAGAATCCCAAAGGTAACCACCTAATGTGGACGGTTCGTCAGCCAAGATCGGTGATCTCTCAAGGCTGTAAAACTATGTTCGCGATTTGTTTCAGTTTTCATCGTACTCGATGTGCTCCATCTAAATCTCCCATCAAATATCAGGCAAACTCCTTGAGCCTACGCAAAATCCCACACGCTGATATGAGCTTGAAATGGGGAGGGGGGGACCTGAGAAACACTGAACTGACATGTCCAGAATGATTGGAGCATCAAAATGACAACAAAAAGATCACCAACACGCGAATTTATTATCGGCACAAATTTTCGTCCAACTGGCCTTTGTCAAGCGTAAACATAAGACAACGCTGAACAAACAATAAACATCAAAATTAGCAGAAAAACAAAAACACTTCCCTGTTGTTCCATCGAGCAGGAGAATATGACCAATCGCCGTGGTGTTGTGGTTAGCGCAACGGACTAATGACTGGAAGGTTGTGGGTTCGAATCCCCATCAGTCCCTTCAAAAATCATTGTGAGATTTTTCGGCTCTAACCGGCTCCTACCCAGAGTTAGGCGTGCTATGGGCTCATTGGGAAGACTGGGACCACAAAGTCGAGTCTCATCCACTTCACGGATGCGTCACTGAGGGTATTGCTCAAGTCTTCTGACCAGCACGGCAGGTGTCTGTATGTCTCGGATCTGGTTGACGCCAGGATACATCATGATGGTAAGCGTAGAGTACAGCCCTGTCACGCAGTCTCAATCCACAGCATACTGTTTATCATCCTCATCGACATCATCCTCATCGCACTGTAAAAGCTGTTCCAGCTTCTGTGGTCATTAAGATGGCGTAGTAAACGGGACGGGAAAATAAAAGGAGAGCACATGAGAGCACAAAAGTAATCTCCCTGAGTGCAATGATCCTTAAAAAAAAAAAAAGGAATACGATTGATATGAAATCTTCAAATACTAGTGAGTATTGGTAACTGAATAGGGAAGAAAATCTGTCTTTAGAAAAGTGAGATGTCATGCCATATTATCATTATTATTTTAACCTGAAGAGGAACAGAATGACCAGCCCGCTAACCTGCTAAAATATATTACCATTATTATTATTATTATATTCATTATCATCATTATTGTTGTATTTATTATTATTATCATTATTATTATTATTATCATTTTTATTATTATTATTATTATCATTGACGCCCAATCAAAATTGCCCTAGGCGTGTACAAAATTCAATCAAATCAGTACACGAAGAAGTCAAACAACAAATCACGGCACAAGACTGAACACAGTCAAACTACAAATCACAGCACAAGAATGAACACAATCAAACAACAAATCACAGCACAAGACTGAACACAATCAAACAACAAATCACGGCACAAGATTGAACACAATCAAACAACAAATCACAGCACAAGACTGAACACAATCAAACAACAAATCACAGCACAAGAATGAACACAATCAAACAACAAATCACAGCACAAGACTGAACACAATCAAACTACAAATCACGGCACAAGACTGAACACAATCAAACAACAAATCACAGCACAAGACTGACACAATCAAACAACAAATCACGGCACAAGATTGAACACAATCAAACAACAAATCACAGCACAAGACTGAACACAATCAAACTACAAATCACAGCACAAGAATGAACACAATCAAACTACAAATCACGGCACAAGAATGAACACAATCAAACTACAAATCACGGCACAAGACTGAACACAACCAAACAACATATCATACACTCAAGCATATGGCATTCATTTTCAACAAAACAACATATCATACACTCAAGCATATGGCATTCATTTTCAACACAGTTCACAAATCACAAAATCAAAACGCGCGCACAGTATACGCAACAATCAGAATCAACACATCGAAAATGGATGAATTCAAAACACTTAATCCAACGCTACTCTCATTAACACACACAACAGACAAACAAAACGACATAAACACAACACCACATCACACAACGGACAAACAAAACGACATAAACACAACACCACCACATCACACAACAGAAAAACAAAACGACATAAACACAACAACAACACATCACACAACAGAAAAACAAAACGACATAAACACAACACCACCACATCACACAACAGAAAAACAAAACGACATAAACACAACACCACCACATCACACAACAGACAAACAAAACGACATAACACAAAAACCACATCACACAACGGACAAACAAAACGACATAAACACAACACCACATCACATAACGGACAAACAAAACGACATAAACACAACACCACACATCACACAACAGACAAACAAAACGACATAACCACAACACCACATCACACAACGGACAAACAAAACGACATAAACACAACACCACATCACACAACAGACAAACAAAACGACATAAACACAACACCACATCACACAACGGACAAACAAAACGACATAAACACAACACACATCACACAACAGACAAACAAAACGACATAAACACAACAACACATCACACAACAGACAAACAAAACGACATAAAACACACCACATCACACAACGGACAAACAAAACGACATAAACACCACATCACATAACGGACAAACAAAACGACATAAACACAACACCACCACATCACATAACGGACAAACAAAACGACATAAACACAACACCACCACATCACATAACGGACAAACAAAACGACATAAACACAACAACAACACATCACATAACGGACAAACAAAACGACATAAACACAACAACAACACATCACACAACAGACAAACAAAAAGACATAAACACAAAAACAATCAACAACAGACAAACAAAACACATAACACAACAACAAACAACAAACGACAAAACACATAACAACACCAACACATCACAAACAGACAAACAAAACGACATAAAACAACAAAAACACATCACATAACAGGACAAACAAAACGACATAAACACAACAACAACACATCACACAACAGGACAAACAAAACGACATAAACACACAACAACACATCACACAACAGACAAACAAAACGACATAAACACAACAACACATACACACAGACAAACGACAAACACAAACGACCATCAAAACACAAACAAAACACATAACACAACAAACATCACAACGACAAACCAAAACAACAAAAAAAAAAACAAAAAAAACAAAAAAAACAACAACAAAAACAACACAAACAAAACCAAAAAACAAAAACAAAACACAAACAAAAACACAACACAAAAAAAAAAAACACAAAACAAACAAAAACCACCAACCAACAAAACAAACACAAAAAAACAACAAAAACAAAACAAAAACACAAACCCACAAAACCAACACAAAACAACAAAACCACACAAAAACAAAACAACAAAACCAAACAACCAAAACACAAAAACAAAACAACAACAAAACAACAACACAACACACACAACAAACAACAAAACAAACAACCCCAAAACAACAACAAAAAACAAACACACCAACAACAAACACAAAAAAAACAAACAAAACACAAAACAAAAAACAAACAAAACAACAAACACAACCCAACAAAAAAAACAACAAACACACACACAAAACAACAACATCAACACAACACAACACAAACAACAAAAACCAACAAAACACAACAAAACACAAACAACAAAAACAACAAAAAACCAAAAACACAAAAACACAAAACAAAACAAAACAAACAACACAAAACAACCAACACAAAAACAAACCAAACAAAAAAAACCAACAAAACAACAAACACAACAAACAACAAAACAAAAAACAACAACACAACAAAAACAACACACAAAACAACAAAACCAAAACAACAAAACAAAAAAAACAAAAAACAAAAACAAAACAAAAAACAACAAACAACAACAAAAACAAAAAACACAACACAAAAAAACAACACACAAAAAACACACAACAAAACAAAAAACCAACACACAAAACAAAACAAAAACAAAACAACAACAGACAAACAAAAACAAAAACACACACAAACAAAAACAACAAAAAACCACAAAAAAAAAACAACAAAAAACAAAAACAACAACAACAAACAACACAAACAAAAACAACAAAACAAACCAAAAACAAAACAAAACAACAACAAACACAAAACAACACACAAAACAACAACAACAAAACAAAAAAAAAAACAAAACAAACAAAAACACCAACAAACAACAAAAAACAAACAAAAACAAACCAAACAAAAAAACAACCAACACAACAAAAAACACAAAACACAAACAAAAAACAACCAAACAAAACAAAAAAACAAAACAAAAACAAAAACACAACACAAAAAACACAACAAAAAAACAACCAAAAACAAAACAAACAGACAAACAAAACGACATAAACACAACAACACAATCACATAACAGACAAACAAAACGACATAAACACACAACAACAACACATCACATAACAGACAAACAAAACGACATAAACACAACAACAACACATCACACAACAGACAAACAAAACGACATAAACACAACAACAACACATCACACAACAGACAAACAAAACGACATAAACACAAAACAACAACACATCACAAACAGACAAACAAAACGACATAAACACAACAACAACAACACATCACACAACAGACAAACAAAACGACATAAACACAACAACACTACATCACACAACAGACAAACAAAACGACATAAACACAACAACAACAACACATCACACAAGCAGACAAACAAAACGACATAAACACAACAACAACAACACATCACACAACAGACAAACAAAACGACATAAACACAACAACAACAACACATCACACAACAGACAAACAAAACGACATAAACACAACAACACTACATCACACAACAGACAAACAAAACGACATAAACACAACAACAACAACACATCACACAACAGACAAACAAAACGACATAAACAACACAACAACACCAACACATCACATAACAGACAAAACAAAACGACATAAACACAACAACAAACACATCACATAACAGACAAACAAAACGACATAAAACACAACAACAACACATCACATAACAGACAAACAAAACGACATAAACACAACAACAACAACACATCACATGACAGACAAACAAAACGACATAAACACAACAACAACAACACATCACATAACAGACAAACAAAACGACATAAACACAACAACAACACATCACATAACAGACAAACAAAACGACATAAACACAACAACAACAACACATCACATAACAGACAAACAAAACGACATAAACACAACAACAACAACACACATCACATAACAGACAAACAAAACGACATAAACACAACAACACATCACAAACAACACAAAACGACATAAACACACAAAACAAACACATCCACACAACAAACAAATACGACATAAAAAACACAAACAAACAACATCACACACAACAAACAAAACGACATAAACCCACAGAACTAAAAAAACAACAAAAAAACATGCGTTGAAAGCAAAGTGGCCGCCATGCTTATGGATGACAACTGAAACTTGATACTTTGATCTGTTGATATGTAATGCGCATGACGTCATTTGTTATTGCATGATGAAAATGAACAAACTACCTGTGTATGTCACTTTTTTCTTGCTTTCTGTTTGTAATGATTTTTTTTATTTCATGCAAGTGTACATGACACAGATTTGTAGGTGTGATGCATGTATGATCAATTTTTTTCAACTGTATATATATCTTCATTCTGTTCAACTGTATGTATCTTCATTCTGTTCAACTGTATGTATGTTCATTTTGTTCAACTGTATATATATCTTCATTCTGTTCAACTGTATGTATCTTCATTCTGTTCAACTGTATGTATGTTCATTTTGTTCAACTGTATATATATCTTCATTCTGTTCAACTGTATGTATCTTCATTCTGTTCAACTGTATGTATGTTCATTTTGTTCAACTGTATGTATGTTCATTTTGTTCAACTGTATGTATGTTCATTTTGTTCAACTGTACGCATGTTCATTTTGTTCTACTGTATGTATGTTCTTTTTGTTCAACTGTATGTATGTTCATTTTGTTCAACTGTATGTATGTTCATTTTGTTCAACTGTATGTATGTTCATTTTGTTCAACTGTATGTATGTTCATTTTGTTCTACTGTATGTATGTTCATTTTGTTCTACTGTATGTATGTTCATTTTGTTCTACTGTATGTATGTTCATTTTGTTCAACTGTATGTTCATTTTGTTCTACTGTACAACTGTATGTTCATTTTGTTCAACTGTATGTATGTTCTTTTTGTTCTACTGTATGTATGTTCTTTTTGTTCAACTGTATGTTCATTTTGTTCAACTGTATGTATGTTCATTTTGTTCAACTGTATGTTCATTTTGTTCTACTGTATGTATGTTCATTTTGTTCTACTGTATGTTCATTTTGTTCTACTGTATGTATGTTCATTTTGTTCTACTGTATGTTCATTTTGTTCTACTGTATGTATGTTCATTTTGTTCAACTGTATGTATGTTCATTTTGTTCAACTGTATGTTCATTTTGTTCTACTGTATGTATGTTCTTTTTGTTCTACTGTATGTATGTTCATTTTGTTCAACTGTATGTATGTTCATTTTGTTCTACTGTATGTATGTTCATTTTGTTCAACTGTATGTATGTTCATTTTGTTCAACTGTATGTATGTTCATTTTGTTCTACTGTATGTATGTTCATTTTGTTCAACTGTATGTATGTTCATTTTGTTCAACTGTATGTATGTTCATTTTGTTCAACTGTATGTATGTTCATTTTGTTCAACTGTATGTATGTTCATTTTGTTCTACTGTATGTATGTTCATTTTGTTCAACTGTATGTATGTTCTTTTTGTTCTACTGTATGTATGTTCTTTTGTTCTACTGTATGTATGTTCTTTTGTTCTACTGTATGTATGTTCTTTTGTTCAACTGTATGTATGTTCATTTTGTTCTACTGTATGTATGTTCTTTTTGTTCTACTGTATGTATGTTCATTTTGTTCTACTGTATGTATGTTCTTTTTGTTCTACTGTATGTATGTTCTTTTGTTCTACTGTATGTATGTTCTTTTTGTTCAACTGTATGTATGTTCATTTTGTTCTACTGTATGTATGTTCATTTTGTTCAACTGTATGTATGTTCATTTTGTTCAACTGTATGTTCATTTTGTTCTACTGTATGTATGTTCTTTTTGTTCTACTGTATGTATGTTCTTTTTGTTCTACTGTATGTATGTTCTTTTTGTTCTACTGTATGTATGTTCATTTTGTTCAACTGTATGTATGTTCATTTTGTTCAACTGTATGTATGTTCATTTTGTTCAACTGTATGTATGTTCATTTTGTTCAACTGTATGTTCTTTTTGTTCTACTGTATGTATGTTCTTTTTGTTCTACTGTATGTATGTTCATTTTGTTCAACTGTATGTATGTTCATTTTGTTCTACTGTATGTATGTTCATTTTGTTCAACTGTATGTATGTTCTTTTTGTTCTACTGTATGTATGTTCATTTTGTTCTACTGTATGTTCATTTTGTTCTACTGTATGTATGTTCATTTTGTTCTACTGTATGTATGTTCATTTTGTTCAACTGTATGTATGTTCATTTTGTTCTACTGTATGTATGTTCATTTTGTTCTACTGTATGTATGTTCATTTTGTTCTACTGTATGTTCTTTTTGTTCAACTGTATGTATGTTCTTTTTGTTCTACTGTATGTATGTTCATTTTGTTCAACTGTATGTTCTTTTTGTTCAACTGTATGTATGTTCATTTTGTTCAACTGTATGTATGTTCATTTTGTTCTACTGTATGTATGTTCATTTTGTTCAACTGTATGTTCATTTTGTTCAACTGTATGTATGTTCATTTTGTTCTACTGTATGTATGTTCATTTTGTTCAACTGTATGTTCATTTTGTTCTACTGTACAACTGTATGTTCATTTTGTTCTACTGTATGTATGTTCATTTTGTTCAACTGTATGTATGTTCATTTTGTTCAACTGTATGTATGTTCATTTTGTTCAACTGTATGTATGTTCATTTTGTTCAACTGTATGTATGTTCATTTTGTTCAACTGTATGTTCATTTTGTTCTACTGTACAACTGTATGTTCATTTTGTTCTACTGTATGTATGTTCATTTTGTTCAACTGTATGTTCATTTTGTTCAACTGTATGTTCATTTTGTTCAACTGTATGTATGTTCATTTTGTTCAACTGTATGTATGTTCATTTTGTTCAACTGTATGTATGTTCATTTTGTTCAACTGTATGTATGTTCATTTTGTTCAACTGTATGTTCATTTTGTTCAACTGTATGTTCATTTTGTTCAACTGTATGTTCATTTTGTTCAACTGTATGTATGTTCATTCTGTTCAGCTGTATGTATGTTCATTTTGTTCAACTGTATGCATGTTCATTTTGTTCAACTGTATGTTCATTTTGTTCAACTGTATGTTCATTTTGTTCAACTGTATGTTCATTTTGTTCAACTGTATGTTCATTTTGTTCAACTGTATGCATGTTCATTTTGTTCAACTGTATGTTCATTTTGTTCAACTGTATGCATGTTCATTTTGTTCAACTGTATGTTCATTTTGTTCAACTGTATGCATGTTCATTTTGTTCAACTGTATGCATGTTCATTTTGTTCAACTGTATGCATGTTCATTTTGTTCTACTGTATGTATGTTCATTTTGTTCAACTGTATGCATGTTCATTTTGTTCAACTGTATGTTCATTTTGTTCAACTGTATGCATGTTCATTTTGTTCAACTGTATGCATGTTCATTTTGTTCAACTGTATGCATGTTCATTTTGTTCTACTGTATGTTCATTTTGTTCAACTGTATGCATGTTCATTTTGTTCTACTGTATGTTCATTTTGTTCAACTGTATGCATGTTCATTTTGTTCAACTGTATGCATGTTCATTTTGTTCAACTGTATGTATGTTCATTCTGTTCTACTGTATGTTCATTTTGTTCAACTGTATGTATGTTCATTTTGTCAATCTTATTATTGTTAGCCCGATTACATTTTGCCATTTTCGTCCGTGTGTTTGTGTTTGTATCTAGTCAAATATGAATTTAAAACAAGTTTAAGAAAAGGAAGTAAAGTAAAATAGAAATATTTGAGTAAAAACAAATCAACAAATATACAACTCTTCATGTCCATGGTCATATGAAGAACCGGCAGTTGCCAATACAAAAGAGTGGTGTTCCCTTCCATTCTCATTATTGTCGTAGACATGTTCTTGTTTTCACTACATGACATCTCTTTTGCTTTCTGTGTCAGTGTCATATCTTCCTCTTTCTTATTTTAATGAAAGCAACAACAAACAAACAGGCCTTGTTTATCTGTTTCCGGCATACCATCGTTATTGTTGTGTCTGTTTCAGAGAAACCAAAACCACACGAAAGTAGAATGAGAACGCGAATATAATAAACAAAAACGAGACATGCACAAATGATATATTTGTTTATCAAATACATGTTGGCATTGTTTTCCGTGTTTTTCTGGTTCCTGTCTACGTGAACGGTGTAGTCACTTAGCTGTAGATTTCCTGTTGTGTTCTGTCAGTCTCGTGTTTTCCCTTGTGTTTGATGAAGTAGGTGTTGATAACAATCGCTCATTCTCTCTAATCAAGCATGCCCTGATTTCCCACTAATTGCAGTCATTGCATAACGTTAGCAATTTATCTATCCCCCTGGGGATGCCGGAGGCTCTTTCAGTATAAACACTGCCCCCCCCCCCCCCTCCTGGAAATTCTGTGCTAGAAATTTTCCCTTTTCTGTCACTCTCTTTGTTTCTGCCTTACTTTTTTTCCTTTCTATTATCTCTTCATATCATTTTCTGCCTTGCTGATCCATTCACCTGTAAGTTTTCCATAGTCTTACGATTTTATGCTTTTTCTTAGGATTGATAATTTGGTATTACAACTTCATGCTCTCTCTTAGAATTGATTATTGTGTACATGTCTTAGCAGCATTTTTTTTGCTCTAAGCAAATGTGATGTGCAGAAGCAATTTCTGGTAGATGCACATCAGAGATAACCGGCGGAATCGGCCAAGCCAAAACAGCATTCGGGAAGATGACAGACATTCTTGCCAACAAATGCCTATCAATTAACACCAGGAAGAGAGTTCTTAAATGTTATATAGAACCAATACTGTTGTACGGATGTGAGGCGTGGACAGTCAACAGACAAGGCCAGAACAAGATTGAGGCAGCCGAGATGTGGTTTCTTAGAAGAATGTTGAGAGTTCCATGGACAGCAGAGAAACAAATGATTCAGTCTTGATGGAGACAGACACAAGTAGATCACTCATAAGAGAGACTAGGAAAAGACAGGCAACATTTAAAGGCCATTTTATGAGGAAGGGGGATTTGGAGCACCTGGTCACAACGGGAAAGCTGGAGGGAAAGAGAGCACGGGGTAGACCCAGGGAGAGAATGCTGGACGGATTTGCAGAGTGGCTGGGGACGAGGGGGATGGGAGAGATGCTAGGGGCAACGAGAGATAGAGACAGATGGAAGTCCATGATGGCCAACGCCGTGCGGCAGGGCACCTGATGATGATGATGATGATGATGTATACAGCATGACTGATTTAAACAGAAGAACCTGCTTTGCAGGGAGGGAAAAAACGTTGACTCCATCAAAACAATCTGCACATTAGTGAGAGCAGCAAACATCCTGTTTTTGTATTGCAAACTAGGGTTGAACTCAAGACATCAGATCCTGAATCCATGGTTCACAAAGTCATGTCAATTGAGCCACTAGCCCTAGCCCCCCCCCCCCCCCCCCCCCTGCCCACAACTGTGCACCGCACTTACGTCACAAAACCGCCACGCCGCTCATTTCGGCTATCTAACAACCGCCGATTTTTCGCCAAAAGTGAGGTGACCACGACAGCAGGGCATAAAGGCCACAGAATCCGAGACATTTTTTTTTTCATAGTGCCATAGTGATGAAAATGGGGATGACAGTTATGATGCTATGAACTTTCCATTTTCAACTGAGACTGCGTCACAAGGTGGAGTACTACGCTTACCTTCAACATTTCTCCTGGCGTCAACCACATCAAGGGGATACTGACATACTATCACAGTCACGAAATCTGAGCAATGATGTATCCGCAAAATCCACATCCAACTGTGTGGTCCTAATGTTCATGACGAGACCATAGCACGCTCACCTCTGAGCAAGAGCCGAAAAATTCCACCATAATTTCTTTGATCCGATGGAGGCTCAAACCCCCGACCTCCCTGTCAGCATACCGTTGTGCTGACCACTTCAGCCAGATATAATCAACACCACTCTGCTTCCTATGTAATCAGTGACTGTATCTAATCGTAGTTAGTGATAGTATCTAAATGTGATTAGTGATTGTATCTAAATGTAATTAGTGATTGTATCTAATCAATGTTATTAGTGCTTGTATCTAATCGTAGTTAGTGATAGTATCTAAATGTGATTAGTGATTGTATCTAAATGTAATTAGTGATTGTATCTAATCAATGTGATTATGCTTGTATCTAATCGTAGTTAGTGATAGTATCTAAATGTGATTAGTGATTTTATCTAAATGTAATTAGTGATTGTATCTAATCAATGTGATTAGTGTTGTATCTAATCGTAATTAGTGATAGTATCTAAATGTGATTAGTGATTGTATCTAAATGTAATTAGTGATTGTATCTAATCATGTGATTAGTGATTGTATCTAATCAATGTGATTAGTGATTGTATCTAATCAATGTGATTAGTGATTGTATCTAATCAATGTGATTAGTGCTTGTATCAAATGTATCACTATATCGATTCAATGTAATAAGCAAATGAATCTAATTAATGTAGTTAGTGATGGTATCTTCATGTAATTAACTATTCATCTAATTAATGTAATAATTGATTTATCTTAATAATGTAATTAGCGGTTGAATCTAATTGACGTAATTAGTGATTGCATCTAAATGTATCTAATAAATGTAATCAGTGATTTACTTAAATGTAATTAGCGATTGCATCTAACTGTAATAAGTGATTTATCTACATGGAATTAGTAATTGTATCTAATTGCAATTAGTGATCTACACAATTGTAATTAGTGATCGTATTTAAGTAACGTAATTAATGTTTGTATTTAAATTAATCCGTGATTGTATTCATGTATTTAATGATTGTATTTAAATGTAATCAATGATTGTGTCCAAATATAAATGTTATCAGTTATTGTATCTAATTGTAATTAGTGATTGCATTTAATTGTACAACAACTAAGTGCGCACATCATGGGAGGATTGCCAGGTGGCACGGAGTGTCTGGCACATTCTACAGCAAATGAACTACAACGTAAAAGCATCACCATCACCAATAACATCAACAAAACACATGCACGGATACGCAAGCACACACCCGCATACGCGCAAGCACACATACACGCCCACACATGCAAGCATACACACACGCGCACACACACACATATACACGCACCCACACGTAAGCATGCACACACACATGCGCGCGTGCACACGCACGCGCACACACAAACACACCACACACACATACACACACACACACACAACAAAATACCATCACGAAATTAAAGCAAAATGTACCGGTACAACAAAACCCTGCTTTTGCTTAAGCACAAGACCGAAGCCACTTTAATAATAAATCGTTTATTTGTAACAAATGTATCTTTCCATGACCCACCCATCTCTCTCTCTCTCTCTCTCTCTCTCTCTCTCTCTCTCTCTCTCTCTCTCTCTCTCTCTCTCTCTGTGTTTTCTTGATACTACTAAAACACTCATTTAATTATAATAATTAATTAATAATTACAATATTTTATATAGCGCAAAATCTTGATAAAATCAAATCTAAGCGCTGAGCATTTCTGCGTTTGTTCTCTCAAGACTGGATCACTGTAATTCCCTTCTTCCTGGCTGTCCACAGAATCTTCTCCTCCGACTTCAGAAAGTATAAAACAACACGGCTCAACTAATCTTCAGATGCTGTAAATCACGTCACTCCCTTGCTTCTTTCTCTTCACTGTTTCCCCACCGAAAAACGGATTAACTACAAACTCGCTCTGCTGTGCTTTAAATCCCTGAATGGTCTGGTTCCTTCCTATCTTGCTGATCTTCTTCACCTATACGCTCCATCACTACAGTCGGGCCCCTCATCTGATACTCATCTTCTCCGCATCCCTCAGTTTCGTACCCAGACCGCTGGCCAACGTTCATTCTTCTTCCAGGCACTACCTTCAGGCAACACACTTCCTATCCCTCCGCAGTTCTGATCTGTCATCGGTCAAATCCTCTCTAAAAACTACTTTTTTCACATCTTGATAAACAGTCCTTTCATTAGCCCTCTTCTGTTGCGCCTGGCGCGCGGCGCGCTTGTGTATTTGTTAATGTAAACTTGCATGAGCTGGCAGATGTATAATACTGGTGCTGTTTGACTTGTACATTTTTGTTTTCTTTCTACGCGTTTTTGTAATTGTAAGGCATAGGGTTTCTGTAAAGACTGAGTGCCACATATACTCATTATTATTATCATTACTATTATTACTACTACTACTACTACTACTACTACTACTACTACTAGTAGTAGTAGTAGTACGGTAGTAGTAGTAGTATCATCATCAACATTATTGTTATTAATATTAATATCATCATCATCATCATCATATATGATCATCATCATCATTATTATTATTATTTATATTATTTTTTTTATTACAACTATCATTATCATCATCACATTACTATTATTATCATAATTATTATTATTATTATTATTATCACTTTCTTGGTTTTAATAATACCGTTTTGTTCATTCGTTTGTTAAATCCTAAACACACTACTTGTATATAAGGACAAGCAATGAATGTTTTTGAAAAGAAGCATTACAATAGTGTCCCCCTTCACTACAAGACTGAGCCTTAAAGGCGGAGAGACATGCTGTATGCAAATCGGTACGTCTTTCTGATATTCTTATGTTAATATGTTTTGCAGATATAAGAAAATGGAAATTTACATTGCACACGTTACTGCAACTACGCTTCATGGTTACTGCCTTCTATATATGTCTGTGTTTGCATTTGTTCCTTGTTCAAACTACACTTTTTGACAGACTGAAAGAAAGAAAATTCGTTCATTTCAGAGTCAGCATTTCGGTTTGTATGAAGTAAGAAAAGTAAGAACTGAGTGCTAAGGGGGAGGGGGGGAATGGGGGGATGGGGGGGGTGAAGGTTGGATTATTCTTAAGCAGTCTGAAACAAATTGCTGACATTTCATTTTCAGGTGGCGTGAGATGTCACAAAGACACACACACACACAACACACGCACAGACATACACAGACATACACACACACACAACACACACAAACACACACACACACACAAAACACACACACACACACACACAGACACACACACACACACACACAGACCACACACACACACAACACACACCAACACACACACACACACACACACACACACAGACACACACACACAGACAACACACACACACAGACATACACACACACACACAGACACAACACACACAGACCACAGACACACACACACACACACACAGACACACACACACACGACACACACACACACACACGACACACACACATACACACACAGACACACACACACACACACACACACAACACAGACACACACACACACACAACACACAACACACACACACAGCACACACAAACACACACACACACACACACACACACACCACACACACACACATTAAATCACGAAAGTTGGCATTTTTTCTGTGCTGTTGTTGTGAACGTGGAGAAGAACCAAGTGTTAATTGCAGCATTGTCTGCAAGGCACCAAGTGTCCCTGGCTCTATAGTTCGGGTCTTAATCAACGACATAACGCCTGGAAAACGAAGTATTCACTAGGGCCTCGCTATTTTATTCAAGGTTGCTATTTTGTTTCTTGGTTATCTCTTCGTCAAGCAGACCATGAAAGCCCAAATCCGGTTCTTCTGTTGAAACTGTTCACACTGATAGTCGAGCCCTTTGGAAGAGCATTCCACTGGGCTCATTGGCGCCAGACGGTGATGTCATCATTCGTTAGATATTGGCGTGGGAGAAGCAAGAAAGAGTTCTGAAACACCAATGACCAAAACTGTTTTCTCTTTACCCTTACCTGTTTCCTTTCTCACACCGTAACGGTTTCCTTGTATCAACACCCTCATCCTTTTCCTAAAACAGCATCACATCTTGTGCGATAAATTGGACGGAGTAGTCAACGCCAGGGGCATCTCCTTAGATTATGTGCGCGAATGCATCGGTATATGTACTTAATTTTCTTTTCCTTTTTCCCCCCTGTTGAAGTATTGTGTGTGTTTTGAAACAGTTATAGCCCTGATATGGCTTTACGAAGTCGGCTGAGCTGTAAACAAAAATAACTGTAAATAACAGCAGCACACCTGGTTCACAAATATATTGTGTGACATGATTTCCCTTCAAAAGGAATTTCATGACTGGCGGCATAATCATGTTATTGTTACTGATGTCGATGCTATTTCTGCGTTTGTTAAGAACTTTATTTACAGAAGGAAAGCTTTGTGGCAATGTTTTTGATTTTGTTGATCATTTTATTCACGGAAAAAGAATTATGGGGCAACGAAAAGAAATTGTTAGAAAACCCACCTTGTATTCAGAGGCTATTTGAGGCATTGTTAAAACCCTATTCTTGTATCAAGATCACAGGACTAGCTATTTGAGGTGTTATCATGTTCGGAAAAAAGGAAAGTAAGCATTCTATCTGAAAAGGTCCAGAAGCTGTACGTGTTTACCCACACTTGTTTGGCTGATGCGCAACACTTCCCTCGCCCTCTACCCCTTGACTCTAAATGAACGTCAAGAACATTACCCAGAAATGCTCCAAGGGAGTCCGCTTGTACAATTCAAACTTGTTCACGTTAGAGACACACCAGTCACCGTGGTGTAGTGGTTAGCGTAACGGACTACAAACTGTAAGGTTGTCGGTTCGATTCCCCATCAGTCTTGTCAAAATCACTGTGGGATTTTTCGGCTCCAAATGGCTCATACCTAAAGTGGAAAGTGCTGCGGGCTCATTTGGGAAGACTGGGACCACACAGTCGAGTCTCATCCACTTCACTGATGCGTCATTGAGGGTGTTGCTAAAATCCTCTGACCCAATACCGCAGGTGTCTATGTCTCGGACTTTGTTGACGCAAGAACATGTCAAGACAGTAAGCGTACAGCACAGCCCTGTCACACTGTTTCAATCCAAGATGGAATTCCATAGTATCTGGATTATAATCTCATTCATCATCATAGCATTATCAAAAAATGTCTCAGTTTTTATGGTCTTTAAGGTAGTGTAGAAAATGGAACTCCCAAAAAAATCACAGACGCCAAACAAGCTACATTAAACAAACAATGAAGCAGAAGACTGGTGTAGATGATTGAAATGTCCTCATGTCCACGCAAGATCTTCAGTGATGATGTTCCTTAGGACACAACAGTCCGGGCAGCCTTCGGTAAGTCCATGGTGTTTAAAAAGGACGCCATCATAATATCCCGAAACTCGCGACTTCTTTGATGACAAAAGATGAACCATCAATCAGGCATTACCCTGGACTCAGGCTGGGCAAAGGTGAAGTGTAAAGATACACATGGGCCGGTGGTAGATATATCGACCAGAATCTGTTGGCCTATTTGCTAAATGCTCTTCAACGGAATGAGACAGCAACTTTGACAAGTTCTATAGGCCTACAGGAAGAAACGATATTCACTTGTTTTGTATGTATTTATTTACTTATTCGTTTATTTATATATTTGTTTTTTCAAATGTTTGTTTGTTTATTCTTCTTCTTAAGATCACTACCGTTATCATTTGCCCATCATCATTATCATTATATCACATCATCATCATCATCATATTTTTGTATTATTAGCAATATGAACTAGAATTATCATCATCATCACCATCATCCCTAGCATCATTACTTTGTCGCAACAGGTAAAATTTGGGATATTTCCCCGGGGTAATTGCGTCGCCACAGCGAAAGGGTTAAGAAGTGAAAGGATCAAGACTGCTGTCAACACACGAACACACTAACGGACAGTCTGGAATGGAAGGTGCCTCAAGCCAACGACCGTTGTTCATTGACTGGCTGTTGGGGCAACTTTCTGCAGACACAGTTTATGTTTTCCTTTCCGTTTCTCATGATAACGTCTGAAATAAATTCCGTATGCACTGACGCCACTGGTGCCACGTGCACAGAAGCCCCATGAGCTGGCCAGGTTCTGATGTCCTGTCCTGCGTATGGGTTTTGTATCTGGCTAGCTATGGGTGTTGTATCTGGCTAGCTATGTGTGTTGTATCTGGCTAGCTATGGGTGTTGTATCTGGCTAGCTATGTGTGTTGTATCTGGCTAGCTATGTGTGTTGTATCTGGCTAGCTATGGGTGTTGTATCTGGCTAGCTATGGGTGTTGTATCTGGCTAGCTATGTGTGTTGTATCTGGCTAGCTATGGGTGTTGTATCTGGCTAGCTATGGGTGTTGTATCTGGCCAGCTATGGGTGTTGTATCTGGCCAGCTATGGGTGTTGTATCTGGCTAGCTATGGGTGTTGTATCTGGCTAGCTATGGGTTTTGTATCTGGCCAGCTATGGGTGTTGTATCTGGCTAGCTATGGGTGTTGTATCTGGCTAGCTATGGGTGTTGTATATGGCTAGCTATGGGTGTTGTATCTGGCTAGCTATGGGTGTTGTATCTGGCTAGCTATGGGTGTTGTATCTGGCTAGCTATGGGTTTTGTATCTGGCTAGCTATGGGTGTTGTATCTGGCTAGCTATGGGTGTTGTATCTGGCCAGCTATGGGTGTTGTATCTGGCTAGCTATGGGTGTTGTATCTGGCTAGCTATGGGTGTTGTATCTGGCCAGCTATGGGTGTTGTATCTGGCTAGCTATGGGTATTGTATCTGGCTAGCTATGGGTGTTGTATCTGGCTAGCTATGGGTATTGTATCTGGCCAGCTCTGGGTGTTGTATCTGGCCAGCTATGTGTGTTGTATCTGGCTAGCTATGGGTGTTGTATCTGGCCAGCTATGGGTTTTGTGTCTGGCTAGCTATGCGTTTTGTATCCTGTATTTGTACCAGTCTGTCATTGGAACAAACCTGGCTTCATTGTCATGACATGTGTATCTATGTATCTTATCTGTTTAAAAAAAAACAAAAAAACGGACCGACCGAAAATACAAGCAGCCATTAGGTGTAAAGTTATCTAAGCAACAGACACAGTGAACAAACACAATACAAGGGCAGACACAACCCGTAGATCATATTGGCCGGTTTTTGTACATGTTTATGGCTTATGTACGGTTTGTGTACATGTTTATGGCTTATGTACGGTTTGTGTACATGTTTATGGCTTATGTACGGTTTGTGTACATGTTTATGGCTTATGTACGGTTTATGTACATGTTTATGGCTTATGTACGGTTTGTGTACATGTTTATGGCTTATGTACGGTTTGTGTACATGTTTATGGCTTATGTACGGTTTGTGTACATGTTTATGGCTTATGTACGGTTTGTGTACAGGTTTATGGCTTATGTACGGTTTGTGTACATGTTTATGGCTTATGTACGGTTTGTGTACAGGTTTATAGCTTATGTACGGTTTGTGTACATGTTTATGGATTATGTACGGTTTGTGTACATGTTTATGGCTTATGTACGGTTTGTGTACATGTTTATGGCTTATGTACGGTTTGTGTACATGTTTATGGCTTATGTACGGTTTGTGTATAGGTTTATGGCTTATGTACGGTTTATGTATAGGTTTATGGCTTATGTACGGTTTGTGTACAGGTTTATAGCTTATGTACGGTTTGTGTACATGTTTATGGCTTATGTACGGTTTGTGTATAGGTTTATGGCTTATGTACGGTTTATGTACAGGTTTATGGCTTATGTACGGTTTATGTATAGGTTTATGGCTTATGTACGGTTTATGTACATGTTTATGGCTTATGTACGGTTTGTGTACAGGTTTATGGCTTATGTACGGTTTTGTGTACAGGTTTATGGCTTATGTACGGTTTGTGTACAGGTTTATGGCTTATGTACGGTTTGTGTACAGGTTTATGGCTTATGTACGGTTTGTGTATAGGTTTATGGCTTATGTACGGTTTATGTATAGGTTTATGGCTTATGTACGGTTTGTGTACATGTTTATGGCTTATGTACGGTTTGTGTACATGTTTATGGCTTATGTACGGTTTGTGTACATGTTTATGGCTTATGTACGGTTTGTGTACATGTTTATGGCTTATGTACGGTTTGTGTATAGGTTTATGGCTTATGTACGGTTTATGTACAGGTTTATGGCTTATGTACGGTTTATGTACATGTTTATGGCTTATGTACGGTTTATGTACATGTTTATGGCTTATGTACGGTTTATGTACAGGTTTATGGCTTATGTACGGTTTGTGTACAGGTTTATGGCTTATGTACGGTTTGTGTACAGGTTTATGGCTTATGTACGGTTTATGTACATGTTTATGGCTTATGTACGGTTTGTGTACAGGTTTATGGCTTATGTACGGTTTGTGTATAGGTTTATGGCTTATGTACGGTTTATGTACAGGTTTATGGCTTATGTACGGTTTATGTACAGATTTATGGCTTATGTACGGTTTGTGTACAGGTTTATGGCTTATGTACGGTTTGTGTACAGGTTTATGGCTTATGTACGGTTTATGTACATGTTTATGGCTTATGTACGGTTTGTGTACAGGTTTATGGCTTATGTACGGTTTGTGTACAGGTTTATGGCTTATGTACGGTTTGTGTACAGGTTTATAGCTTATGTACGGTTTGTGTACATGTTTATGGCTTATGTACGGTTTGTGTACATGTTTATGGCTTATGTACGGTTTGTGTACATGTTTATGGCTTATGTACGGTTTATGTACAGGTTTATGGCTTATGTACGGTTTGTGTACAGGTTTATGGCTTATGTACGGTTTGTGTACATGTTTATGGCTTATGTACGGTTTATGTACAGGTTTATGGCTTATGTACGGTTTGTGTACATGTTTATGGCTCATGTACGGTTTATGTACAGGTTTATGGCTTATGTACGGTTTGTGTAAGGTTTATGGCTTATGTACGGTTTATGTACAGGCTTGTGGCTTATGTACGGTTTGTGTACAGGTTTATGGATTATATACGGTTTGTGTACATGTTTATGGTTTGTGCCATGATCCTTTTGGATGTTCTTCCATTTGCACAGTAACAGTGTAAATACAGACTGTACTGTACATGTAAACCATCTGGGTTGTTTGTTTGTTTGTTTGTTTGTTTGTTTGTTTGTTTTCAAGACGTATTCATTGCATTCGGACAATTCCATATTGTTCCACCCAATCTGCCAGCAGTAATCTGGCAGACACAGATGGTGCAAAACTGTCTTAAAATGGGGAGGAGAAAGAGAAGGGATCTATGAAACACTAAGCTGATACCACCAGAATTATGGCAACATAAGATGGGCAGCGAATTGCCTAGCTTTTCAATGTTGCGGGCTTGAATTGAACTTGAGTTATCAAACCTTTTTAGACCACTCACCGTGGTGTAGTGGTTAGCGCAACGGACTAACGACTAGAAGGTTGTGGGTTCGAATCCCCATCATCCCTTCAAAAATCATTGTGGGGGTTTTCGGCTCTAACCGGCTCCTATCCACAGTTGGGCGTGCTATGGGCTCATTGGAAAGACTGGGACCACACAGTCGAGTCTCATCCACTTCACGGATGCATCATTGAGAGTTGCTCAAATCTTCTGACCAGCGCCGCAGGTGTTTGTATATCTCGGGCCTGGTTAACGCCAGGATATATGATAGTAAGCGTAGAGTACAGTCCTGTCACGCAGTCTCAATCCTGGATGGAACTCATAGCATCATGATTATAATCCTCATCGACATCATCATCATCGCATTATAAAAACTGTGCCAGCTTCTGCGGTCATCAAGGTGGCGTGGAAAATGAGACGGAAAAAAAAGGTAAGCATAAAGGTAACCCTTCTGAGTGCGGTGATCCTCAAGAGAGAGAGAGAGAGAGAGAGAGAGAGAGAGAGAGAGAGAGAGAGAGAGAGAGAGAGAGAGAGGAGAGAGAGAGAGAGAGAGAGTTATCAGATCCCGATTTCACGGTAAGCGTGAATTGTGAATTGAGATCTTTGACTGCAAGTGGTCATAATTCTTCAAATCTTCCACCGCTGTTTCTGAAAAAAAAAAAAACCAAAGTGACTGCCAGCGTTCAAGCAAACAGGAACCAGAAAAACACAAAAACAGAATCAAAACGCGTATTTAATCTAACGTAACAAGACAGCCCTCCCGCCCCCCGCCCCCCCCCCCCCTTTTTTTTTTCCGCTCGACAAAATGGCTATCGAGTGGCGTCGGGAGCTCGGGAGGTGATTGTCCGGAGATTGGCGAGGCACTGGTGCTCTGGGTCCCAAACAGCACTCTCGGGTGTTTCTTGTTTATCAATAGAACAAGACAGGCCCAGAATTTCGGCCAACTGGCCTTTATCAAGCGTATATATAATGTACTACACTTGGCAGAAAAAAACAGCAGACAACTTCCCTAACGCGGCATAAAGCAAGACAAAATGTGACATAAAGAAATCTTCAGGAAGCTGTCTACTGTTTTTTTTCTGCTAAATTTTGTGCATTTAGATCTTTTTGTCTTTTGCGCACGCTTGACAAAGGTCACTTGACGAAAAATTTGCGCCTGTCTTCTTTTGTCTAGTTATTTTAAATACGCGTTCTGATTCTTTTTCTGTGTGTTTCTGGTTTCGCTGTTTTTCATAATCTTGTTGAACTTTTCTTATATGTAAGATGAACGATTACTGGACAACTTACCTCCTCCCTCCACTCTCTTACCCACCACCCCTTGTGTTGTTTAGGTCATTTATGTTTCAGCAGTTCCAAAATTATTTCTTGATACCACTACTCTATGAACAGTTATTGATATCACACTTACTCTATGAACAGTTCTTGATATCACACCCACTGTACGAACAAGGCTTGATATCACACCTAGTGTATGAACAAGGCTTGATATCACACCTAGTGTATGAACAAGGCTTGATATCACACCTACTGTATGAACAAGGCTTGATATCACACCTACTGTACGAACAAGGCTTGATATCACACCTAGTGTACGAACAAGTCTTGATATCACACCTACTGTACGAACAAGGCTTGATATCACACCTAGTGTATGAACAAGGCTTGATATCACACCTACTGTATGAACAAGGCTTGATATCACACCTACTGTATGAACAAGGCTTGATATCACACCTACTGTACGAAGAAGGCTTGATATCACACCTAGTGTATGAACAAGGCTTGATATCACACCTAGTGTATGAACAAGGCTTGATATCACACCCACTGTACGAACAAGTCTTGATATCACACCTACTGTACGAACAAGGCTTGATATCACACCTAGTGTACGAACAAGTCTTGATATCACGTCTACTGTACGAACAAGTCTTGATATCACACCTACTGTACGAACAAGGCTTGATATCACACCTACTGTACGAACAAGGCTTGATATCACACCTACTGTACGAACAAGGCTTGATATCACACCTACTGTACGAACAAGGCTTGATATCACACCTACTGTACTAACAAGGCTTGATATCACACCTAGTGTACGAACAAGGCTTGATATCACACCTACTGTACTAACAAGGCTTGATATCACACCTACTGTACTAACAAGGCTTGATATCACACCTAGTGTACTAACAAGGCTTGATATCACACCTACTGTACTAACAAGGCTTGATATCACACCTACTGTACTAACAAGGCTTGATATCACACCTACTGTACTAACAAGGCTTGATATCACACCTACTGTACGAACAAGGCTTGATATCACACCTACTGTACTAACAAGGCTTGATATCACACCTAGTGTACGAACAAGGCTTGATATCACACCTACTGTACTAACAAGGCTTGATATCACACCTACTGTACTAACAAGGCTTGATATCACACCTACTGTACGAACAAGGCTTGATATCACACCTAGTGTACGAACAAGTCTTGATATCACGTCTACTGTACTAACAAGGCTTGATATCACCTACTGTACTAACAAGGCTTGATATCACACCTACTGTACTAACAAGGCTTGATATCACACCTACTGTACGAACAAGGCTTGATATCACGTCTACATGTACTCTACGAACAATTCTTGATATCACACCCACTGTACGAACAAGGCTTGATATCACGTCTACTGTACTAACAAGGCTTGATATCACACCTACATGTACTCTACGAACAATTCTTGATATCACACCCACTGTACGAACAAGGCTTGATATCACACCTCTCTACGAACAATTCTTGATATCACATTCACTGTACGAACAAGGCTTGATATCACACCTACTCTACGAACAATTCTTGATATCACATCCACTGTACGAACATTCTTTTTATCGTTGCATCAGTGATATTACCTTTGTGCTCACTTTTTTCCCACAATGTCATGATGATTATGTCGATCATGATGCTATGGAGTTCCATCTAGGATTGAGGCTGTACTCTACGCTTACTATCATAAGATATCCTGGCGTCAATCAGGCCCCAGAGATACAGACAACTGCGGTGCTGGTCAGAAGATTTGAGCAACACCCTCATTGACGCATCTGTGAAGTGGATGAGACTCGACCGTGTGGTCCCAGTCTTTCCAATGAGCCCATAGAACGTCCAACTCTGGGTAGGAGCCGGTTAGAGCCGAAAAATCCCACAATGATGGAGATTCGAACCCACAGCTTTCCAGTCGACAGTCCGTTGCGCTAACCACTACATCACGGTGACTGGTCTACGAACAATTCTTGATATCACACCTACTCTACGAACAAGACTCTTTTCTGCCTTTTGCTACGAATTGGTTGGCGTAGAGGTAAAGCTCACGCTTTGCAACCTGCCAGCACGAGTTCCAGCCTGCCTCGCAGAACTTGGTGCCGCCAGCTCAGAACTTTGTGCACCCAGCTCAAAACTTTATTTGTGCCGCCAGCTCAAAACGTTGTGCATCCAGCTCAAAACTTTCTTTGTGCAGCCAGCTCAAAACTGTGTCCTTGTGTCTCCAGCTCAAAACTGTGTGTTTGTGCCGCCAGCTCAAAACTGTGTCCTTGTGTCTCCAGCTCAAAACTGTGTCTTTCTGCCGCCAGCTCAAAACTGTGTTTAAGCCTCCAGCTCAAAACTGTGTTAAGCCTCCAGCTCAAAACTTTGTGTTTAAGCCTCCAGCTCAAAACTTTGTGTTTAAGCCTCCAGCTCAAAACTTTGTGTTTGTGCCTCCAGCTCAAACTGTGTTTGTGCCTCCAGCTCAAAACTTTGTTTGTGCCTCCAGCTCAAATGTGTTTGTGCCTCCAGCTCAAAGCTGTGTTTGTGCCTCCAGCTCAAAGCTATGTGTTTGTGCGCCAGCTCAAAACTGTGTGTTTGTACCGCCAGCTCAAAGCTGTGGTTTGTGTCGCCAGCTCAAAGCTATGTGTTTGTGCCGCCAGCTCAAGCTATGTGTTTGTACCGCCAGCTCAAAACTGTGTTTTGTACCGCCAGCTCAAAGCGTGTGTTTGTGCCGCCAGCTCAAACTGTGTGTTTGTGCCGCCAGCTCAAAACTGTGTGTTTGTGCCGCCAGCTCAAAACTGTGTGTTTGTGCCGCCAGCTACAACTGTGTGTGCGCAGTCGGCGTGCTGTGACTGAATACCTGTGTGTACGCGCATCTGAGAAAAACTGGAACATTGGGAAAGGAAAAATATAAAAAGAAAGAAAAGAAAAGAAAGGGCATCAGAGAGATTGAGGTCTCCAAGACCTCACATCCCAACATTGTTATTGTTATTGTTGTTTAAAGCCCAGCCGACTGCATAGAACCATATCAGGGCTATAACCGTTTCAAAGCATACACAATACTTCAACAGGAAAAAAAAAAAAAAACAGGAAAAAAATTAAGTACACATATCAATGCATTCGTGCACATAATCTAAGGAGATGCCCCTGGCACTGACCACTCTGTCCAATTTATCGCACAGTGGGTTTAAAAAAACAGAAATGAGTACAAATTTAAACATAAGTAAGGGCATCAAAATATATATAGAAACGGGCCTAAATTACCTAAAACTGCACCGCATATCCCATTTCCCAGAGCCAAAAATGCACTTAACACGTGAACCCAATTATCAATCCTAAGAGAAAGAACGTAAGATTTTATTGAACACATACAGGTGAATGGACCAGCAAGGCAGAAAATGATAACAAGAAATGACAGAAAGCAATGAAGGAAGAAAGAAACAAAGAGAGTGACAGAAAAGAGGACATTTCTTGCTCCAGAACGTGCGGATACTATTTATACTGAAAGAGCCCCGGGCATCCTCAAGGGGAACACATCTCAACAACCTTAGCGCTGTGCAACATTTGCTTTGACGATATCGTTAATCTATTTATTTGCTTAAAGAAACTTTTGCCGCAAACATCATACCAACTTTAAACCTTTTTACGGGGCTGGAGAATGGACTAAAGGAGTTGTAATAATGGAGATGGTGATTTCATCAGGTTGGTAACCAGACCAGAATATGTGTGCCCCTACTGATTGGAGGTGATTTCTGTAATCTGATTACATAGGATGCTGGTGAGCTAAATTTATGCTACTAAATGTCTGGTTATGTTTTCACCCGTCTCCGGTTATTATTATCATTATTATCATTATATTATCATTACTATTGTTATTATTTTATTATATTATCATTATTATTATCATTATTATCATCATCATCATTAAACATTACAGATAAGATACACATATCATTACAATCTAGCCTAGACTGTTCCACTGACAGACTGATACAGACATACGATACAAAACTCATACACAAGGTAGACTCTAAGAGATCTTGCCAACTCATAGTGTAGGGCTTATGTACAGGCAAAAGGTTTATGCCACGGTCACTTTGGATCTTCTCCCATCTCACAGTATCATGGGGCCTCAGTGCACATAGAATTCATTCCCTGCGGCAAGACTTTGTCTTGAGAAACTGAAATTCAAACTAAGTCAGAACGAGCCTGACCCTTTTTCATACGTAAGAGTTGCGAGCTCTAAATACTCCACGTTCTGTTGGGAGGATAGCAATCGAGGCGCCAACAGGAAACGGCATTAGAGGCAATAATTATTATTAGCCCTCTTCAGACCTCCCCCCCCCCCCCCCCCCCCCCATTCCCAAAGTACCCCCAATCAGCCAGAGACATGAACAAAAAGACCGACAACTACACATACCATTCTGCTGGCGGGGACATCCCATTTCACCGTTTCCCGTTTCGCTTTTTGATACGTCACTATTTTAACATAGTCCCATTTTGCCTTAAATGCACTGACTTGGTTTTCAGCTCATTTACAAGCAGATACCTCCATGCATCAAACATAAAATGATACAATGAATAAGAATGAATTTTTCTTTTAATTCATTCTCCCTATGTCTCCCTTTCTTACAGACCTCTGCACACCTAAAAAGTGAAATACTGATTTATGCAGGTGAAATAAACAACAAGGACATAAATAAGGCGAACTGGCACATGTATATAAGGCAAAACAGTGTCTTCGCTCAGTCCAAAGTGCACAACCACAAAATCAGGCATTTCAGTTGTAAAGGCGAAATGAGACAAGTCGAAACGGGGTGTCACTGCGATTGGCGATCGAGGTCTCGCTCGTCCACACCAACGGTTAGTATGCGCGATATTTCTGTTATTTTTGTTTAAAGCCCGGCCAACTGCGTACAGTCACATCAGGGCCATAACCGTTTCAAAACATACACAATACTTTAACAGGAAAAGAAAACGAAAAGAAAATTAAGTACACACATCAGTGCATTCGCGCACATAATCTAAGGAGATGTCCCTGGCGTTGACCACTCTGTCCACTTTACGCGCGCGTGCGACATATCTGAAGTGGGTTTGGTGAAGAGGTAAGAAAGAGAATGATTGCCATAGACCGACTATAAAGTATGGCAAGTGTAGATAGAAATGATTGCCATAGACCGACTATAAAGTATGGCAAGTGTAGATAGAAATGACTGCCATAGACCGACTATAAAGTATGGCAAGTGTAGATAGAAATGACTGCCATTGACCGACTATAAAGTATGGCAAGTGTAGATAGAAATGACTGCCATAGACCGACTATAAAGTATGGCAAGTGTAGATAGAAATGACTGCCATAGACCGACTATAAAGTATGGCAAGTGTAGATAGAAATGACTGCCATTGACCGACTATAAAGTATGGCAAGTGTAGATAGAAATGACTGCCATTGACCGACTATAAAGTATGGCAAGTGTAGATAGAAATGACTGCCATAGACCGACTATAAAGTATGGCAAGTGTAGATAGAAATGACTGCCATAGACCGACTGCCAAGTATGGCAAGTGTAGATAGAAATGACTGCCATTGACCGACAAATATGCAGTGTAGATAGAATATGCATAGACCGACATAAGTATGCAGTGTAGATAGAAATGACTGCCATTGACCGACTATAAAGTATGGCAAGTGTAGATAGAAATGACTGCCATAGACCGACTATAAAGTATGGCAAGTGTAGATAGAAATGACTGCCATAGACCGACTAAAAGTATGGCAAGTGTAGATAGAAATGACTGCCATAGACCGACTGCCAAGTATGGCAAGTGTAGATAGAAATGACTGCCATAGACCGACTCAAAGTATGGCAAGTGTAGATAGAAATGACTGCCATAGACCGACAACAAAGTATGGCAAGTGTAGATAGAAATGACTGCCATAGACCGACTATAAAGTATGGCAAGTGTAGATAGAAATGACTGCCATAGACCGACTACAAAGTATGGCAAGTGTAGATAGAAATGACTGCCATAGACCGACAACAAAGTATGGCAAGTGTAGATAGAAATGACTGCCATAGACCGACAACAAAGTATGGCAAGTGTAGATAGAAATGATGCCATAGACCGACACAAAGTATGGCAAGTGTAGATAGAAATGACTGCCATAGACCGACTATAAAGTATGGCAAGTGTAGATAGAAATGACTTGCCATAGACCGACTACAAAGTATGGCAAGTGTAGATAGAAATGACTGCCATAGACCGACTACAAAGTATGGCAAGTGTAGATAGAAATGACTGCCATAGACCGACTGCCAAGTATGGCAAGTGTATATAGACTACCATAGCCCAGAGAGAGAGGAGAGAGAGAGAGAGAGAGAGAGAGAGAGAGAAAGAGAGAGAGAGCATATTCAGGGTTGTTTCCCTTGCATAGATAAAACAAACAGAAATGGTTGAAAAAGACAAAAATAGACGTTTTACTCGACAAAATAAACGGTCTGGTCTGAGGTACAAAACGAAACACACCAGATAGCTTTGATGGAGACAACGTAAATTAAAAAGAAGAAAACAAGACTGCTGACGGCTGGGCAGCAGTGAAGGACCTGAATACTGATACAGTGCTCTGCGAGGGTCTACTGGACTGATAAAAAGCCAGGCCTACTGCACTGCTACGTTACCATTAGCATCTGTCTTTTTTCTCTCTCTCTCTTTCTGCCCCTTCTCCTCACCTATCGTGTCTCCCTCAAAGTTTTCTGGGTTTTTTGGTTTTCGTTTTGTGTTTTAGACCAGGCGGTTTATTCTGTCATATAAGAGATCTAGTCCGTCTTTTTCCCCTTATTTCTATTTGTTTGGATGTTTTTTCTTTTCATGAGGAAACAACCATTTGCCCCTCTCAGAGCTATGACAAAGTTGTTGTTCACTTTGTAGAAACAGAAAGCCAAATCTTCCATTCTGACTATACGACCTGCTTGACGTGTTAGTAGAGGTCTGTCTTCCATTCTGACTATACGACTGTTTGACGTGTTAGTAGAGGTCTGTCTTCCATTCTGACTATACGACCTGTTTGACGTGTTAGTAGAGGTCTGTCTTCCATTCTGACTATACGACCTGTTTGACGTGTTAGTAGAGGTCTGTCTTCCATTCTGACTATACGACCTGTTTGATATGTTAGTAGAGGTCTGTCTTCCATTCTGACTATACGACCTGCTTGACTGTTTAGTAGAGGTCTGTCTTCCATTCTGACTATACGACTGTTTGACGTGTTAGTAGAGGTCTGTCTTCCATTCTGACTATACGACCTGTTTGACATGTTGTAGAGGTCTGTCTTCCATTCTGACTATACGAACTGCTTGACATGTTAGTAGAGGTCTGTCTTCCATTCTGACTATACGACCTGTTGACATGTTATAGAGGTCTGTCTTCCATCTGACTATACGACCTGTTTGACGTTTAGTAGAGGTCTGTCTTCATTCTGACTATACGACTGTTTGACGTGTTAGTAGAGGTCTGTCTTCCATTCTGACTATACGACCTGTTTGACGTGTTAGTAGAGGTCTGTCTTCCATTCTGACTATACGACCTGTTTGACGTGTTAGTAGAGGTCTGTCTTCCATTCTGACTATACGACCTGTTTGACGTGTTAGTAGAGGTCTGTCTTCCATTCTGACTATACGACCTGTTTGACGTGTTAGTAGAGGTCTGTCTTCCATTCTGACTATACGACCTGTTTGACGTGTTAGTAGAGGTCTGTCTTCCATTCTGACTATACGACCTGTTTGACGTGTTAGTAGAGGTCTGTCTTCCATTCTGACTATACGACCTGTTTGACATGTTAGTAGAAGTCTGTCTTCCATTCTGACTATACGACCTGTTTGACATGTTAGTAGAGGTCTGTCTTCCATTCTGACTATACGACCTGTTTGACGTGTTAGTAGAGGTCTGTCTTCCATTCTGACTATACGACCTATTTGACGTGTTAGTAGAGGTCTGTCTTCCATTCTGACTATACGACCTGTTTGACGTGTTAGTAGAGGTCTGTCTTCCATTCTGACTATACGACCTGTTTGACGTGTTAGTAGAGGTCTGTCTTCCATTCTGATATACGACCTGTTTGACATGTTAGTAGAGGTCTGTCTTCCATTCTGACTATACGACCTGTTTGACGTGTTAGTAGAGGTCTGTCTTCCATTCTGACTATACGACCTGTTTGACGTGTTAGTAGAGGTCTGTCTTCCATTCTGAATATACGACCTGTTTGACGTGTTAGTAGAGGTCTGTCTTCCATTCTGACTATACGACCTGCTTGACGTGTTAGTAGAGGTCTGTCTTCCAATGACTGCATGCTACTACGTTGTGTGGTCAATCCATTCAGTTTATGAACATTGATCTTTCACTGTTTCGTATCACGCTGGCCAGTTGGTTCTTTTCAAAGAGCTGTGGACGCAAGATCTGATTTCTAAAGTTCAATCCCAGCCCGCATCATTAATTAAAAACTGGCCTGTTTGCTGCCCATCAGAGTAGTCTTTCATGGTCATCCCGCCCCCCCTCCTCTCTCCCCAAATTTCAAGACCTCAGAAGTTGGCTGTGTAGCTCTTTCGACTGAGCTACGGTTTAAAAATCTCATGTCTCGAGTTCAATCCCATCCCGCAACAATTAAAGTTGCCTCCCTTGATGCCAGTATGTCAGTACGTCGCCTCTTAGAATTTTGCAAAGGGATAAAGGATCTGGCAAGACAAGTGCTGGCAGATATAGGTGCAGCGCATATGGAACTGTTTGAGGACATTCGATCTGAGCGCAAATGAACCTGTCTGAGGACAATGGATCTGAGCGCATATGGACCTGTCTGAGGACAATGGATCTGTCTTGAACGAACCCCAACTCACTTTCCAGCTCTGTACGCGACAAGCGCAACGGGCGTCAGGTCGATTTGATCACACAAACATCACCGCCTGGCCACAATGAATCGCCTTGTCTGTCTGTCCCTCTGTGTGTCTCCAGGTCTCCATACCAACCAATTCCCCGCCTGTCCTCCCTAACCTTCTATCAAGCTTCAACCAATTAAATCGTCACATGCCGCCGCCATCGTTTTGCACGCGCGCGCTCGCGTATATTCTGGGGAGGAAGGGCATATGTAAATATGCACGCATGCGTTAAGACAAATATCTTATTACAGGAATGCACACAGAAAAAATGTTCTTTCTCTGCAGATACACACCATTCGCTTAGAATTCTCTATCACTCTTCCTGTCTGTCTCAAATTCACCGACACACATGCATCCGCGCGCACGCACACACAATGCGAGCGAGTTTGTCTGAGTACTTACATTCACACACTTGTATAAACACAAAGACATGCGTGTCCACACACACATGCATACGTACACACGCACGCACATACATTCTCTCCGAATATCCAATGTTCAATGTTTGATATATTCTTTAACATTAATTGTTCCAATGATAGACTGTTACAACACAAGATACCCATAGGCTAGGTACGACCTCAGGGCCAGCTAATGGTTTATGTGCAGGCTTGTGCCACGACCATTTTGGATCTTATTCATCACATGGCACCAGTGACATCAGTGCATATGAAATTCACTCCGAGTGCGGAGACGTCATCTTGAGAAACTGAAAATGAAACTGAGGCATAGAAGATAACCGCAAGCAAACGAAAACCCTACGGAACCAACAGACAAAATTAAGCAAAAAGAATTATAACAGTCCAACAGAAACAAAGTATATCTGAAACTGTCTAACGATGGGATACTCAAATGTTCAGAATATTGTCATACAATTTTAGGAAATTTGATAGATTTTGCTTATTAGAATTCATCTTTTCATACACCACACACACACACACACACACACACACCACACACACACACACACACACACACACACACACACACACACACACACTCCTCCCAGTCACTCTACTCTTTGTCCATCCAAAAATAATTACCACTTGTACTGAAAGACAAGGCTATACTAATTAGTCCAAACAGACCATAGACGTCACCTACTCATAATAACACTCGCTCGTTCCTCTTGGCTCCAGGTGGAGGATAGGGTGTCAACCAATCTTTTCTAGCCACGACGAGCCAGGATAGCTCATTCCATGTTTTCCGCGCTTCCTTCATAACTTGCTGAATTGCCTGGTACCTGTTGTCTGTCCGTGTTCCTTTTCACAGGTGGTGCCCAGGGTCTGTTTTTTACACACTAGCACGCTCGCATGCAAGTGGCGAGATAACGAGTGGCGAGAGCCAGAAAAAATGTATGTTGTGAAACGGACGTGAGGCGGAAGTGGATTTCAGCGAATAAGCAAGGGTTATTTCACAATCAAACATGGAATCGCCATCTTTACCTCGATGGAAAATCCTCTCAATGCTAACTAGCTCGCCTTGCCAATACCTAGCCATGCTTGCCGCGAGGTAGAAGAAAGAAACGCTCCTACCTAGCGTATCACGCGAAAACCACGCCTACCTAGCATGTACGATACGGGCCTCAGGTGATGCCCATGACAGAGCGGTGTTAGAGTGTCCGTGTTGTTCATCCTGAAGACATGGCGCAGCCATTATTTCATCGACAATACTGCTGATACGAACCAGAAAAAAAAACACTAAAATAGAATCAGAACGCATATTTAACACAACCAGACAAGACAAGACAGGCGCATATTTTCGGCCAACTGGCCTTTGTCAAGCGTAAATGTAAGATCACAAACGAATAAACACCAATACAAAAATCAGGAGAAAATGACTTAAACTTCTCTGCTGCTTCGTCCAGTGGGAGAAAAAGACTAAAATGGGTTTTAGTATGTCCCAATACACGAAGTAGCAGGAAGTTTCAGTCTTTTTCTCCTAATTTTCGTATTTGGTGTAATTCGTCTGTGATCTTACGTCTACACTTGACAAGAGGAAAGTTGGTCGAAAATTTGCGTCTGTCTTCTCTGGTTGTATTAAATACTCGTTCTGATTCTATTTTCGTGTTTTTTCTGCTTCAAATTTGCTTGAACGCGAGCAGTCGCACTTGTTTTGGATTACTTCATATTGTTGATGTCGGATCGCCTGGCCACTTCCTGTAACTACAGAAACTTAATTCAAATGGTGAAATGGCAGAAACATTAATGAACCATCCTTCCCTCCCACATCCCCTTCTCTCAGAAACACGCGCCTGTGGCGCGCGCACGCAGCACACACACGCACGCACCCGCACACACCCACGCACACATACACGCGCACACACGCCCACCACACACACACACACACACACACACACACACACCACACACAGACGATACAACAACAAAGATACTGGATACTGGACACTGGCTGTTTTATTCAAATGGTGTTAACAATGTCTTACACAAATAATACAAACATACGTTTATGATTTATACATAGAAATGTAAATGAATAAAATGTAGAGAGAGAGAGAGAGAGAGTGTGTGTGTGTGTGTATGTGTGTGTGATAGAGAGAGAGTGAGAGAGAGAGTGTGTGTGTGAGAGAAGAGAGGGAGGGAGAGAGACAGACTGACAGACAGACGGATAGACAGACAGATAGACAGGACAGACAGACAGATAGATAGACAGATAGATAGATAGATAGATAGATAGATAGATAGATAGAATAATAGATAGATAGATAGATAGATTAGATAGATACTCTATCAATCCCCAGCGAACCAAATGCATAGATGTTTATGTACCCTCAACCTAGGAGACAGATACTCCAAACAACCAAGATGCGCATGCCGAAGCCGTTCTACATATAGCGGTCACAGCACCTGTGGAACTATGAGCATCATTAGCTGAGAGAGTGGAGAGATGATCGCATACTCCGTCCACATTAAAAAAAACTGCCTGTGCTAGACAGGAACACAGGCAAGCTGGAACAAGGCTTTCGGAACGTTGACCAAAGGTTGTGGCCAGACCATTGCATCAGCCTTGCCACAAAGACTTCCATGTACAGAACAGTAGTCGTGGACACCAAGCTTTACTGCTGCCAGACGTGCCCATCCTACAGGTGACACTTACAACAACAGAAATGGAACAGTTCCACTGATAATGACGGCACAAGCTCTGCAACATCACGTGGTGAGATCCGTGTATCCAACTTTCCCGTGTGGCCTGCCAAGTACAAAACGTCTACTCATCAAATGCCAGTTGTGTTGGACAAAGATACAACTGCATGGATAACTGAAGCAAGGACACCGTGATACCGTCACCGGAGAGGACCACTAAAACGATACACGGATACTGTGAAGACCAACCTCATCAATGAGGCATCAACACCACCAACTGGGAAGACACTGCCCGCAACGTAGTAAGCTGACGACAGCAATGCCCATAGGACACAACCACAGCACAAAACAGCTGTTATTTAAAGGAAAAGAGAACAGCAGAAGCAGAACTCAATATTGCAGGATTCCTTACCAAGCAGTGCCTGCTGAAGAACATATGCCCCCAGGATGGGTCTTTATCCGACATGAAGACCTATACCAAATGAAGACCAGTATGTCTGCTAACTACATGAAGACCTATACCAGATGAAGACCTGTATGTCTGCTAACTACATGAAGACCTATACCAAATGAAGACCTGTATGTCTGCTAACTACATGAAGACCTGTACCAAATGAAGACCAGTATGTCTGCTAACTACATGAAGACCTATACCAGATGAAGACCAGTATGTCTGCTAACTACATGAAGACCTGTACCAAATGAAGACCAGTATGTCTGCTAACTACATGAAGACCTATACCAAATGAAGACCAGTATGTCTGCTAACTACATGAAGACCTATACCAGATGAAGACCAGTATGTCTGCTAACTACATGAAGACCTATAGCAAATGAAGACCAGTATGTCTGCTAACTACATGAAGACCTATAGCAAATGAAGACCAGTATGTCTGCTAACTACATGAAGACCTATACCAAATGAAGACCAGTATGTCTGCTAACTACATGAAGACCTATACCAGATGAAGACCAGTATGTCTGCTAACTACATGAAGACCTGTACCAGATGAAGACCAGTATGTCTGCTAACTACATGAAGACCTATACCAGATGAAGACCAGTATGTCTGCTAACTACATGAAGACCTATACCAAATGAAGACCAGTATGTCTGCTAACTACATGAAGACCTGTACCAGATGAAGACCAGTATGTCTGCTAACTACATGAAGACCTATACCAGATGAAGACCAGTATGTCTGCTAACTACATGAAGACCTATACCAAATGAAGACCAGTATGTCTGCTAACTACATGAAGACCTGTACCAGATGAAGACCTGTATGTCTGCTAACTACATGAAGACCTGTACCAGATGAAGACCAGTATGTCTGCTAACTACATGAAGACCTATACCAGATGAAGACCAGTATGTCTGCTAACTACATGAAGACCTATACCAAATGAAGACCAGTATGTCTGCTAACTACATGAAGACCTGTACCAGATGAAGACCAGTATGTCTGCTAACTACATGAAGACCTATACCAGATGAAGACCAGTATGTCTGCTAACTACATGAAGACCTATACCAAATGAAGACCAGTATGTCTGCTAACTACATGAAGACCTGTACCAGATGAAGACCTGTATGTCTGCTAACTACATGAAGACCTGTACCAGATGAAGACCAGTATGTCTGCTAACTACATGAAGACCTGTACCAGATGAAGACCAGTATGTCTGCTAACTACATGAAGACCTATACCAGATGAAGACCAGTATGTCTGCTAACTACATGAAGACCTATACCAGATGAAGACCTGTATGTCTGCTAACTACATGAAGACCTGTACCAGATGAAGACCAGTATGTCTGCTAACTACATGAAGACCTATACCAGATGAAGACCAGTATGTCTGCTAACTACATGAAGACCTATACCAGATGAAGACCAGTATGTCTGCTAACTACATGAAGACCTGTACCAGATGAAGACCAGTATATCTGCTAACTACATGAAGACCTGTACCAGATGAAGACCTGTATGTCTGACCATATGTCGGATCGACATTATCACCACACCCTTCCAGTCCATTCCAAGCAAACCAATTACAATTACAAACTCATCTACTGCACTAAGCGTATTAATTTGATTGTGTAAATAGGGAGCGTGGAACTTGGAAACCAAACACTGTGTGTGTGTGTGTGTGTGTGTGTGTGTGTGTGTGTGTGTGTGTGTGTGTGTGTGTGTGTGTATGTGTGTGTGTGTTGACAGTGAAAGAGAGAGATAGAAGGAATCAGAGAGAGCGACAGAGAGAAAGAGAGAGAGAGAGAGCGACAGAGAGAGAGAGAGAAGGAAACAGAGAGGGAGACAGAGACAGAGACAGAGAGCGTTTACCACTCATGAAAGAACCGTATACACTCAAACCCAGTTAAATATCGCTGAGCATGAGGGGTTGATGGAGAGGGAGAAATAAAAAGCAAACACAGCTGCACACACACATACACACACTCTTCAAATCCAACCCTCTCCCATCTCTACTCTTTCGCTCGCTCGCTGGCACACACACACACACACACACATACACACACACACACACACACACACACACACACACACACACACACACACACACACACACACACACACACACACACACACACACACACACACACTCAAACACACACACAATCACGCCGGCGCGAACGCATCCACAAACATGTACCTGTAACACAGGCTATCGATCGTAAATGACCAATTTCATGACAACCCTAACCTGTGTGATACAAGATTTACTATGACTAACACACGTCATGACAACCCTAACCTGTGTGATACAAGATTTACTATATGACTAACACACGTCATGACAACCCTAACCTGTGTGATACAAGATTTACTATATGACTAACACACGTCATGACAACCCTAACCTGTGTGATACAAGATTTACTATATGACTAACACACGTCATGACAACCCTAACATGTGTGATACAAGATTTACTATGACTAACACACGTCATGACAATCCTAACCTGTGTGATACAAGATTTACTATATGACTAACACACGTCATGACAACCCTAACCTGTGTGATACAAGATTTACTGTGACTAACACACGTCATGACAACCCTAACCTGTGTGATACAAGATTTACTGTGACTAACACACGTCATGACAACCCTAACCTGTGTGATACAAGATTTACTATGACTAACACACGTCATGACAACCCTAACCTGTGTGATACAAGATTTACTGTGACTAACACACGTCATGACAACCCTAACCTGTGTGATACAAGATTTACTGTGACTAACACACGTCATGACAACCCTAACCTGTGTGATACAAGATTTACTGTGACTAACACACGTCATGACAACCCTAACCTGTGTGATACAAGATTTACTATGACTAACACACGTCATGACAACCCTAACCTGTGTGATACAAGATTTACTGTGACTAACACACGTCATGACAACCCTAACCTGTGTGATACAAGATTTACTATGACTAACACACGTCATGACAACCCTAACCTGTGTGATACAAGATTTACTGTGACTAACACACGTCATGACAATCCTAACCTGTGTGATACAAGATTTACTGTGACTAACACACGTCATGACAACCCTAACCTGTGTGATACAAGATTTACTATGACTAACACACGTCATGACAACCCTAACCTGTGTGATACAAGATTTACTGTGACTAACACACGTCATGACAACCCTAACCTGTGTGATACAAGATTTACTATGACTAACACACGTCATGACAACCCTAACCTGTGTGATACAAGATTTACTATGACTAACACACGTCATGACAACCCTAACCTGTGTGATACAAGATTTACTGTGACTAACACACGTCATGACAATCCTAACCTGTGTGATACAAGATTTACTGTGACTAACACACGTCATGACAACCCTAACCTGTGTGATACAAGATTTACTATATGACTAACACACGTCATGACAACCCTAACCTGTGTGATACAAGATTTACTGTGACTAACACACGTCATGACAATCCTAACCTGTGTGATACAAGATTTACTGTGACTAACACACGTCATGACAACCCTAACTTGTGTGATACAAGATTTACTATGACTAACACACGTCATGACAACCCTAACCTGTGTGATACAAGATTTACTGTGACTAACACACGTCATGACAACCCTAACTTGTGTGATACAAGATTTACTATATGACTAACACACGTCATGACAACCCTAACATGTGTGATACAAGATTTACTATATGACTAACACACGTCATGACAACCCTAACTTGTGTGATACAAGATTTACTATGACTAACACACGTCATGACAACCCTAACCTGTGTGATACAAGATTTACTATGACTAACACACGTCATGACAATCCTAACCTGTGTGATACAAGATTTACTATATGACTAACACACGTCATGACAACCCTAACCTGTGTGATACAAGATTTACTGTGACTAACACACGTCATGACAATCCTAACATGTGTGATACAAGATTTACTGTGACTAACACACGTCATGACAACCCTAACCTGTGTGATACAAGATTTACTGTGACTAACACACGTCATGACAACCCTAACCTGTGTGATACAAGATTTACTGTGACTAACACACGTCATGACAACCCTAACCTGTGTGATACAAGATTTACTATGACTAACACACGTCATGACAACCCTAACCTGTGTGATACAAGATTTACTGTGACTAACACACGTCATGACAACCCTAACATGTGTGATACAAGATTTACTATGACTAACACACGTCATGACAACCCTAACCTGTGTGATACAAGATTTACTGTGACTAACACACGTCATGACAACCCTAACCTGTGTGATACAAGATTTACTATGACTAACACACGTCATGACAACCCTAACATGTGTGATACAAGATTTACTGTGACTAACACACGTCATGACAACCCTAACCTGTGTGATACAAGATTTACTATGACTAACACACGTCATGACAACCCTAACCTGTGTGATACAAGATTTACTGTGACTAACACACGTCATGACAACCCTAACCTGTGTGATACAAGATTTACTATGACTAACACACGTCATGACAACCCTAACATGTGTGATACAAGATTTACTGTGACTAACACACGTCATGACAACCCTAACCTGTGTGATACAAGATTTACTATGACTAACACATAAATGGTTTGGCGACATTCTTCTCTAATTCCAGAATGTGTTAATAGTCCCACCGTGGTGATTACAAAGATATGGGACCAATGCAGAAACTGGTGAGCCCAAGATTATCGAGAACAGACACTCACAATAGGATATATTCTTGCATTTCACTTAATAAGCAACAAATTATCCTGTTCGTTCATTTTTCATGTTATTTCTCTGACAGTCACTATCGTTATGAACACTAACAACCACACACTTTGTAAACTGATTAAATACAATCAGACCTTGCTACACAATACGCAGACTATCGAATCAATAATAATAATAATACTAAGAAGAAGAAGAAGAATAGGAAGAAGAAGTAGATCTAGTAGTAGTAGTAGTATACGGCGCCAAATCTTCAATATATAAATCAAATCAAAACGCGCACTCTCATCTTATAATAATAATAATAATGTTTATTTGTATAGAGCATATTCCATATAAAAACATGCTCACCAGCGCTTTACATTTCGCAAGAAAGGCAAAAGGTGATAAAAAATGTTCACAATTACATACACAATAAGATAACAACAAACATTAAAGCTATACAAGTAAGAAGACACATAAGAAACCACAGAATATTAAAATTTAAACACTGACTTGTGTAATGAAGAAAGATTAACAGATTTTTCATATGAATAAAGAGGCATACTGTGTTTATATTGCTGCGTGTGTGTGCTTGCGTACGTGTGTGTTGTGTGTGTGTGTGTGCGTGCATGTGGTTGCTGTGCGCTTTGTGATGTAGATGTGTGTGTGTGTGTGTGTGTGTGTGTGTGGTGTGTGTGTGATGAGTGTGTGTGTGTGTGTGTGTGTGTGTGTGTGTGTGTGTGTGTGTGTGTGTGTGTGTGTGTGTGTGTGTGTGTGAGTGTGTGCGTGTGCTACGTTTGCATGCGTGTGTGTGTTATTTCTTTCCGTCGTTTTGTTTTCTCTTTCTGTGGTGTCTGTAGTTCCTTTCATGCTTTTTATGTCAATGAAAAGCCTGAGTCTCTCTCTCTCTCTCTCTCTCTCTCTCACACACACCACACACACACACACACACACACACACACACACACACACACACACACACACACACACACACCACAGACCAGCACCAGCTCCCAAAAACGCACAGCGCACACACACACACACACACACATATTCGAACATGCTATCAATCCTAAACGAAGCAATTACAAACCCACCTTTCGCACAAACCTAATTGCACCGTGCAGGGCAGTGAAGGCCACAGAAGAAAGAAGGAAAAGAGAGAGATAAGAGTCAATCAAGGGAAGCAAACACTGACGCCCTGACCGTGAACAGAGACAAAAAAAAGGAAGAGTGGTGATCACTCTTTGACACGTTGGTTCAAACGCCATGCTCACAAGGCGGGTGTAGCATATTTGCTCGACCAACATTGCAGGTTTTGACCTCCTGATCCTGAATGACGCCAATATTATATCATTAAAGGAACTAATCGTCGGAATGAACTGTATAGCATCATTATGTCATCCACGTTCTCATACATCAAGTTAATATCGTGAAAATTAGTGGCCAGTGAAGAAACGTAGAAGATGGGGAAAAATACACATAAAATTCTGTGGCATGTTGTTTATGCCCGTGTTGTGTGGCTGCCCGCAGCCCAGTAAACACAGCGCTGAAGAAGACTTTGGACCGCACAATTTAGATTTTTTGAAGCTCTAAAACGCAATGCATACGCGAAGACTTGCCGTTGGCTCGATTAAATGTGACCATAGAAATAGCGTTCGAGCATGGTCAGTCCTGAATAGTCAGTTCTCAAATAGTCAATTCCTCAAATGGCCAGTTCTTCAAATGATCAGTTCCTCAAATGGTCTTTCCAAAGTGTGGATAAAGATGTGGTCTACAAAAAGCTCTCTTCGTTGTCCTAAAGCTGAGGCCCGTTTCTGCACGCTAGGTAGGCCAGGTTTACGCCAGATACGCTAGGTAGGCCAGGTTTACGCCAGATACGCTAGGTAGGCCAGGTTTACGCCAGATACGCTAGGTAGGCCAGGTTTACGCCAGATACGCTAGGTAGGCCAGGTTTACGCCAGATACGCTAGGTAGGCCAGGTTTACGCCAGATACGCTAGGTAGGAGCGTTTCTTCGTTCCACCAAGCGGCACGTGTGGCAAGGTATCTGCTAAAGCGAGGAAGCATTCTGTTGAGAAATAACCGCTGCATACTACCTCAAATCTACTTCAGCCCCGCGTCCGTTTCACAGCATACTTTTCTCTCGTCCTTGCCACTCGCTGCTATCTTGCCACTTGCGCTCCAGCGTGCTAACGTGTAAAAAACAGGCCCCTGGTTTTGCACAGTTGCCCCTTGCATCATTGCTCGATTCTGTCATTTATAAAAGGTAAGCAAAACTATAGGCCGAATGCGGGCCCCAGTAGCTCAGTTGGTTTGAGCTTCGGATTCACATGCTAATGGTTGTAGGTTCCAATCCCGGGGTGCGCTATATTAAAACTGGCCTTCTCACTGTCTATCTTAACATCATTGTTGTTCTGGTGGTATCAATATAGGATTCGATAAGTCCCCCCTTCCCCCATTTCCCTGGGATGGTTATCCCCGTCGGCCATATCACCTGAGGTGAGTGTCGACGTAAAAACTGAAACAAACCAATCAATGGGCCGTACTGTAGACTGTGGTCCTGTCTGACATGGCCAGTCACTGTTCTGTGTAAGATCCCCACACAACCCATGCTTCTGTTGGACGAGGCGGCAAAGTCTAATACACAGGTGGAAGACTATAGTGTTGTAATTTGCTTTTGAATTGTTGGTAATGTCAACATTTTCTCAGAAAAAGGTGGGATTGAACAGACAGGTTACAACCACAATCAGAATGTACATATGGGCAGTTATCAACTTCACCTCTTCGCCACACTCATATCCCAACATTCCAATACTTGACACACCCCCATGTTCCTATTAAAACAAAAACCACGCTCATCCCCACCCTGACACACCAGGCCCAATGAAAGCCTGGACCACAAAATTATTTATTGTGGAGATTGTTGTTCGACAACAGCCGTCAACAAAGATCAGACGTGACACGATCAGTAACACCAAGATCAGAGAAATGGTAGGAACAACATCAATCCACTATTAGATTATCAGCACATACTAAAGTGGTTTTAAATCATATGACCAAAATGTAACTCCATCAGCTGGCTCAGTAAGCACAGAACAAATAGATACGTGGATTTAAAGTGAAAGGCAGTCCAAGGCAGACCTGGATTGACAGTGTGAAGGACACTGACGTCGTAATGCATTTCTCCTCTTCAGATCTTCTGGTTCGCTGATGACGATCAAGAGTTATCTCCCCGCAGGAACCAGAGATGGTACAAGCAGGCAGATAAAATCAAAACAACAGAGGAAAAAAGCCAGTTTGTCCGTTAATAGTTTGTCCGTCTAAACATTCTCGTTTGTCCCACCGTCTTATGATACACACTTTTCTAAAGTTGTAAGACCAAAACACCAAAAAAGTTTCAAACAACAAGATTGTGGTTTGCTGTGTACCTCTCTCATTAAACATGTCTCTGACCTCAGCAAACGAACAGCACGACGCACGACTTGCTCAATTCATTGTTCGGCACAAGAGCAGCCTCTACCCATCCCTGAAGCCAGGGCTAATTAATTAACAGCCAAACACGTCAAAGTGACTTTTTTTTATCACTGGCGCTTCTCGCACGTTCCCCCCTCAGCTCCAACCCTCAATACCCCCCTCCCCACACTGTTTACCTGCACTTTGGAACAGGTAAGGCGGGACTTGGAAAGGGGGAAGAGAGAGAGGGAGGGAAGTGTGCATGCCGTTGTGTATCTGGCGTCTTTTTCTTCAGAGGAAGGCGCGCGCACCAACTGTTGTAAACAAAGAGTCAAACGAATCTTTGTCATCGGGGTGTTTAATTAAACGAACAGAGTTTGTGGCTACCGGATAACGTTCACTGCTTGTGATGATAGCATTTAAGCCATGTGGAAAAAGATAAAAATAACAAAAGCCAGAGAGAGTGACCGAGCCAGAGACAGCGAGAGAGAGAGAGAAGCAGGCAGAGAGAGAGAGACAGAGAGACAGAGAGACAGAGAGAGAGAGAGAGAGACAGAGAGAGAGAAGCAGGCAGAGAGAGACAGAGAGAGAGAGAAGCAGGCAGAGAGAGAGAGTGAGAGAGACACGAACGCAGAGGGCGGGAGACAGAGACAAATAGAGAGCACAGAGCGCGGGAAACAGAGACAGAGACAGAGAGCACAGAGCGTGGGAGACACAGAGAGAGCACAGAGTGTGCGGGACAGACAGACAGAGAGCACAGAGCGTGGGGGACACAGAGCGACAGACAGCACAGACGGTGGGAGACAGAGAATGACAGAGAGCACAGATGGCGGGAAACAGAGAGAGAACATAAAGATCAGTTGACAAAGAGAAAGAGAGAACATAATTATAGGGCAGGAAAGAGAGAGAAAGAAGAGAGAGAGAGAGCGAGAGAGAGAGAGGGAGAGCGAGAGAGAGAGAGAGACTACACGCACAAATACCTTAACAATTAAGAGCGGATCAAGTGATTAAGTCAAAACTGACAACTGCCTTCTCTTAAAAGAAACAACCCACACCAAAATACAGTCTAAAGAACCATACAGCGCTCTAAGTAAGAACCCCAGCACAAGGGAACGAATGCACAGCGCTACTCTACGCACAATCCCTCACGAGTGCCTTCCCTTATGTTACGGCTATCTCTCCACGTTTCATCCTTCACCGACAAGAAGTTTCCAGTCAGTGCTGCAAACTGTAAATTACTGATGACATAATCTTGTACATTTATGTGTTCGCTAATTGTTTTAAGACAGAAAATATGACTGACGGTTAGCACAACTGTTTAAAGTATTGCCAAGGACACGAGTTCAAATTACATTTAGACAAGGACATCTCTTCAGAACACTAAGCTGTGGTCGGGGTGCTAGTCTTTCGAATCAGACAATAAACCAGTCTCGTACGCCGCACGCATTTAGCGCCATGAACGAACTCATGCTTACAAAGGTGTCCCTGGTTAAATTATGTCAATGAGAAACAAAAACGACGAAGTTTCATACCCATCTTCCTCTTCTTCTTCTTCTTGTTCCTCCTCCTCTTCTTCTTCTCCCTTACCTCCATGCAGAATGTTTGTGGCACCGCACTGAAGAACTGTTCAGATTCCTTCAGCTCCATCAATTGTGTGTCACAGCCTGGGCTTGTGCAAATGTTTGTTCTTGTCCATTCCACACTGTTGTTTGTCTATCGTTTGGGGGTGGGGGGGTTTCTGTCATAGGGCGTGTCCTGGGCAAGTCGAATCCTTCTCCAAGTAGGACGCTGTTGTTGGGTTCATTTCCCACATGCAGCAGTAGTAATGGGTTACATGGTTACCTGCTGCTGAGGACCAATCTCTCATGAAGACTACAAACGAAATGGCATTGTCAGCGGCAAACAAGCAAAACTGGTGGTTGTAGCAGGGAAGTAAGACGGCAGGTATCTCCTGCCAGTCAATGCTTTATCTTCCTCAACCCTGGACGGCGTTAAGTACTCCGTTCACAGCCAGTTGGACTGCACACCGCAGATACATAGATTTTCTCCAGACAGTTTCAAGCTTGTGCAAATCCTCACAATCAGATTGTAAGATGGAGAGTAGAGAGACAGAGAGAGAGAGTGTGTGGTGGTGGGGGGGGGGGGGCTCTACCTTGACTGTAATTAGGCCTCAAATTGGTACGCTCGAAGGGAAAAAAATCACGTCGGCACATGCTAACAACTTATTATGGCCCCTGTTTGACATGTAAACAACAGGAAGACCCACGGCAAACCAAACTGAACAGAGTTTGACTAGTTAGTCTCAAAAATCCATACCAACTGATCAAAACAACCATATCAAAGAAGGTTCGACCACATTTCACCTTCTTTACCACATTAATTATTTTCACCTTTTCTCGTCTCCTCTTGAAAAAAGACGAGAACAAGACTTCTACTATAAGACGTCATTGCCAACGATAACGTCCCCTGAATGGCAGTGGAAAAGCGTTACCTTGATGCCGTGAACGTTTTTTTCGCTGCACTCTCATTGTGTAGCCAAAGCACAAATTTAATCTTAACACCGCTATAAACTATGTTTAACGAGATCAT
>JAPXFY010000028.1:7682988-7715488 GCA_030674185.1 Monoplex corrugatus
AATTAAATTTGCCTGTCAACTGTAACAGTTTCTGTTAGTCCTTCATGTAATTACTGACTGGCATGTCTGTGACTAGTCTTTTGGTGTAATCTTAATTTGCCTGGCAAGTAACTGTGTTTTTGGTAATCAAATTATTTAATCAGTTGGTCTTCCCAAAGTTAATAATCACGCAAACAACAGCTATGTTGGTATCAAATTTAATGTTACACTTGGACGTAGCTTTTTTGTTATTACGAATTGCACCAATGTAATTTGTGAGATCAAAATAAATAACAATGACAACGTAACAGTTTTTTTTAATAATAATTAAAATTATACACTTGACTAACATTTTTGTCTATTCAAAATTGAAATTTACAACAGACAGACGAAGAGAGTTTGTGGAAGTCAAAATTAAACAGCACACATCGGTATCACCTATATCAATGAAACATATTGCCTCCTTCTGTACCATCATCTTTGCACCTACATTGCCAATCATATACCATTGCCAACATGTGCCACATTATGCACCTTAGATATTGCACAACAATAAATTGCCCATCCAAATGACATAATCAGCAACAACACAATTGCACCAGTTACTTTTCATTACTTCATTGCTAAACATTGCCCAATTAATGCAACACATAAAAACACAATAACAAGCACAACACATAAATACCAATAATAAATGAAATAATAATAATAAATAATTGATAACATACAATGCTACAAAAAGCTCTGAAATTTCACCAACAATCAAAAGAAAGTGACAATCAAAGTTAATGCACACACATGGGATATGCCCAACACATAATGCACCAAACATAAATGCAACCAACACATAAATGCACCAATACATCAATGCACATCATAATACATCAATGCACCAAACATAAATGCACCAATACATAATGCACCAATACATCAATGCACCAAACATCAAATGCACCAATACATAAATGCACCAATACATCAATGCACCAACACATAAATGCACCAACACATAATGCACCAATACATCAATGCACCAATACATCAAATGCACCAAACATAATGCACCAATACATCAATGCACCACAACATAAATGCACCAACACATAAATGCAACCAATAACATCAATGCACCAATACAATCAATGCACCACACATAAGCACCAATAATGCACCAATACATCAATGCACCAATACATCAATGCACCAACACATAATGCACCAACACATAAATGCACCAATACATCAATGCACCAATACATCTAATGCACCAATACATCAATGCACCAAACATCAATGCACCAAACAAAATGCACCAACACATAAATGCACCAACATAATGCACCAATACATCAATGCACCAATACATCAATACATCAATGCACCAACACATAAATGCACCAATACATCAATGCACACAATACATCAATGCACCAATACATCAATGCACCAATACATAATTGCACCAACACATCAATGCACCAACACATAAATGCACCAATACTCAATGCACAATACATCAATGCACCAATACATCAATGCACCAATACATAAATGCACCAAACATCAATGCACCAACACATAAATGCACCAAACATCAATGCACCAATACATCAATGCACAATACATCAATGCACCAAATACAATCACAATACATCAATGCACCAACACATAAATGCACCAATACATCAATGCACCAATACATCAATGCACCAACACATCAATGCACCAACACATCAATGCACACATAATACAATACATCAATGCACCAATACATCAATGCACAACACAATGCACCAACACATCAATGCACCAATACATCAATGCACCAATACATCAATACCATCAATGCACCAATCATCATGCACCAACATAAATGCACCAATACATCAATGCACCAATACATCAATGCACCAATACATCAATGCACAAATACATCAATGCACCAAACATAAATGCACAATACATACATAATGCACCAATACATCAATGCACCAATACATCAATGCACCATACAATAGCACCAAACATAAATGCACCAATACATCAATGCACCAATAACATCAATGCACCAATACATCAATGCACCAATACATATGCACCAATACATCAATGCACCAATCATCAATGCACCAATACATCAATGCACAAACATAATGCACCAACATAATGCACCAAAATCAATGCACCAATACATCAATGCACCAAACATTAATGCACCAACACATCAATGCACCAATACATCAATTTACATCAATACATCAATGCACAATTAAATGCACAATACATCAATGCACCAAACATAAATGCACACCAATACATCAATGCACCAAACATAATGCACCAACATCAATGCACCAAACATCAATGCACAATACATCAATGCACCAATACATCAATGCACCAATACATCAATGCACCAACACAAATGCACCAATAATCAATACCAATCACCAATACATCAATGCACCAAACATAATGCACCAATACATAAATGCACCAATACATCAATGCACCAATACATAGCAATACATCAATGCACCAACACATAATGCACCAATACATCAATGCACCAATACATCAATACATCAATGCACCAATACATCAATGCACCAATACATCAATGCACCAAACATCAATGCACCAACACATAAATGCACCAAACATCAATGCACCAATACATAATGCACCAATACATCAATGCACCAATACATCAATGCACCAATACATCATACCACATATGCACCAATACATCATGCAACAAATACATCAATGCACCAAACATACTACATGCACCAATACATAATGCACCATCACAATACCATCACAATGCACCATACTCAATGCACCATACACAATGCACCAAACATCAATGCACCATACTACAATACATGCACCAATACATCAATGCACCAATACATCAATGCACCAACCAATAAATACAATGCATATCACCATATACAATGACAATACAATCACCAATACATCAATGCACCAATACATCAATGCACCAATATCAATATGACCATACACTAATGCACCAATACATCAATCACATAGATACATCAATACATCAATGCACCAATACATAATGCACCAATACATCAATGCACAATCTACATCATAACAACTGCACCAAAATCAAATGCACCAATACATCAATATATCATCACCAATCTATGCACCAATACATCAATGCAGCATACAAACGTAGTTCTTCACTCGTGTATTTTTTCATTCATAGGTGTAAAAGTTGTGTGGTACAATCACTTATTTATAATACACATACATACAAGCACACACGCAAACACAAGCACAAATACATGCACACATACTCGCGCACACACATACATACATACACAAACACACACATACGCACACACATTTACAGACAAAAGTACAATACGACTGTACCCAGAAAAGTCACGAGCATTAGATGAATTGTGGAGATATTTCTGAAAAAGATTATTTTGTGGTGCTTTTTGAAAGTAAGCAGGTAACTACTATGTCCAAAAGACATTGTTTATTTTGTTTTGTTCTTTGTGTATATAACACCATGACAGCGTTGACAGAACAAGTATATTACAAAATTGAACATTAAACAAACTGATACTTATTTCCAAGCGCAAATTTCCCAAATCAGAAAGTGAGTTTAACATGAAGACACTGATGTTTCGTTTCTGAGCGTTAATTTCCCAGTTAAAAAAATGAGTTTTTGTTACGACTGTGCGTCATTCTCCTCGTTCATACTGATCTCACACCCCTTTACGCCTTCTGTGTTCTTGTGGCAGGAGAAGACGACAAAGGGGCGGCGAGGGTGGTTGCTATGATGGTCAATATCCCCACAAGTTTCTGGCAGTTTGGTCAGGGCAGAAAACTTGCCGGCACTTGAGGCTTGAACCAACATAACGTGTGTGTAGAATTTTCTTTGCACGCACACGCGCACGCACACCTACGCACGCATAAACACACAAAGACACAAAACCACACATTGCAAACACAAGATTCACACATGTAGGCCCGCACGCACAAACACACAGGCTCACGCGCGCGCGCGCGCGCACACACACACACACACACACACACACACACACACACACACACATCATATACACACACACACACTGTACAGAATCGGGCACGCGCGCGCAAATACACACACACACACATACACATACATACATACATACGCACGCGCGCGCAGAGAAACGCATACACACGCAGTATGCTGCCCAATTTCTCTCCCCGCACCTCATTAGCCTAATTGGACGGGGGACTGTAGAACTAACCTTTTTTTCACCCACTCTTGACAACGTGCTGAAACGTGTTTGTCCCTCATGCTTTCGTCAAGTAAATGTCTTTGAATTTTGTTTCTGATGAGGGTGCTGTTAGAGAAAATGGTGGTGCTGGCAGTGGAGGGGGAGAAGGGAGAAAGGGGAAGGAAGAAGGAGGGATGAGTGAGACTTGTAAAGAGAGGAAGGACAGAAAGAGAAGACAAGCAAACAAACGGAGATTGTAAACGAAAAAAATTTAAAGCAGAGAGAGAGGGGGGGAGGGGGTGCAGAAGTCGAAAGAGGAAGAGCGAAACAGAGAAGAGAGAGAAAGAGAGAGGCCGAGAGAAAGCAGGGAGAAAGAAGAGTAAAAAAAAAAGTGAGGGACAGGAGGAAAGAAAGAGACTGAGAAAAAGAGAGGAAGAAGAAAGAGAGAAAGAGATAGAACAGAGACACACAGAGACAGAAACACACAGATACAGACAGCGACAGTAGATGCAGGGACGAAGGGGGAGGGTGGAAAACAAGACAGAGAAAAGACACACATACAGAAAATGAGAAAGAGACAGACAAATGAAGAGAAAAAGACAGCCCAGGGACACAGCCAGTGCAAGATGAAGGGACGAGTGGGAGTGGGGGGGGGGGGAAGAGAGAGAGAGAAAGAGAGTGTGTGTGTGTGTTTGTGTGTGTGTGTGTGTGTGTCTGTCTGTGCGTGTGCGTGCGTGCGTGTTGTGTGTGTGTGTGTGTGTGTGTGTTGTGTGTGTGTGTGTGTGTGTGTGTGTGTGTGTGTGTGTGTGTGCGTGCGTGAGCATAGGATGCGTGCAGACAGACAAATAGACACAGAAACAGAACAATGAAGATGTTAAGATCTATACAATAGATTAGGTAATTATGATCATGCACTAGACTAGATAACTACGATCTATGCATCGACTATCATTAACTGTCACAGATAGATTTAAATTGATCTATGCACTAAAATAGTATGATCACACAAGACTAGATAATTCTGATCTATGCACTAGACTAGATAGTTATGATCTATCCACAAGACTAATAATTCTGATCTATGCATAGACTAGATAGTTATGTTTATCCACAAGACTAGATAATTCTGATCTATGCACTAGACTAGAAGTATGACTATCAAAGACTAGTAATTTGATCTATGCACTAGACATAGTTATGATCTATCCACAGATATAATTCTGATCTATGCACTAGATAGATAGTTAGATTATCACAGACTAGTAATGATCTAGATTAGTATTATGATTTATCCACGAGAATAGATAATTCTGATATTCGCACTAGACTAGATAGTTATGTGGTCCTAGTTCTTAGTCAAAGTCTACTGAGATGGAGCTTAGAGAGACTGAGCCTATTTTTCAAGAAGGATTCACCGCATTCAGACAGTTCCATCTGCGCGTCATCCAGTGACTTGATTTCGACTACAGACACACACACAACCACAGAGACACCTCTGCTCGAAATAAGTCATCCCCATTTCCTTTAGATACAAATTAGACAGAAAGAGGGAACGAGAGAGAAAGGGGGTGGGGGGTGGGGGCAGAAAGAGTCAGAACTTGATTTGAAAACAACGATTAACCTATTTGGCCAGATGCGATTTTCACCTTCAATAGTATCAATAGCTTTATCTCTGTAATCTTGATATCAGTTATAATATTTTTCAAACGCAAAGTTTGACTGTAAACTAATTGTCTACTTTGCTCCGATTAGAAACATCTGCGCCTGGCTAGTCGAAATTCTAGCCAGAGGAATCTCTCTCTCTCTCTCTCTCTCTCTCTCTCCTCTCTCTCTCTCTCTCTCCCCTCTCTCTCTCTCTCTCTCTCTCTCTCTCTCTCTTCTCTCACGCACACCACACACACACATTACCACAACTGACGTCACCGTCACTTCCTCTCTCTTTTGCGGGTTAGTGTGTGTGTGTGTATGTGTGAGTGTGTGTGTGTATGTATGTGTGCGTATGTGTGTGTGTATGTATGTTGTATTGTGTGTATGTGTGTGTGTATGTGTGTGGTATGTGTGTGTATGTCTGTGTATGTGTATGTGTGTGTGTATGTGTGTGTGTATGTGTGTGTATGTGTGTGTATGTGTGTGTTGTGTATGTGTGTGTGTGTGTGTGTGTGTGTGTGTGTGTGTGTGTGTGTGTGTGTGTGTGTTGTGTGCGCGAGTGTGCGTTGTTGTTACTGTTTTCTTCATTTAATCGTTTTTAGTTGTTTTGTTTTGTTATTCTAACAGTGGCTCAAAATCTCGTATCTCGAGTTCAATTCCAGCCCCCGACAAACAAACCGGCCCGTTTGTTGTCCATCGTGACGTTTCCATCGTTCTGGTGGTGTCAGCTAAGTATTTCTTAGGCCTCTTCCCCTCCCTCCACTATTCAAGACCTTGCCAAGGCTCAAGGAGTCTGCTAAATAATTGCTGACAGATCTGGAGAAGCGCATATGGATTGTTGGAGTAGTCTTGCTAAACAAATCCCCCAGGTAGCAGGCGAGGAAGGAAGAGGGGAAGACAGGGAAAAAATACCAATGGACCGACAACACTGCCGAATGGACAGAGAAATCATCTACAGAGACATAGGTTTTGGCACATCACCGGCAGAGCTGCAGAAATCTGGTGAACGATTACGGCACACAATGACTCTTTACGGGGTTAATTTAAGGGAGAAGATGAAGAAAGTACTCGAAGTATACGCTGCACGATACGCCTCGGTTTATCGTCTCTTCCAAAAGCTTAACACCAAGGTCAATGCTCACAGTCTTGTAGAAAATGTTCCTGACCAGCTCTGCCTGACTGTTCTTTTTCTTCTTCCGTTCGCGGTCTGCATGTCTGTACAGGCCTCATCAGACGATAAATGTGGACATGTTTGACAATTTCTCTTGGCTGCCATGAAGCTTGGTGGTCGGCAGTAGTTGTAGTAGTAGTAGAGTTGTTGTCGGTCACGTTTTCTGTCGTTCCGTTTGATAGTGGCGACACGGACGTAATACATGTTCAGCCATTTGGTCTTCTTGGCCGTCCCTGCAGGCGTCAGTTTCCATTTGCGGTTCGTCCGTTGAGCCGGTGGTGACTGGTGCGGAACCTCATCAGGATCATGTGCTGCTTTGTGGACAGAAGTTGGTCAGGTCGTCCTTTCTGACCGCGACTTAATCCTTTGATTCCTGCATCCTGTCCACCAGCACCCTGCAGTGTCAACCATGATACCAAAGCAAAATCTTAACCCTCTGACTTCCTCACCCTATCCACCAGCTTCCTGCAGGAAGGTGGTAGATAGGATGAGAAAGTTAAAGGGTTAGTTTTTGCAGTTGGCGGATATGGTGCGGGAGTCAAAGGGTTAAAGGACTGAACTGATGATGCTCCTCTTCTAGCTACACCTGACACTGTCTGTCGTCTGGTGATGTGCTGTCGTCAGGAAAACCCCTGAGCTCCTCTTCTCGGCAGCTCATCTATGCTCTCGATCGTTTCTTGGCATCTCACAAGTGCATAATTCGAACTCTGGGACCACTGATTTCTCTCGTTTCTCAGGCCAGCGCCTTATGAGCCATCACCACATCATCACCCTCCTCTTCAAATATCAACCCCTTCCCAAAGACCTCTCCACTCCACCCAAACCTCCTTTCTACGCGAGCACACAATTAAGAAGACCTAATGAGGGGCTGTGAGGAAAAGGTTAAAAGAAAGAAAATAATTAAAAGGAAGATTAAAGCAAGAAAAATGTAAAGTTCCCACCACCACCACCCTCCCCCCCCTCTCTCTCTCTCTCTCTCTCTCTCACACACACACACACACACACACACACACACAGAGGCAAGCACGCACACAAACACACACACAACCTCCCGGAAGAAAAATATGCATAACTCTTTCTGTCTCTTCTTATTACAAGAAAATTCATTGCGCGCTCTCTCTCTCTCCCTCTCTCTCTCTCGCTCCCCTCAAGCGCGTACTTGCCCCCTTCTCTCTCTGTCCTTCCTTCTCCTCCTCCACCACCCCCGTCCCCCCATGCCACTCTCTCTACAGAACACGCACAATAACAAGAAGAGCTAACAACGGCGTGTGAGTGTTTCCGCTGCGCGCGCAACGAGCAAGCAATTACACCCTCGCTATTTACCCCCTCATAAATGCCAATTAGTTCCAGACGCCTTTTCTCCCCTCCCCTTCCCCCTACCACATCCCTCCCCTTCCCTCCTCGAGACCTTTCCTTCCCACCCTCAACCACCCACCTCACCTGCTCGCCCGTCCCTTCGCCTTCTCGAAACATAACGGCAGTGATGGCGAGGACGGTCGACAGATTTCTTTCCAGGTTTGTTGTTGTGGTGGTGGTGGTGTTATGGTGTTTGCTCTGTGTGTAGCTGTGGTGTCCTGGACATGGGGTGTGGTGGTGGTGGTGGTGGTGGTAGGTGTTTGATCTGTGTGTAGCTGTGGTGCCCTGGACATGGGGTGTGATGGTGGTGGTGGTGTTATGGGGTTTGCTCTGTGTGTAGCTGTGGTGCCCTGGACATGGGTGGTGGTGGTGGTGGTGGTGTTATGGTGTTTGATCTGTGTGTAGCTGTGGTGCCCTGGACATGGGGTGTGTGGTGGTGATGGTGTTATGGTGTTTGCTCTGTGTGTAGCTGTGGTGCCCTGGACATGGGTGTGGTGGTAGTGGTGGTGGTGTGGTTGAAGTGATTGTACGTGCGATGTGGTGAGGAGTGTGGTATGATATCGTGTGGTGCAATGTATTGTGTGTACTGTGGTGTACTGTGGTGTACTGTGGTGTATTGTGGTGTATTGTGCTGTACTGTGGTGTACTGTGGTGTATTGTGCTGTACTGTATGTACTGTGGTGTATTGTGGTGTATTGTGGTGTACTGGGTGTACTGTGGTGTATCGTGGTGTATTGTGCTGTACTGTATGTACTGTGGTGTACTGTATGTACTGTGGTGTATTGTGCTGTATTGTATGTACTGTGGTGTACTGTGGTGTATTGTGGTGTATTGTGATGTACTGTATGTACTGTGGTGTATTGTGGTGTATTGTGCTGTACTGTATGTACTGTGGTGTACTGTGGTGTATTGTGGTGTATTGTGGTGTACTGTGGTGTACTGTGGTGTACTGTGGTGTATTGTGCTGTACTGTATGTACCGTGGTGTATTGTGGTGTACTGTGGTGTATTGTGGTGTACTGTGGTGTACTGTATGTACTGTGGTGTATTGTGCTGTACTGTGGTGTACTGTGGTGTACTGTATGTACTGTGGTGTAATGTGGTGTATTGTGGTGTATTGTGCTGTACTGTGGTGTATTGTGGTGTATTGTGGTGTACTGTGGTGTATTGTTGTGTATTGTGGTGTACTGTGTGTATTGTGGTGTACTGTGGTGTACTGTGCTGTATTGTGGTGTACTGTGGTGTACTGTGGTGTTTTGTGGTGTACTGTGCTGTATTGTGGTGTACTGTGGTGTATGTGGTGTATTGTGGTATATTGTGGTGTACTGTGGTGTATTGTGGTGTACTGTGGTGTACTGTGCTGTATTGTGGTGTACTGTGGTGTACTGTGCTGTATTGGTGTACTGTGGTGTATTGTGGTGTACTGTGCTGTATTGTGATGTATTGTGGTGTACTATGGTGTACTGTGCTGTACTGTGCTGTATTGTGGTGTACTGTGCTGTATTGTGGTGTACTGTGGTGTACTGTGCTGTATTGTGGTGTACTGTGCTGTATTGTGGTGTACTGTGCTGTATTGTGATGTATTGTGGTGTATTGTGGTGTACTGTGCTGTACTGTGCTGTATTGTGGTGTACTGTGGTGTACTGTGCTGTATTGTGGTGTGCTGTGCTGTGGTGTGATGTGTTACAGTGCAGTGTGTTATGATGTGGTGTATTGTGGTGAGGTGTGGTGTGTTGTAATGATGTGTGGGGTGTTATGTTGTAGTGTGGTGTGTTATGGTGTGGTGTGGTGTGTTATGGTGTGGTGGTGGGGTGTAATGTGGTGTGGTGTTTTGTAATGTGATGTGGTGTGTTGTAATGTGGTGTGGTGTGCGTGCTGTAATGTGTGTGGTGTGGTGGCGTTTGTAATGTGATGTGGTGTGTTGTGTTGTATTGTGGTGTGTTGTGTTGTAATGTGGTGTGATGGTGTAATGTGGTGTGGCATGTTGTAATGTGATGTGGTGTGGTGTGTTGTAATGTGGTATTGTAATGTGGTGTGGTGGTGTGTGTTGTAATGTGGTGTGGTGTGTTGTAATGAGGCGTGTTGTAATGTGGTGTGTCGTGTTTTGTAATGTGGTGTGGTGTGTTGTAATGTGGTGTGCTGTGGTGTGATGTGTTGTAATGTGGTGTGGTTACTGTTATTGTTGTTGTTGTAAAAGCCCAGCCGACTGCATAGAGCCATATCACGACTACAACCGTTACAAAACATACAAAATTTCAACAGGACAAGAAAAGAAAAGCAAAGTTGATACACATATCAATGAATTCGTGCACATAATCTAAGGACATGCCCCTGGCGTTGACCACTCCATCCAATTTATCGCACAGGAGATTTAAAAAACAAACCTGAATACAAATTTAAACATATTCAAGAACATCAAAACATAGAAAAACGGGCTTAAATTACCTAAAATTGCTTCCGCTTATCTCACCTCCCTAGAGCCAAACACGCATTTAACACATGTACCCAATTATCAATCCTAAGAAAAAGTACGTAAGACTTTATCGAACACATACAGGTGAATGGACCAGCCAGGCAGAAAATGATAGATAGAAATGACAGAAAGCAAAGGAATATGGCAGAAACAAAGAAGCTGACAGAAAAGAGGAAATTTCTAGAACAGACTTTCTAGAAGGTGGGGATACTATTTCTACTGAAAGAACCCCCGGCATCCTCACTGGAGGGGGGGGGGGTGAGGGATGTGGTAAGGTGTGTTCTAAAGTGTTGTGTTGTAATGCGGTATTAGCGTTGTAGTGTAGTGTCGTGTGGTAAAGTGTAATGTGATGTGTTGTGTTGTAATGTTGCGTGAAGTGTTGTGTTGTAGAGTGGTGTGCTGTAATGTGGTGTGCTGTAATGTGGTGTGCTGTAATGTGGTGTAGTGTAGTCATGTGGTGTGGTCTGGTGTAGTTATGTGGTGTGGTGTAGTCATGTGATGTGGTGTAGTCATGTGATGAGGTTATAGTCATGTGGTGTGGTGTAGTCATGTGGTGTACTGGAATATGGTGTGGTGTGTCGTAACGTGGTGTGGTGTGCCATACTGTGATGTGGGTGGTGTAATGCAGTGTAGTGTGGTGTAATGCAGTGTAGTGTGGTGTAATGCAGTGTAGTGTGGTGTAATGCAGTGTAGTGTGGTGTAATGCAGTGTAGTGTGGTGTATGCAGTGTAGTGTGGTGTAATGCAGTGTAGTGTGGTGTAATGCAGTGTAGTGTGGTGTAGTGCAGTGTAGTGGGTGTAGGCGTGGTGAGTGTGGTGATGTGGTAAGTGTGTGTATCAGTGTGTGTGTGTAATGCGTGTATTGGTTGTAGTGCAGTGTAGTGTAGTGTAATGCAGTGTGTGTGTGTAATGCGTGAGTGTGTGTGTTGTAGTGTGGTGTGCAGTGTAATGTGTGTAATGCTGTATGTGGTGTGTCGTGTAATGTGTAGTGGTATCATGTGGTGTGGTTAGTGTAGTTAGTGTGGTGATGGTGTAGTGATGTGTGATGTGGTGTAGTGTGATGCGGTTATGTCTGTGGTGTGGTGTAGTCTGTGGTGTATGATGGTGTGGTGTGTGTAGGTGTGTTGGTGGTGTGATAGTGATGGTGTATGGTGGTGTGGTGTAATGCAGTGTGTGTGTGGTGTATGGTAGTGTTGTGGGTGAATGGTGTGATGTGTATGAGTGTGTGTGTAGTTGTGTGTGTGGGTGTGTGGTGTTTGTGTGTGTGGCTGTTAGTGTGTGTGTGATGCGTGTATGTGTGCGTGTGTGGTGTATGTGTGTGTGAGCTGTTGTGGTGTGTATTGCGTGTGGTGTGTGTGTAGTTGGTGTGGTTGGTGTGGTGTGTGTGGTGATGTGCGTGTAGGTGTGGTGTGATGTCAGTGTGTGTGTGTATGTGGTTGGTGTGGTGTATGCTGTGTGTGTGTGTGTGCGTGTGGTGTGTGTGTGTGCTGTGGTGGTATGGTGTTGGTGTGATGTGTGGATGTGGTGTGTATGCGGTGTGTGTGGTGTTGCAGTGTGTTGTAGTGTGGTGTTGATGTGGTGTGGGTGTAGTGCGTGGTTGCTGGTGTTGTGGTGTGGTGTGGTGTGTGTGCTGTGTGATGTGTGGTGTTGTGGTGTGTATGTGTTGTGTGTGTGTGTGAGTGTGCTGGTGTGGTGTGCTTGGTGTGGTGTGTGCTTGTTGTGTGGTGTGTGTGGATGTTTGTGTGTGTGGTAGTGGTTGGCGGTTGTGGCTGGTGTGTGTGTTTGTCTGGTGCTGTGTGTGTGTGTTGTGGTGTGTTTGGTGTGGTGTGCTGTGGTGTGTGTGGTGTGTGGTGTGTGGTGTGGTGTGGTGTGGTTGTGTGTGGTGTGTGTGCTGTGTGCGTGTGGTGTGGTGTGCTGTGTGTGTGTGTATGTTGTGTGTGTGGTGTGTGTGTGGTGTACTGTGTGTGTGGGGTGTTTGTGTGTGTGTGGTGTGTGGTGTGTGGGCTGTGCTGTTGTTGGTGTGGGTGTTGTGTGGTGTGGTGTGTTGGTGTGGTTGTGGTGTGTTGCGTGTGTGTGTGTGCTGTGCTGTGCTGTGTTGTGTTGGTGGTGTGTTGTGTGTGTGTGTTGGTGTGTGTGTGTGGTTGGTGTGCTGTGGTGTGCTTTGTGGTGTGGTGTGGTGTGTTGTGGTTGTGTGTGGTGTGGTGTGTGTGGTGTGGTGTGTGTGTGGTGTGCTGTGCTGTGTTGTGTGGTGTGTGTGTGTGTGGTGTGGTGTGGTGTGGTGTGGTGTGGTGGTGGTTGGTTGGTGTGGCTGTGCTTGTTGGTGTGGTGTGTGTTGTGTGTGTGGTTGCTGTGAGTGGTGTGTGGTGTGTCTGTGTGGTGTGGTGTGTGTGTGTGTGTGGTGTGGTGTGTGTGGTGTAGTTGGTCGCTGTGTGGTGTGTGCTGTGCTGTGCTTGTTGGTGTGGTGTTGTGTTGTGTGGTGTGTGGTGTGGTGTTGGTCTGGTTGGTTGTGTGTGTGTGTTGTGTGTGTGTGGTGTGGTCTGCTGTGGTGTGGTGTGTGTGCTGTGCTGTGTGTGCTGTTGGTGTGGTGTGGTGTGGTCTGCTGTGGTGTGTGTGTGCTGTGTTTTGGTGTGTGTGTGTGTGTGGTGTGGTTGTGGTCTGGTCTGCTGTGTGTGGTGTGTGTGCTGTGCTGTGTTGTTGGTGTGGTGGTGTTGTGTGTGTGGTGTGGTGTGGTGTGGTGTGGTGTGGTCTGCTTGTGGTTGTGTGTTTGTGTGTGTGGTGTGGTGCTGTTGATGTGTGTGTGTGGTTGGTGTGGTGTGTGTGTGGTGTGGTGTGTGTTGTGGTGTGTGTGGTGTGGTTGGTTGGTTGCTGTGTGTGGTGGGGCTGTGTGCTGTGCTCTGTTGGTGTGGTGTTGTGTGGTGTGTGTGGTGTGGTGTGGTCTGGTCTGTGTCTGTGTGTGGTGTGTGTGTTGGGGTGTGGTGTTGGTGTGTGTGTATGGTGTGCTGTGCTGTGCTTTGTTGGTGTGTGTTGGTGTTGGTGTGGTGTGGTCTTGCTGTGTGGTGTTGTTGCTTTGTTGGTGTGTGTGCTGTGCTTTGTTGGTGTGTGTTGTGTGGTGTGGTGTGGTTGTGGTGTGTGTCTGGTGCTGCTTTGTTGTGGTGTGGTGTGGTGTGCTGTGCTGTGCTGTGCTTTGTTGGTGTGTGTGTGGTGGCTGTGGTGGTGTGTGCTGTTGTTGTTGGTGTGTGTGTTGGTGTGCTGTGTTGTTGTGTGTGTGGTGTGTGTGGTTGGTGTGGTGTGGTGTTGGTGTGGTGTGTTGTGTGTGTGGTGTGGTGTGGTGTGTGTGGTGTGGTTGTGTCTGCTGTTGGTGTGGTGTGTGTCTGTGCTTGTTGGTGGTGTTGTGTGTGTGGGTGGTGTGTCGTCTGGTTGTGGTGTGGTGTGTGCTGGTCTGCGTGTGGTGTGGTGTGTTGTGCTTTGTGTGTGGTGTGTGTGTGTGTGTGTGTTGGTGTGGTGTGTGGTGTGCTTGTTGTGTGTGTGTGTGTGTGTTGTTGGTGTGTGTGTTGCTGTGTGTGGTTGGTCTGTTGTGGTGTGTGGTGTTTGTGTGGGGTGGTGTGCTGTGCTGTGCTTTGTTGGTGAGGTTGTGGTGTGGTGTGGTGGTGTTGTGGTCTGGTCTGTTGTGGTGTGGTGTTGTGTGTGGTGTGTGTGGTGTGCTGTGCTGTGTTGTTGGTGAGGTGTGGTGTGGTGTGGTCTGTTGTGGTGTGGTGTTGTGTGGGTGGTGTGGTGTTGTGTGGGTGGTGTGGTTGCTGCTGTGCTGTGCTTTGTTGGTGTGGTGTGGTGTGGTGTGGTGTAGTGTGGCGTGGTGTGGTGTGCTGTGCTGTGCTTGTTGGTGTGGTGTGGTTGGTCTGCTGTGTGGTGTGGTGTGCTGTGTTGTGCTGAGCTTTGTTGGTATGGTGTGCTGTGCTTTGTTGGTGTGGTGTGGTGTGGTGTGGTGTTGTGTGGTCTGCTGTGGTGTGGTGTGGTGTGGTCTGCTGTGCTGTGGTGTGCTGTGTGTGTGTGGTTGTGTGTGTGTGGTGTGTGTGGTCTGCTGTGGTGTGTGTGGTGTGCTGTGGTGTGGTGTTGGGTGTTGCTGTGGTGTTGTCTGTGGTGGTGGTCTGCTGTGGTGTGTGGTGTGGTGTGTGTTGGTGTGTGGTGTGGTGTGGTCTGCTGTGGTGTGGTGTGGTGTGGTGTGCTGGCTGTGGTGTGGTGTGGTCTGCTGTGGTATGGTGTGCTGTGCTGTGGTGTGGTGTGGTGTGCTGTGTGTGGTGTGTGTGTGTGTGCTGTGGTGTGCTGTGGTGTGGTCTGCTGTGGTGTGCTGTGGTCTGCTGTGGTGTGGTGTGGTCTGCTGTGTTGGTTGTGGTGTGGTGTGTGTCTGCTGTGGTATGGTTTGCTGTGCTGTGCTGTGGTCTGCTGTGGTGTGTGTGTGTGGTCTGCTGTGGTGTGGTGTGTGTGTGGTCTGCTGTGGTGTGGTGTGGTGTGGTGTGCTGTGGTGTGGTGTGGTGTGCTGTGGTGTGGTGTTTTTGTGATGTGGTCTGCTGTGGTGTGGTGTGGTCTGCTGTGGTGTGCTGTGCTGTGGTGTGCTGTGCTTTGTTGGTGAGGTGTGGTGCGGGGGTGTGGTGTGGTGTGGTGTGGTCTGCTGTGGTGTGGTGTGGTGTGCTGCTGTGGTTGTGGTGTGTGTGTGGTGCTGTGTGGTGTGTTGGTGTGGTGTGCTGTGGTGTGCTGTGGCTTTGTTGTTGGTGAGGTGTGGTGCGGTGTGTGTGGTTGGTTGTGTGGTGTGGTGTGTGTGGTCTGGTCTGCTGTGGTGTGTGTGGTGTGGTCGCTGTGGTGTGGTGTGGTGTGGTCTGGTCTGCTGTGGTGTGGTGTGCTGGTGCTGTGCTTGCTTGTGTTGGTGGGTGTGGTGTGGTGTGGTCTGCTGTGGTGTGGTGTGGTGTGCTGTGCTGTGCTTCTTGTTGGTGAGGTGTGTGCGGTGTGGTGTGGTCTGCTGTGGTGCGTGTGGTGTGCTGTGGTGTGCTGTGCTTTGTTGGTGAGGTGTGGTGCGGTGTGGTGTGGTCTGCTGTGGTGCGGTGTGGTGTGGTGTGGTCTGCTGTGGTGCGGTGTGGTGTGGTCTGGTCTGCTGTGGTGCGGTGTGGTGTGGTGTGGTCTGCTGTGATGTGGTGTGGTCTGGTCTGGTCTGCTGTGGTGTGGTGTGCTGTGCCGTGCTGTGCTTTGTTGGTGTGGTGTGGTGTGGTGCGGTGTGGTGTGGTGTGGTGTGGTCTGCTGTGGTGTGGTGTGCTGTGCTGTGCTTTGTTGGTGAGGTGTGGTGCGGTGTGGTGTGGTGTGGTGTGTGTGGTCTGCTGTTGGTGTGTCTGCTGTGGTGTGGTATGGTCTGCTGTGGTGTGATGTGGTGTGTGGTGTGGTGTGGTGTGGTGTGGTGTGGTGTGGTCTGCTGTGGTGTGGTATGGTCTGCTGTGGTGTGATGTGGTGTGTGGTGTGGTGGGGTATGGTCTGCTGTGGTGTGATGTGTGTGTGGTGTGGTGTGGTGTAGTCTGCTGTGGTGTGGTGTGCTGTGGTGTGGTGTGGTGTGGTAATGTGAGATGATGTGGTGGTGTCCTTCTACACTGGACTACAACTGTAATTTTCCTGGTCTGCCCACTTCACAATTGCCCAAAACTTTAGAGGCAAACTGACAGGCTCCTCCTTCTTCACAACATAAACGAAAACATCTTTTGCCGCCATTTTAAACCCGCACGGACAGGACAAAAATGGTCAAGCCATTCTAACAATCTCCCTTTTTATACAAAAATAATCAGGCATACAGACAATCCAGATTTGTTTTTACTATTCAAGGTCACTGTAACCTTGAAGAAGCATAAGTTCAGAAAAGGAAAAAGTTCTATTGTAATTGATGCTCTTTCAAATACAATGTACAGTATCTTTGATAAGTAAACAAGAGTTCCTGAGACAGTGCTGTTCAAAGTTTGGATCATCATCATCATAATGTGTCTTGCCGCCTGGCGTTGGCGATCATGGCCCGCCATATCAATCTATTTTTTGGTCACTCCTTTCTTTATCCCCACCCACTCTGTAAAACTGTCAAACATTTTTTCCCTGGGTCTATTTGGTGCTTTTTTCCCCTCTAACTTTCCTGTTGTGACTAGGTGTTTAAATTTCTCTTGCCTCATAAAATGTCCTGTAAATGTTGCTTGTCTTTTCCTAATCTTCTTCATTAATGTTCTTTTTGTGTCTGTTCTCACAAGATTAATTCGTTTGTTTCTATTGCCGTCCATGGAACTCTTAATATTCCTAAAGGTTTGATATTTCCTCAAAAGTCCCGATTTGGGACACTGCTTTGGTCTGTATGACCTTGACCTTGGGGATATGACTTCCAACCTTACCCTTTCACGAGTCCTCAGCCGCCCACGTCTTTGATCCAACTGTGGTAAAGGTCCATGCAAAAATAGGTCAGGAAATCATGCTAACATAACACGACTTGGCAACAAACTTCCACGGTAAAAAAATACTGTTATACTCATCATGCTTTTGTACATTATATATTGTTCATATGCCAACATTATTTTTTGTCATATGTACGAAATGTTATCATCGTCTGTTACCGAATTGTCTGAGTACTGTAGAACAAAATGAAAGGATTGAAAAACAGCAACGCTCGAACACACACACACACACACACACACACACACACACACACACACACACACACACACACACACACACACACACACACACACACACACACGTCATTGTAAAAGACATAATCACACAGATACACACTTCTCTTTCTTCGGTCGACATGAAACACTGTACCTCTGAAAAAAAATGCAATAAAACCGTTAAAAACCTGTTTATAACAGACAAACAAACCGACGGGGAGGGAGGGGGCGCTGGGAGATAAACTGACGACGTATTGGGTGTCCAATTAAAACAAGAACTTTTGTTGATAATGAGAAACAGATCTAAACGTTGTGTGCGCCACTAGACCTACACTAGACTAGACTAGACAAAGCGATGATAAACACACCATAATGGAGCAGGGAAACAGAAAGACAGGGGGGAGGGGGGGGGTAAGAAGCCGTAACGATGTGTGTCCAATTATAGGTAAAAGAACATTGCTGTAAAAATGAGAAACGGATTTAATGGCGTCCTTCTTTATTCTCCGAATTTCATAATAAGAAGAGTGCTGTCAACACTGAGAAATACGCTGTAATTCTGGTTTCCAACAAAACACAAAAAGCACTTACTTAATGAGAAAACAAGTTGTAACGATGTGTATCCAATTCACAAAAGTGTGAGAGAAACTGGCCATAATATTATGTCACGACGTGCTGCGTGAGAAACCAGACTATAATAATACATAACACAGTGGTATGAGAAACATGCCATAATAATACATAACAGAGTGGTATGAGAAACATGCCATAATAATACATAACACAGTGGTATGAGAAACATGCCATAATAATACGTTACACAGTGGTATGAGAAATATGCCATAATAATACGTTACACAGTGGTATGAGAAATATGCCATAATAATACGTTACACGGTGGTATGAGAAATATGCCATAATAATACGTTACACAGTGTTGAGAAACAGCCATAATACGTTAACGTGGTATGAGAAACAGGCCATAATAATACGTTACACAGGTGGTATGAGAAACAGGCCATAATAATACGTTACACAGGGTATGAGAAATATGCCATAATAATACGTAACAGGGCGATTGAGAAACAGCCATAATAATACGTTACACAGTGGTATGAGAAACAGGCCATAATAATACGTAACAAGAGTAATACGAAAAACAGGCCATACTATTATGTAACAGAGTGCAGTGTGAGAAACAGGCCGTAATACTGTGAAACAGAGTGATATGAGAAACAGGTCATAATGTTGCGTAACTGAGTACTGTGTGAGAAACATACCATATATTATGTAACAAAGAGCTCCGTAAGAAACACACCATAATATTATGTAACGCAGAGTTGCTGATGACAAACAGGCTATAATATAGAGTGCTATGTGAGAAACAGACCATACTGTTATGTTACAGAGTGCTATGTGAGAAACAACCCATAATGCTAAATAACAGAGCGCAGTGTGAGAAACAGACCATACTGTTATGTTACAGAGTGCTATGTGAGAAACAACCCATAATGCTAAATAACAGAGCGCAGTGTGAGAAACAGACCATACTGTTATGTTACAGAGTGCAATGTGAGAAACAACCCATAATGCTAAATAACAGAGTGCTATGTGAGAAATAGACCATACTGTTATGTTACAGAGTGCAATGTGAGAAACAACCCATAATGCTAAATAACAGAGTGCTATGTGAGAAACAACCCATAATGCTAAATAACAGAGCGCAGTGTGAGAAACAGACCATACTGTTATGTTACAGAGTGCAATGTGAGAAACAACCCATAATGCTAAATAACAGAGCGCAGTGTGAGAAACAGACCATACTGTTATGTTACAGAGTGCTATGTGAGAAACAACCCATAATGCTAAATAACAGAGTGCTATGTGAGAAACAACCCATAATGCTAAATAACAGCGCAGTGTGAGAAACAGACCATACTGTTATGTTACAGAGTGCAATGTGAGAAACAACCCATAATGCTAAATAACAGAGCGCAGTGTGAGAAACAGACCATACTGTTATGTTACAGAGTGCTATGTGAGAAAAAACCCATAATGCTAAATAACAGAGCGCAGTGTGAGAAACAGACCATACTGTTATGTTACAGAGTGCAATGTGAGAAAAAACCCATAATGCTAAATAACAGAGCGCAGTGTGAGAAAACAGCTGTAGTGTAAGAAACATGCTATAACATTATGGAAGACAGTGCTGTGTGTGATACCGGCCATAATATTATACAAGACAGTGCTGTGTGTGATACCGGCCATAATATTATACAAGACAGTGCTCATGCTGAGCGTGCACAGAATTTCCAGCAGGTGAGATGCTATTTATACTGAAAGAGCCCCCTGACATCCCTATGGGGAGGGGATGGGGGTGGGGAGTGATGATATGTACCTAATTATATCTGTACAGTCACTCTCCTGCCAATAATGAGAAACAGCCGGTAACTACCGGGTATCAGTCATTCTGCATGTACACGGTAGTAGAGGGCTGTGGATAAGATCAACTATGCTGCACGTGCCATTGTAACAGACACTTTTGCGAGTAAAGCAAAACGCTGTGATGAGTACGGGATTCTGAAGTAAGGGTCAACAAGAAGGGACATAGTTCTGCTAGTCATGCTGATAATGCTGTACTCTTCTTCTTCTTCTCTCTCTCTGTGTGTGTGTGTGTGTGTGTGTGTGTGTGTGTGTGTGTGTGTGTGTGTGTGTGTGTGTGTGTGTGTGTGTGTGTGTGTGTGTGTGTGTGTGTGTGTGTGTGTGTGTGTGTGTGTGTTTGTGTTAATCGTTGGTTCAATGTCTATTCACTTAAGTGATTTTAGACAACAAACAAACAATAATAACAATAATAATGTAACAGAGTGCCTTGCTCTGTTACGATCTTTCCCCATTTACCTACAACGCTCAAAGGCAACACCGTGTAGCGTGCTTGCCTAGATCAAAAACGCCTTGCATTCTCTTGGCCTAATTATACTGGTATTTCACAGCCTCTGCCTATCCATAGCTATGCATTAATCATTCCAAAGATCTAACCAGTACATGACACATATACATTGTAGATAACACACTGCTAAACAATTAGCGGATCTACAATGTGTACATGTACTCTAAAGCAGGCCCATGACAAGATTTTGTCGTCATCTCCAGTCAGTATTATGTTGTAGTTTTACAGAACGTAGAGGGGGCCGTCACTAATTTATGCTGCCTTTACTGTAGCATTATAGAACAATCGCCGTGTAATTGCCGGCGGGAACACTCAGACAATGACCGCAGGGCGCGTCTGTCTCAATCGCCTTAGGTATTTGTGGCTCGATAGCGAGCACATACCCACTCGCGAAACTGCCGGACAATGACCAGCGTTTCACTTGTGTGTACTGACGCGCTGCGTTAAAACTACACACTAAGTGTTGACTTATTAATTAGGTGAGAACAACCAATCAGACCTTGGCATCTGGTTGATTGATTAATTTGGTGAGAACAACCAATCAGACCTTGCCATCTGAAAGGTTTGAGATTTGAAAATATGACCATCATGCTCTGTTCCCAGAGTACAAATTAACAAAGCGCATCATAGCGTGTGCTTTTCCACCGCCACTCTCAGTATTACCAGAGGTGCCCTTTCCTGCCACCACTCTTGATCTCACAGCAGGTGATCATCTTCACGGCGTTACTGTAGCACTGTCTTCTTTGACGTCGTCTTCTTTGGCGTCTTCTTTGACTCCTTCTTACCTGTCTCCTTCCTCGTCTTCTTTTCTCAATAATAAAGAGTCAAGTAGCGAAACGAGGACTTGTCTTTTGATTGAGAGACTTCCCTTTCTGCTCTGGATTCAAAGGACCACCACAGCAATCATCACCAAACCCCTTAACCCACTCATCCATCTCACCTGGCGCTGCGATTCATCAATATTATCATCACCTTACCCCCCTTAACCACGCGACCTATCACAATAAGAATAAGAATAATAAATACATACATAAAAAGGAAAAGAAAAAAGCGATGTGGAGAAGGGGATGTGGATGCAGGATGGCCACCTGACTGTTACAGCCATATCGGGGCTAATACCATGTGAAAAACAAGAAAGAAGGAAGAAAAAGACAAATGGAAGAGGGTAGCGAAAAGATAACCGAAGCAGCGTACTGCGACAACTACTGAAACAACAGACTAGCTAAATATAAGTATGAACAGAGAGTGTAACAAACTATAGATATTGAGCGAAAAGATAACAAATGAAGCAGTGTTCTACAACAATTTAAACAATAAACTAGCCAGCTGTAACTACAACCAGAGAATGTAACGAATTATAAAAAAAATGAGCGAAAAAATAAAAAGTGAAGCAGCGTACTATAACAACCATATAAACAATAAACTAGTCAATTGAAAACTATGAACAGAGAGCGTAACGAATTATACCTATTCAACTATTGGATTTTTTGACAGGCTGACAAAAAAATTCGTATGTTAAAAATGTTGATCTAAATATGCTGAAAATCGTGTTCTTAGAAAGTAACGGAATGTGTCAATGTATTTTTAAACAAAGTAAATGACAAGGTGTTACTTTCTGTCCACAAAGACAGACAATATTTCTGGTGTACTTTGTTCTGAAAGCTTCGACTTTCCACCTATACATAAGGGACTGTAGAGCTCTACTTACATAAAACTGCTTACTTATTGTGCTGATAATAAAATGCATGCTATCAGTATTGTACTTTTCTCTGATTATCTTGAAACAGCTTCCAAACATAGGCGCCCACTAAGTTATAAGATTCACTCAAGGAGAGGAGAGAGAAAGTTGTGTGTTGCTGGAGTCTGGTGAACCCTTAGCTCCTCGTTTGGCTGCCCTGTCAACCATATCATTATGATGAAACGAACAACCAGATGGTATCCAACAGAAGGTAAGATCAGAGCCTCTTAAGGATAAGAAGTGAATTAAATGGCTAATTTCTATTATCATTTTTAGATCTTGTGTTAATTTTATTAAATCCAGAGCTTGAAGCACTGATTTAGAGTCAACGCAGATAAGTATTTGTAATATGACAACTCACTAAGTAATTCAAAGTCATCAGTAGTGCCAAGAGTTCAGCCGTAAAGACTGATTTGTTGGATCCCATATGGAAACATTTCTCTATTTTAAGAGCAGGTATTAAAAACGCAGAACCTGCATTTTTCTCAATCAATGATCCATTTGTGTAAATTTCTAAAATTGTGTGTGTGTGCGTGCGTGCGTGCGTGCGTGCGTGCGTGCGTGTGTGTGTGTGTGTGTTGTCTCTGTTGTTGTTGTTGTTGGTGGTGGTGGTGGTGGTGGTGGTGGTTGTTGTTGTTGCTGCTGCTGCTGCTGTTTTTATTGTTGCTATCGTTGTTGTTGTTGCTGCTGCTGCTGCTGTTTTTATTGTTGCTGTCGTTGTTGTTGTTGTTGTTGATGTTGCTGTTGTTGCTGCTGCTGCTGCTGTCATGTGGTAGTCGTAGTAGAACTATCCGTTGTTGCTGCATTACTCTACTGACCCAGTATCCTCTCCTCCTCACCCCCCTTTCTAATGAATAGTTGTGCATATGTGCGCGTGTACAGGCCAGCTGATCCCGAGTCTAGGGCTCCAGACAGAGACAGAAACAAAGGCACAGGAGATACAGGTGGGGCAAAATTCTTTTTTCGTAAAGGTAAACGAAAGAGAGATATCGACAGACAGACGGAATACAGAAACTCAACGCAACAGAAACTCTCCATAAAAGAACAAGAATGCAACACAGAATACTTCGATAAATTGTCACTTCAGCTGTTAAGTTATCAATCTTTAAAAAGAGAACAATAATGAAACATACAGCACTTCGATAAATGATCATTTCAGCTGCTAAGTCATAATCCTTTTAAAAAATAAATAAATAAAAAGAATGCAATACAGCACACTCTGACAAATGGTCAAAATTCACCTAACATCAATCCTTTAAAAAATACAGCAAGAATGCAATACAGCGCGCATCGATAAATGATCAAAATTTGGCTGGAAAGCTATCAACCCTTAAAAACACACACACACACACACACACACACACACACACACACACACACACACACACACACACACACACACACACACACACACACACAAGAAAATGCAAGCAATATAGCACACTTCAGCAAATGGACAGCCCAGCTGTTAAATTATTCAAACACTTCAGCCATCTTTTATGACAGTATTCACGTTGCCATCTTGTGATCACAACTGTTATCACAGTGTTCCACTGACACCCATCTCCTGCAGGTGGAAAACGGGGGTTAAAAATGCGATAAGTATCACTCGGGATACGATGTGAAAGCGAGAGCAATGCCCACCCCTCCCCCTCCCCCATCCCTTTTACTCTATCTTTTTCTAAAAACGGAAATTATATTACATGACAAGGAGAGATATGTCTGTCTGGTCGGTCTATCTGTAAGTTCGTGAAGAATACCTAATTTATTTCAATATTCCTTTATTAATCCACGATTAGAAATTATAATGCACGTACAGTAAACCCGGATCAGACATACCTTGTGCTCATATACATGTACCTACTCAGTCACAAACCTATGACATAACACATCAAAACAAAACCGCCTCTACAGATCAAACCGATAATCATGGTAACTGTTAGAACTCCGTTCATGACACCCCTAATCCCTACCCAACCCCTATCCCCTGTCTCCCACCCACACCCCATGCACACACACCCCCGTTATAAAATCAAGAGAAAAACAGACAAACAAAAGCAGTTGAGCGGATGTCCGTCCATTTACATGTTAACTTTTTTAGTGGGCTACGTGGTTCTTTTAATACAGCTTTAGACTCAAGATCTGATATCTCAAGTTCAATCCCAGCTCTCGACAGGCCTGTTCACCTCCCATCTTAGTGTTTCCTTTAGTCTGTCTGTCTGTCTGTCTGTCTGTCTGTCTATGTGTGTGTGTCTCTCTCTCCTTCTCCCTCTCCTTCCCCCCTCTCTCTCTCTCCCTCTGTGTGTGTGTGTATATATATATATATATATATATATATATATGTCTGTGTGTCAGTCTGTCTGTCTGTCTGTCTGTGTATCTCTCTTTCTCTCTATACACAAAACGTTAATCACAAACATCAAACAAGCAACCGCGCGACCATTACTAAATTCACTTGCTTTTCACAGCAAGTATCTCAGTTGGGAAAGTCGCGAAAAAAGAGCACGAAGGGAGAACAATAGTATGTCTTGACCACATCGCTTTCCTTGTCCCCTTTCCTCTCCCCTTGATCCTGCCAACAACGTCTCTTACAAACGGTTACAAAGCGAAAAATAAAAAATAAATTGCTTTCAATAAGGAATGCCTTAAGACGAACACTTTGCCAACACTATGCGTGTGTTATCTCAGCAGGTGTGCAGCACAAGTGCAAATTTACGTCACCGCTCTCAAACATCCCATTCTCTTTCAGCCGGCCGCTCGTGCAAGCACGTGAGACTACACACACACACACATACACATACACACGCATCCGCGCGTGAGATACACACACACACACACACACATGCACGCACGAGATAGACACACACACACACACACGTACACACACACACACACACACACATACACACACACACACACACACACCACACACACACACACACACACAACACACACACACACACACACCAGGATGTCTCCAGTTAATAACTGCTATCCCCCTCCAATCTTGTTTCTGAATATCAAAAAGTCAGTGTATAAAATCACAAATGCGAACAGACATAAAATACTCATCAGAGAGACAGACAGACACAGAGACACAGACAGACAGACGGACAGACAGACAGACATACACAGACAAACAGACAGAGACAGGCAGACACACACACTCACACACACACAGGCAGGCAGGCAGGCAGAGAACAGGCATCTGTTTTCTATGGTAGTGTTATGAGAAGATTAATGCTTTTAACACCACCTCTCGTCCACAGAGGGACTACACTTACACAAATAAACAATAATACCTAGAGAGGGTCTACATTAATTCAAGTGCACTGTAACACCCAGTGGAGGACCTACACTAATTTAATACCAGTACACTATAATGCCCATGGAGGATCTATACTAATAACAAGTACACTATAATGCCCATGGAGGATCTATACTAATAACAAGTACCCCCTCCCCTATAATGCCCATGGAGGATCTATACTAATAACAAGTACCCCCTCCCCTATAATGCCCATGGAGGATCTATACTAATAAGTACCCCCTCCCCTATAATGCCCATGGAGGATCTATACTAATAAGTACCCCCTCCCCTATAATGCCCATGGAGGATCTATACTAATAACAAGTACCCCCTCCCCTATAATGCCCATGGAGGACCTATATTAATAATAAGTACCCCTCCCCTATAATGCCCATGGAGGATCTATACTAATAATAAGTACCCCCTCCCCTATAATGCCCATGGAGGATCCTATACTAATAATAAGTACCCCCTCCCCTATAATGCCCATGGAGGATCTATACTAATAAGTACCCCCTCCCCTATAATGCCCATGGAGGACCTATACTAATAATAAGTACCCCCTCCCCTATAATGCCCATGGAGGATCTATACTAATAAGTACCCCCTCCCCTATAATGCCCATGGAGGATCTATACTAATAATAAGTACCCCCTCCCCTATAATGCCCATGGAGGACCTATACTAATAATAAGTACCCCCACCCCTATAATGCCCATGGAGGACCTATACTAATAACAAGTACCCCCTCCCCTATAATGCCCATGGAGAGTTTACACTAACATAAGTACACTACGATGCTCACGGAGGATGTACACTAATACAAACACACCATTACACAAAAACAAGAACACTATGAAGAGTCTACACTGACACAAGTATACTTTTTATGTCTAACTGAGGACTTTATTAGTAGAAGTACACTATAATGACAAAGGAATGGCCCACACATTATAACACCACATGGAGAGTCTACACTAATACCAATGTCCTTGAAGAGTCTATGCTAATACAAATTAACTACAACTGCGTAAAGAAATATCAAACATGCAAAAGTTGAATATGATTAGTATGAGACAGAGATAGGGAGACAATGAGCTATCAGAGACAACCGCAAACATCCAAAGACAAACGGATTGCTCACATCTATCTACCTACCTGAGCATTCCAAATGCACTCTCAAAAACAAAAACAAAAAAAGAAAAAAAAAACGAAAAAACAAAACAAAACAAAACAAAACAAAAAACGGCATAACAAAGTGTAGAGTTTGTGTGTACAGGTTGTGCAATAACAGTCACCTGACAGGAATGGTGAGTCGTACCCAGAAACGCACACACCGCGGAGGATTTATAGACAAATGCAAGCACGAATTCCAGCTTGGGCCCCTCTCCCCACCACCTCTCTCTCTCTCTCTCTCTCTCTCTCTCTCTCTCTCTCTCTCTCTCTCTCTCTCTCTCTGTCTTCTCTCTCTCTCTCTCTCTCTCTCTCTCTCTCTCTCTCTCTCCTCTCTCTCTCTCTCTCTCTCTCTCCTCTCCACCTGTCTCCTCTCCTTCTCTGTAAACTGGAAAGGTAAGACATGAAAATATCGGTTATGTTTACACGTCAGAAATAAAAGTAAGCCCCACACCCGGTGGTCTGATCAATGTTGGGGCCTATGTGGAAAAACAACTGGCACTGTGCGCACTGGAGATTAACGGAGAGAAGACGTAGATACAAACTCGGATTTCTCTAAGACACAGATACAAACTTGGATTTCTCGAAGACAGATACAAATTTGAATGTCTCTAAGACAGTACAAATTGAATGTCTCTAAGACAGCTACAAACTTGAATGTCTCTAAGACATAGCTACAAACTTGAATGTCTCTAGTAAAACATAGACTACAAACTTGAATGTCTCTAAGACATAGATACAAACTTGAATGTCTGTAAAACATAGATACAAACTTGAATGTCTCTAAGACAGATATACAAACTTGAATGTCTCTAAGACATAGATACAAACTTGAATGTCCTTAAGACATAGATACAAACTTGAATGTCTCTTAAGACATAGATACAAACTTGAATGTCTTTAAAGACATAGATACAAACTTGAATGTCTTTAAGACATAGATACAAACTTGAATGTCTTTAAGACATAGATACAAACATTGAATGTCTTTAAGACATAGATACAAACTTGAATGTCCTTAAGACATAGATACAAACTTGAATGTCCTTTAAGACATAGATACAAACTTGAATGTCTTTAAGACATAGATACAAACTTGAATGTCTTAAGACATAGATACAAACTTGAATGTCTTTAAGACATAGATACAAACTTGAATGTCTTTAAGACATAGATACAAACTTGAATGTCTTTAAGACATAGATACAAACTTGAATGTCTTTAAGACATAGATACAAACTTGAATGTCTTTAAGACATAGATACAAACTTGAATGTCTTTAAGACATAGATACAAACTTGAATGTCTTTAAGACATAGATACAAACTTGAATGTCTTTAAGACATAGATACAAACTTGAATGTCTTTAAGACATAGATACAAACTTGAATGTCTTTAAGACATAGATACAAACTTGAATGTCTCTAAGACATAGATACAAACTTGAATGTCTCTAAGACATAGATACAAACTTGAATGTCCTTAAGACATAGATACAAACTTGAATGTCTCTAAGACATAGATACAAACTTGAATGTCTCTAAGACATAGATACAAACTTGAATGTCCTTAAGACATAGATACAAACTTGAATGTCTCTAAGACATAGATACAATGATATCTAAGACATAGATACAATTGAATGTCTTTAAGACATAGATACAAATTTGAATGTCTCCAAGGTATAGATACAAACTTAGATTTCTCTAAGGCATAGATACAAACACTGGATGTCTCTGTCTCCCTTCTTTTTCTCCATCATCATCATCATCATCGTCATCATCATTATCATCATCATCATAATCTGCTTCTTCTTCTTCATCACTATCTTCTTCTTCTTCTCCCCCTCCTCCGCATCCTCCTCCTCCTCCTCCTCCCTCTTCTTTTTTCTTCTTCTTCTTCTTCTTCTTCCACAGACTATAACTCCTGCGTGTACTCCCAATCTAAGCATATACATAAAATCAAACAAACATGCCTATCTAACAAAGGTAGAGTTTTGCCAGTATGACCGTTCTTCATCCCACATTAAGGGCAGTCATGCTCTGTCTCTGGGATACTAAGGACAGAATATGAAAGAAATACTGTTGACTGGTCTGGAAGGCAGAAATATGAGCCTTGTGAGGAAAAGAAAGCATGACAGGAAAGACGACTCCTACCGAAACGCAAACCAGACAGGTCCTGTGATTCCAAAACAAGATGGGGCTTTAATTTCTGCATCCACGGTAATTTTTCCATGGTACAACCTTGGATTCTTGCCTATTTCCCTTTTTCTAGATACCAACTTGGATTTCTATTTCCCTTTTTCTAAGTAAAAAAAATGGATCCTTCTCACCTCCCTTTTCACAAGCATAGATTCTTGCCTGTTTCCCTTGTTCTAGATACAATCTCAATTCTTATCTCTTTTTCAAGATATAAACATGGATTCTTGATTTCAAGAAACAAATAATGAATTCTTGTCTTACTATCTCCATTTTCTAAATAAAATTTGGATTCTTGCGTATCAAGTCCATTTTTGTCGATACAAATTTGAATTCTTGCCTCTTCCCTTTTTCGTCTTCATTCTGTTCCTGCTAACTTCTGTATAAACATCAATTACAAAAACATGTACAAAACTTCAAATGAATACATGAAAAAAAAACAAAAGAAAAGGAAAAATACAAACAGAAAAATATCCATTGCATAAAAAATACATACACTTGCAATAATACCAACAGACATCAGATATGTAAAAACAATTCCAATGCAGACGCCCTGAAGATTTTAAACTAAACCTGAAACAAGAGATCTACCATGCAGACCCTCTGTCTTGCCCAGTACCCTCAAACCACAGAAAAATAGTCTTCTTGCACATACAATTTTTGACTGAATGAATTAAAACTACATCACTCATTTACTTCACATTTGCAATGCATCTACCATCACCACCACTACTACTACTAGTAATAACTATTATTACGACTAACAATAATGATCATCATCATCATGATCATAGTCATGACCATGACGATGATCTTCTCTCTCTCTCTCTCTCTCTCTCTCACACACACACACACACACACACACACACACACACACACAACACACACACACACACACACACACAAACACACACACACACACACACACACACACACACGAACACATCTCCAGCCGACATGAAACAATGTCCACCCTTCTGAAAAGTATAGACAAATGATGGAGTCGTGCCAAATCTCTTTCCGTCACCCTCTAATACGCTCTAAATACAGAAGGAACGAACAGAGTTGCACCAATAAATCCACATCAGTGTGTATTCCATTCCGGTATCAAAGTACAGACGGCCCCCATGCCTCAGCTCTGCTCAAACTCAAACGCTCACCACGAATGATGAGGCAGAAGAAGGCTAATCAAAGAGAGTATTTGTGATTAGTCATTGCAGAATTAATATTGTGATTAGTCATTGCAGAATTAATATTGTGATTAGTCACTGCAGAATTAATATTGTGATTAGTCATTGCAGAATTAATATTGTGATTAGTCATTGCAGAATTAATATTGTGATTAGTCATTGCAGAATTAATATTGTGATTAGTCATTGCAGAATTAATATTGTGATTAGTCATTGCAGAATTAATATTGTGATTAGTCATTGCAGAATTAATATTGTGATTAGTCATTGCAGAATTAATATTGTGATTAGTCACTGCAGAATTAATATTGTGATTAGTCACTGCAGAATTAATATTGTGATTAGTCATTGCAGAATTAATATTGGATTAATCATTGCAAATAATATTGTGATTATCATTGCAGAATTAATATTGTGATTAGTCATTGCAGAATTATATTGTATTGTCATTGCGATTATATGTGATTAGTATTGCAGATTATTTGTGATTAGTCATGCAGAATTAATATTGTGATTAGTCATTGCAGAATTAATTTGGATTAGTCATTGCAGAATTAATATTGTGATTAGTCATGCAGAATTAATATTGTGATTAGTCATTGCAGAATTAATATTGTGATATCATTGCAGAATTAATATTTGATTAGTCATTGCAGAATAATACAATAAAATAAGAATAAACAAAGAGCCGTTTAGCTTATCACTGTGTCACAAACATAAACAAGTAACCAGCATCGGAGTAACCAAGTAACCAGCGAGAAACAAATATTCATTAATTCTTTAAGAGACAGGCTCCACGCTGTGTAGAAAGCATCCAGTGACAGTAACGACAGCAACAACAACGACGACAACGACTGGGAGCAGAATGAGGTTTGTTTCGCTAGGAGAGGACACATGTTGTAACCAATCAACCTGGGGTTTCAGACTCATTTATTTGCCTCCAGCTGTTGGCTGATTGATGCGATAATGAATTGCAGACCCACTCACCATGTCTAATACTGGAGCGCCGGCTGGCGCGCGCTTCTGCCCTCCACTGCGTGGCCGTTGCCGTGCTTTAAGATGTGTGTCAGCTTGATGATGTACGGTGCGTAATTTAGTGTGGCGGGGATTGGTATGATTACTGGGAGATGGGATACATCCTGTAACTAGTTAACGGCACAGTCCATCATATTAGACCGGTTCTGTTACACTAGCTGTCTTCTCCATTGCCTTTGTCTACAGCTAACTGTGTGAGTGAGCGAACCACGTTCATTTCTCTGGGCCTCTCGTCATTTAACACTTTGACTCCCGCACCCTGTCCACTACCATCCTGCACTGTCAACCAGCTAGAAAAGCAAAAACATAACCCTTTCCTGCAGGAAGCTGGTGGATAGGATGAGGGGATCAAAGAGTTGCAGCTGGTGAATATGGTGCGGGAGTCACAGAGTTAAAGATGGAAGGGGGCGGGTAACGATGGGGTGAGGGGAGTGGTTCAAGGTATACCAATACCGTATCTTTATTATTCTGAGAAAAAAAACCCTGCTTAACGATTTCTGCAATCAAAATAACCAAACAAGCTTTGAAATACAATACTGTACTGAACTATACTGTGCTGCATGCACTGTATCATTAAACGGTAGTTAGTACAGTATTGTAATATGCTGTGATGCGTTGTCTTTTGTTCTGTTGTCATACGTTGCAGAGACCCAGGTTTTGGCACACAACCAACAGAGCTAAAATAATTTGGTGAAATTTTTTTTATTGCGGAGTTAAGGGGGGAGAAGAAGAAGAAGAAGAAGAAACAACAACAACACAACAAAAACAAGAATAAGAAGAACAAGAACAAAAAGGGAGGAAAGAACAAGAAAAAGAAGAACCAAGGAAAAAAGTATACAACTACTGTTATTGTATCGTATGTTGTATGTATTAACATTCTGAGGCACGCATACAAAAAAGTACATACCAACATTTTGGAAATATCCAGAACCAGAACTGTCATAAACAACAAAATTACAGTGTACGTTAAGAGGCTTTGTTAAAAAACAAAAGTAAAAAAAAAAATGGTTATCACTGACTCAGCGTTGTAGGGCAACATGCCCACTATTCAAGTCGAAACGATCGTTTAAATCCCATCTCAGTCTTCCCTTTAATAATATGTGCGTCACTGTGGAGAGGTATCCTCGGGTACTTCCTCTCTCCTCCCTCCCCCATCGTCCGGCCCGCTCCCACTGCCCAATAGATGCAGTCCACAAATACTTCAAACACACAAGACGCTCGATTTCAATTTCCGTAGGAAATGATTCAGCTGTTCCTCGCACCACGTGCTTCTGTTTATTTGTGTGTGTGTGTTGTGTGTTGTGTGTGTGTGTGTGTGTGTATGGTGTGTGTGTTTGTGTGTGTGTGTGTCTGTG
>JAPXFY010000028.1:7717988-7742988 GCA_030674185.1 Monoplex corrugatus
ACACACACACACACGCACACATACACCACACACACCACACAACATTCACACACACACGCGCGCGCACGCGCGCCACACACACACACACACACAGCACGCACGCACGCACGCACGCACGCACGCACCACACACACACACACACGCACACACACACGCACGCACACATACACTACACACACACACACATACACACACACGCGCGCGCGCGCGCACGCGCACGCGCACCACACACACACACACACACACACACAGGCACGCACGCATGCACGCACGCGCACACACACACACACACGCACGCGCGCACACACACACACACACACACACACACACACACACACACACACACACACACACACACACACACACACACACACGCAACATTCACATATAATTACGCATCACAGTAATTCAATCTCCACCTACGCGTATTTAACATTGGTTAAGAAATCGAAATACTCACGAATAATTATTTACGATCGAACTATACTTCTTTATTCCCATCTCTCTCTCTCTCCTCTCTCTCTCTCTCCTCTCTCTCTCTCCTCTCTCTCTCTCTCTCCTGAACAGCACAACTCCGTTTAACATTCCTAGCATAGCAGCCCATGAAACTGGCAAGCATATAAATAAAATGAGTAAGTAAAAAAAATCATCAGGACAAAATGAAATTAGCCACAGAATTCTGAAACTACAGTCTGCCTTAAGTACATAATCATTAACGTACATCTACAGCATTAGCACAGAACAAAGCGTCTTTCAAACTGTTCTAAAGGAAGCTCTAGCAAAAGCAAAAAACAAAACACAAAACAAAATCTTTCAGAAATTTCCAATTTGAGGAACCGATTACAGGCCATATCTCTATTCTATCTGCTGCGTTAAAGCTTATGGAAAATAAAGTGTTATTGTCATTGTCTCTCTCTGTCTTTCTCTCTCTCAAAAACACATTATCTTTCCCATTCTCAGCCACCAACCCCCTGCACCCCCCCACCCTCCCCGAAAAAAAAGGAAAAACTCCTTCCCAATTTTCCAGCTCTCCAAAACCCATCTACTAACACTCGTCAAAGCGAGTGGAGCCAATTTATTTCCTAACTGGCTTTTTCCACAGCAAGCGCATGCGCCTATATGCACACGTCATTTTCTATACCTTTAGCGAAAGAAAACTAACTAGTGTTTTCAACGCTGAATTGGACGGCGCTAATTTGCACGGCGATCGATCCTGTACACACGGCAACAAGGGATCGACTGTGCCTCTAATGGCTTGGGAAAGCTATCATCACTGACTATTTGCACGGCGCCCGCGAGACACGCCCTAGAATTGTCGATATAGCGCGTTTTGAGTTATGTTCGTGGAGAGGATGTTGAGCGTACAACCCAAGGCCCGTTTCCTATACGCTAACACGCTCGCGCGCTTGTGGCGAGGCAGCAAGTGGCGAGATAGCGAGTGGCGAGGGCGAGTGAAAAGTATGCTATGAAACGGACGCCAGGCAGAAGTAGATTTCAGCCAACGTGCAGTGCTTATTTTATAATACAAGATGAAGTCGTCGTCAAAAAAAAAAGGCGCTTGCACGACGGCCATTTTTCCTCGCCGACCAGATACCCTCGATGCTGCTTAGCCTTACCTAGCAAATACCTAGCCGCGTTTGTCGCCAGGTGGTACAAAGAAACGGTCCTATGTTGCGTACCTCGCGAAAACCTTGCGTACCAATGTATTAGAAATGGGCACTGGGCCCTTACCCATATTTAGCGTATACCAGCCACCCTTGCCGCTACGTGGTACAAAACAAACAAAAAACAAAAAACAAGCAAAAAAAACCCAAAACGCTCCTACCTCGAGCCCCTTGGGAAAACCTCACCTATCTAGCGAGTAAGCGTAACACGTTGTTGGGTATTGGTTTGTGTGTGAGTGTGTGTGAGTGTGTGTGTGTGTGTGTGTCTGTGTCTGTGAGTGCGTTGTGTGTCTGTGTGTGTGTATTTTGTTGTCGTGTTTACCAATCTGTTGCCTTTTCTTCTTCTTCCTTAAATACTTGTAGTAGTAGTAGGAGAAGGAGGAGGAGGAGTGGTGGTAGTATAGTAGTAGTAGTAGTATAGTAGTAGTAGTAGTAGTAGTAGTAGTAGTAGTAGTAGTAGGTAGTAAGTAGTGTGTAGTTAGTAGTGTAGTAGTATAGTAGTAGTAGTAGTAGTAGTAGGAGAAGGAGGAGGAGATGGTGGTGGTAGTAGTAGTAGTAGTAGTAGTGAGTAGTAGTAGAGTAGGAGGAGGAGGAATGGTGGTGTAGTAGTAGTAGTAGTAGTAGTAGGAGAAGGAGGAGGAGGAGTGGTGGTAGTAGTAGTAGTAGTAGTAGTAGGAGAAGGAGGAGGAGGAATGGTAGGTAGTAGTAGTAGTAGTAGTAGGAGAAGGAGGAGGAGGAGTGGTGGTAGTAGTAGTAGTATAGTAGTAGTAGTGTGGAAGAGGTGAGCATTGTCTATAGTAGTATGATCTTCTGCAACTACTCAGATCCTCCTTCCACTCTCTCTCTCTCTCTCTCTCTCTCTCTCTCTCTTCTCTCTCCTCACTATGTGCGATAAGTGCGCTTGTGTGTGCGCACGCGCGTGTATTTGTGTGTATTAGTGTGAGCGCGTGTGTGAGCGTGTGTGAGCGCGCGCTGTGTGTGTGTGTGTGTGTATGTGTGTGTGTGTGTGTGTGTGTGTGTGTGTGTGTGTGTGTGTGTGTGTGTGTGTGTGTGTGTGTGTGTGGGTGGGTGGGTGGGTGGGTGGTTACGCGAAATCCAATTTCATTTATGGAGTTGTTGTTCACATGTTACTGTTAAAAAGTAAGACAGAAAGTTTCACTTCTTTTTTTTACCGAGTGTTTGCTTGCCTGCATCTTAATTCCTTGCCAGCTACAATATAAGTTTACTACAATTAAAAGAAATAACAAGCAACGTTTAGAACGTATACAAAAAAAGTGATCAGTAAGTTTAAGAATACGATTACTTTTTTTCTGAACTGTTTTTCATACTGCAAAAATCTTCTGGTCTAAAGGGGAATAACTGTCCTATCAAATTTAACAACGAAGAGTTTTGTTCATCAGGGGACGTATCAGGGCCGACAACTCATCTTTCCCTGTCATCTTCAGTTCTCTTTCATCATGTTATTAGCGCTGCTACAGTTCCTCACTGGTGCTGCAGTGTTTTCCTTTTCTTTATTTTATTGTGACAATACACATCTACAAACAACACGAGGGTCAAACTTGTTACTGTCACCAGTCGCCGTGGTGTAGTACTTAGTGAAAAGGACTATCGACTGGAAGGTTGTGGGTTTGAATCCCCATCAACCCCTTCAAAAATGATTGTACGTTTGTGTGTGTGTGTGTGCTTGTGTGTGCTTGTTTGTGTGTGTGTGTTGTGTATGTGCGCGCACGCCGAGTCTGTATGCGTTTATGAAAGTGAGAGAGAGGGAAAGAGAGAGAGAGTGTGTGTGTGTGTGTGTGTTGCGAGTGTATGAGTGTGTGTACGTGTGTGTGTATGTGTGTGTATGTGTGCATATGTGTGTGTACGTGTACATGTGTGTGTACGTACGTATAACTATGTGTGTGTGTTGTGTGTGCGTGTGTGTGTCTGTGTATGTGTACGTATGCATGTGTGTGTACGTATGTGTATATGTGTGTATACGTATGCATGTGTACGTATGTGTATAAGTGTGTGTACGTGTGCATGTGTGTGTACATGTGTGTGCACGTATGTATAAATATATGTGTGTTGTGTGTTTGTGTGTGTATGTGTCTGTGTCTGTGTATGTATGTATGTGTATATAGGTATGTGTATATGTGTGTACATGAGTAATTAGCTGTAGACGTAAGGTATACACATCAAAGACTGCTTTCAAGACATACCGGGGATCCGTTACAAATCAGAATAATTGAAATTGTAGTCATGACAGACATCTGACACTGTTTGCCTACTTCTATAATACTTGGTGTGTGTGTGTTCTGTGTGTGTGTGTGTATATATATGTGTGTGTGTGTGTGTGTGTGTCTCTCTCTCTCTCTCTCTCTCTCTCTCTCTCTCTGTCTGCGTGCGTGCGTATATGTGTGTGCGCCTCTGTGTGTGTGTGCCTCTGTGTGGATGAGCCTCTGTGTGTGTGTCTGTGTGCGTGTCTGTGTGTGTGCGCGCGCGCGTGTCTGTGTGTCCTCTGTATGTGCCTCTGTGCGTGCGCACGTGTATGTGTGTGTGTCCTCTGTGTCTGCCTCTGTGTGTATGTGTGTGTGCCTCTGTGTGTGTGTATGTGTGTGTGCGTGTGTGTGTATCACTGTGCGTGTCTCATGTGTGCGCCTCTGTGGGTGTGTGTGTGCGTGTGTGTGTGTGTGTGTGTGTGTGTGTGTGTGTGTGTGTGTGTGGTGTGCCTCTGTGTGTGCCTCTGTGAGTGTGCCTCTGTCTGTGTGCCTCTATGTGTGTGTGTGTGTATGTATGTGTGTGTGTGTGTATGTGTGTGTGGGTGTGCTTCTGTACTGTGTGTGTGCCTCTATGTGTGTGTGCGCTTCTGCGTGTGTGTGTGTGTGTGTGTGAGTGTGTGTGTGTGTGTGTTGTGCGTGTGTGTGTGTGCTTCTGTATGTGTGCGCGCTTCTGCGTGTGTGTGTGTGTGTGTGTACGTGTGTGTGTACGTGTGTGTGTGTGTGTGTGTGTGTGCTTCTGTGTGTGTGTGTGCCTCTATGTGTGTGTGCGCTTCTGCTTGTATGTGTGTGTGTGCCTCTGTGTGTGCCTCTGTGTATGTGTGTGCCTCTGTGTGTGCCTCTGTGTATGTGTGTGCCTCTGTGCCTCTGTGTGTGTGTGCCTCTGTGTGTGTGTGCCTCTGCGTGTGTGAGTATGTGTGTGTGTGTGTGTGTGTGTGTGTGTGTGTGTGTGTGTGTGTGTGTGTGCCTCTCTGTGTGTGTGTGCCTCTGTGTGTGTGTCAGTATGTATGTCTGTGTGAGTGCTCGTGTGTGTGCCTCTGTGTGTGAGTGTGTGTGTCTGTGTCTATGTGTCTGTCCGTCCGTCCGTCTGTCTGTCTGTCTGTCTGTCTGTGTCTGTCTGTCTGTCTGTGTGTCTGTCCGTCTGTCTGTATGTCTGTCTGTCTGTCTGTCTGCGTGTCTGTCTGTCTGTGGAGGGTGCAGGGAAGTACAGGGGTAGAGATACGAAAGGAAGCGAGAGACAGGAGAGATTGATTGTTCTTGTTTTAATCGTAAGAGACGCAACACTTCTAGTTTAACTCTATAACGCCACGAGAAAGAAAGAGCTAGAGATCTAGAGAGAGGCAGACAGACAGCAGGCAGAGAGAGGAGGGGAGAATGAAGACTAGAGAGAGAGGGGGGTGGGCAGAGAGAACGGAAGGGGGGTGGGCAGAGAGAACGGAAGGGGGGTGGGCAGAGAGAACGGAAGGGGGGAAGACAGAGACAGAGAGACATAGATGCAACAAAACGGGTGGAAAGAAGAGGGGAGAGACAGAAAGAGAGAGAGTGGGGGTGGGAAAAGAGAGAGAATAGGCGGAGAGGAGGAGATGGAGAGAAGAGGGAGAAGGGAAGGAGAGGAGGAAGAGGGACAGAGAGAGATCATAACGCTTCCTTCCATAAGACTGAGAGAAAGAACGGATGTAGGGAGACAGTGGGGACAGGGTGAATGGGGAGAGTGGATAGAGATAGTGGAGAGACTGGGAAGAGCGAGAGATTGGGGGAAAAAAGAGGAGGGGGGCAACAGAGAGGAATTGCAGTGAGAAAGAGAGAGTGTTGCTGTTGTTGTTGTTGTTGTTGTTGTTGTTGTTGTTGTTCCATGGGAGAAGAAAGAGACAGGCGTGAGAGATACGGAAAGGCGAGAGGAGACAGAGAGAAGGGAAACTTGAAAACACTTAAACAATCACCGGCAGTGGCATAAAGTCCAAGTGTGTTTGTCTTATAGTTAGTCCTTGCTATTTTACACATACAACATAAGCATACAAACATAACACCAAAAGGCATTAACTAAAAAACAAATAAAAGAAATAAAAAATAAAATTACAAAATGAATAAAAACATAAGAATACAGAATACCAGAAAAGAAAACCAAGCAATAGAGCAGACAACCAAATAACCAAACAAGGGGAAACTGAGTGTTAATGTCACGGTTGCTCTGTTAACGTACGACATTCGTCTTGATTTTACGACCGTCACTACGTCGTGACGTATGCCACACATCACAAAAGTCATGATAGTATTTCGTTCAGCATTAGTTAAGTTACAAAATTTAACTCCCCTGACAACTCTTCTTTTCTTGAGTACGGCAATCTCAGTGATGCAGCGTGTGTGTGTGTGTGTGTGTGTGACTATATGTGCGTGCGTGCGTGCGTGCGTGCGTGCGGTGTGTGTGTGTGTGTGTTGTGTGTGTGTGTGTTATGTACTTGCATGCGTGTGTAACTGACTGTGTGTACATTTGTGTGAATGACAGTGCATGTGTGAGAGTGTGCGAGTCAGAGAGAGAGAGAGAGAGAGAGATGACAGGAAAGAGACAGACAGACAGACAGACAAACAGACAGACTCGTGTGTGTGGTGGCGAGGCGGAGTGCTTGAGTTCTCCTCCAGTATACACATGCATCTTCCTCCCCCCCCCCCCCCCGCCATGGGTGATTCTTCTCTCTCTCTCTCTCTCTCTCTCTCTCTCTCTCTCTCTCTCTCTCTCTCTCTCTCTCTCTCAGTTCTGCACACTCTTCTGACTGCAGACTGACAACCCAGTTTTTTATAAACTGATGAATCATGTCTACTGGGATTTTCTCTCAGGGGTTTTTTCCCCCCAACTCGGAATCTAACATGATTCCAAAATCCCGTATCCATTGCACGATGAAATGTTTTCTCTGGAAACGTGTGTGTGTGGTGTGTGTGGTTTTGGCACAGGCATGCCAGTGTTTGTTCTTGAACTTTTGATTCGCTTACATTGTTCTTTCAAGGCCTGAGTGGTACCATGCACAGTGGTGAAGCTGGGGCCAGAAGACAAGGAGGGAGATGGGTTTTTCTTGATCAGTGATGTCAGTTAGAAGGGATGTGACTGAACACGACTGCTGTGGTATGTATAACTTCCTCCCATCCCAGTTCATTCTCCTTTGTATGTTCCCCTCTGTCTGTCTGTTCCCTCCCTCTCTCCCCTTTCTTCCTCTCCCCCCTTTCTCTTTCTATTGTCTCTCTCTTCCCTGTTCTCTCTCTCTCTTTCTCCATCCCTCTCTCTCTGTCTCTGTGTCTCTCTCTATGTCTCTGTCTCTCTGTCTGTCTCTGTCTCTGTCTCTCTCTCTCTCTCTCTCTGAATCTTAATAATGTCTCTCTGTCTGTCTGTCTATCTGTCTCTCTCTCTCCCTCTCTCTCTCTCTCTCACGCGCACACACACACACAAACACACACATACACACATATGTGTGTGTATATATATGTGTATATCTATACATATATATATATACACACACAAACATATATACATATATATATTTTATATATTATATTGCTCTCACCGAGTGATAAAGCTGGGGGTAGAAGAGGAGAGCGAGGTACATGGGGAGAGAGAGGTTGAGGAGGAGAAAGTGAGACGAAAAATACTTTAATAATAATTTGTTCATCGAATATCTACATCGGCGTTTATATTACTTTAAAAGTTATCAAAGTTTATTCCTTAATGTTCATTCTTTAGTCATAACAGGTCTGAGCTCATCAGTTCAAATTCGAGAAGTGACGGTTTAGACATTACATCCACCAACCTACTTTCAGCACAGGGAAAAACGTGAGGTGAATGACAGAAAGGAGAGAAATAGGACAGAAATAGGACAGAAAGAAGGAGACAGAGAGACACATTCAAACTTTTATTTCTCAAATATTCATTCAACCCACAGCGTTATACTTGCGTTCTATACCTGAAATCCAATTTTCACCTTCGTATCCATTTCAGATTCAGACTCAGAGAGACAGCGAGAGAGGGAGAGAGACAAGGGGGGAGGAGAGAGGGGGGAAAGACAGACAGACAGAAACAGACACAGACAGACAGACAGACAGGCAGACAGACAGACAGACAGGCAGACAGACATACATAATTCAGAATTAGACAGACAGACAGAGAGAAAGAGAGACAGACAGACAGACAGACAAACAGACTGGTGATGCTAGCACCACCATGGAGCCTTTATTCTGGAGCGCGGGTTCTAATCCTGTCAAAATCCAACAATCCATCTTTAAAAAAAAAAAGTTTAAAAAAAGGAGTAAGCTGTTTGATGGGCACTTCGTAGAAGGTACTATCAGTATCACAGGAATTCCTTAGGGTGGCAGATGCATTGAGACAACATTTGATGTCCCAGTAGAATGGATCGGTAAATCAAAGGCAAACACCACAGGCCACTAGCAGGTATCACATTTTGAAAAGTAATGGTCAGTTGCCATTGTCCAGTACTAAACTTTTCGCAGTTGGGCACAGAAACGGGATAAGGCTGTAATGGGGGCAGGAGGAAATAAACAGGCATTAGACTGGATGGATTTCTGGATGGATCAATACCCTAGACCTGTGAAGTGACCGCACCAAAGACCAGAAGCAAATGTCAAGAAATAACGCCATTATTCTCCACTTTGGGGAGTTGGACAGCTTCTAAGGGGTGACGCTTAGCAGTAAAAGTCACCGTCCGAAACGGACTTTTGAAAATGACGTATTAATTGGCCGAAGGTAACGTTAGATGGTAGCCACCACAATGTCAGGATTAAAATTCGAGTCATTCAACCTTGAAGTCAGGCTGTAGAGACGCGGTCAGCTAATCACAGGCGGTCCTATTGATGGTCAGGGAGGGAAAGCGTCCTGACCTGAATCCCCCTTCTATAAAAGGAATAGTCAGTCAGCCCTTGGTCTCTTTTAGGGGAACCAGCTTCCAAGCTACCTCAGAGGTATGTGACCCACGTTTCATTTCGTACTTCTGTTAGGTGTTAGGTTAGGGTTAGAAGTTAGAAGCATGTCTTACTTTTCAGGAAACAAAAAGAATAGAGTTGGACAGATGGAAATTTCAGTATGCTAGTAACATGTAAGCTAGTGAAGATTCGTTGTGCATTTTAGGATTTAGGGCCATTGGGACTTAAGCCAGTAAGAACGGTGAATTATGTCTTACGTTGAAATTGTATTTATCATTCCATGTGTGTGGACTACTTATGAGAATCCTTGTCTAGTGTGGTTAGTGCATTTCCTCTCGTCACACTCTCCTTCCATGTTGAGAGCATGATTTCCAAGTAGAGAAACTATTCTGCCACACGTTCTTGTTAATTGCTAGCGCTCTGGAGCTCATTTAGTGTATGCAATCCCTGCGCTACTATAGCATTCCAGTACGTAATTTCATTCTTATGCTCCTTACGCGTTCATCTGCTGACGTGCATACTCTGCGTTCATTTTTCAAACTGCCTTCATAAAACATTAATCAGCATATTTTACATCTACGTTCAATACTTGTTCACCACATTATTCATCTCATTTATTTGCATGCAACCCCGGGGTATCATTGTATATCATCATGTATCATTGCGTATCATTGTATATCACTGCGTATCGTATGTTGTCCTCTCATCGTCTGGTATCATTTCACAGCATACGTTGTCATCTTGTGTCATTTTATATCATTCATATCATCTGGTATCATCTTGTATCATGTTGTTATTTGATAATATCTCGTATGTGGCATCATACCATACCATTTACTTCATCGAGTTCATAAGTGTCTGGTGTCACATCACATCATGCAGTCCCTGTTTTCTGCGGTTTTCTTGTTTCCTTGATTTCATGCTCGTTGTTATCTACTGGTATTTGTTTATATGTTTTTATCACTCAGTTGACATCTTAAAGTGAACATACGCACTTCTAGTCAATACATGTCTTGTGTCATTCTTTGAATAAAATCTTCGTGTCTATTGTACACTGGTCAAATGTTTCACGTAATCATATTAACCATACCAACAATACTATTGTAACCAGTTGGTCATGGACAAATATGTTTCTTTTTGTTCTCACCTATCAGCTGATGAAATGTTTTGTCATACATGTGAACAAGAAACGTTCGTCTTGTATGATAAATCATTACTTGAGCTCTGTTACATTTTGCAAGACTTCTGCTGATCCCTCTCCGTACCAAGGAGATACCCACTTTGTGTTATTTCATGTTTTTCAGCTTGCTTCGAACATGTGTATCTTCCAGCGCTGTAAGTTAATTACTGTCTGTATGTCGTATGAGGAACTTGTGGAATCGCAACCATTCTGTAACGAACAATGGGTCAGCTTTGGACTCAATGTGTACAAATTTTTGTCGTCTTCACTTTGCTTGCTCTGATTATGTAATGTGTATTATGCTTTGTGATATTTTAAGTGGTGTTTCTCTTATGATCTTTTCACTTCCTGACAGTGATGTTAAATGTCCTATGGCTTCGTATACAGTGCACTCTCATGACATTTGCAATCTTGTGAGATGTCAAGTTACCACTCTGCAATGATGTGTTACTGATTACTGTTTGTCTTCTTGATAATGTTATTATTATTTACAAGTTTGGACGTGAAAGTGTTCATTCAGGCACAGTTTGTTTACATCTTGGACGTAAGTTGTTCTCATGGCACAAGTTGTTTGTTGTTTACATCTTGGACGAAATGTCTCAGGCACAATTGTTTGTTTATCTTGGACGAAGTGTCTTCAGGCACAAGTTGTTTGTTTACATCTGTTGTAGACTAAGTGTTCTTCACATGCTTAACAAGTTTGTTTGTGTTTACATCTGGACGAAGTGTCTTCAGGCACAAGTTGTTTGTTTACATCTTGGACGAAGTGTCTTCAGGCACAAGTTGTTTGTTTACATCTTGGACGAAAGTGTCTTCAGGCACAATTGTTTGTTTACATCTTGGACGAAAGTGTCTTCAGGCACTGTTGTTTGTTTACATTTTGGACGAAGTGTCTTCGGCACATTGTTTGTTTACATTGGACGAAAGTGTCTTCAGGCACAAGTTGTTTTTGTTTACATCCTTGGACGAAAGTGTTTCAGGCACAAGTTGTTTGTTTACATCTTGGACGAAAGTGTCTTCAGGCACTAGTTGTTTATTGTTATCACTGTGTGTTTTTCAGCAGACTTTTCCTTGTATCCATTATGTTTGTTTATTGACTGTGTATTATTCACATCTTGTATCCATTATGTTTGTTTATTGACTGTGTATTATCACATGCTGATATCCATTATGTTTGTTTATTGACTGTGTATTATTCACATCCTTATATCCATTATGTTTGTTTATTGACTGTGTATTATTCACATCCTTATATCCATTATGTTGTTTATTGACTGTGTATTATTCACATGCTTGTATCCATTATGTTTGTTTATTGACTGTGTATTATTCACATCCTTATATCCATTATGTTTGTTTATTGACTGTGTATTATTCACATCCTTATATCCATTATGTTTGTTTATTGACTGTGTATTATTCACATCCTTATATCCATTATGTTTGTTTATTGACTGTGTATTATTCACATGCTTGTATCCATTATGTTTGTTTATTGACTGTGTATTATTCACATCCTTATATCCATTATGTTTGTTTATTGACTGTGTATTATTCACATCCTTATATCCATTATGTTTGTTTATTGACTGTGTATTATTCACATGCTTGTATCCATTATGTTTGTTTATTGACTGTGTATTATTCACATGCTTGTATCCATTATGTTTGTTTATTGACTGTGTATTATTCACATCCTTATATCCATTATGTTTGTTTATTGACTGTGTATTATTCACATCCTTGTATCCATTATGTTTGTTTATTGACTGTGTATTATTCACATCCTTATATCCATTATGTTTGTTTATTGACTGTGTATTATTCACATCCTTATATCCATTATGTTTGTTTATTGACTGTGTATTATTCACATCCTTATATCCATTATGTTTGTTTATTGACTGTGTATTATTCACATCCTTATATCCATTATGTTTGTTTATTGACTGTGTATTATTCACATCCTTATATCCATTATGTTTGTTTATTGACTGTGTATTATTCACATCCTTATATCCATTATGTTTGTTTATTGACTGTGTATTATTCACATCCTTATATCCATTATGTTTGTTTATTGACTGTGTATTATTCACATCCTTATATCCATTATGTTTGTTTATTGACTGTGTATTATTCACATCCTTATATCCATTATGTTTGTTTATTGACTGTGTATTATTCACATCCTTATATCCATTATGTTTGTTTATTGACTGTGTATTATTCACATGCTTATATCCATTATGTTTGTTTATTGACTGTGTATTATTCACATCCTTATATCCATTATGTTTGTTTATTGACTGTGTATTATTCACATGCTTATATCCATTATGTTTGTTTATTGACTGTGTATTATTCACATGCTTATGCCCTTGCCTTTTTATGCCTTACATGTCTTTATTCTATGACGCAGTGTGACCTTGTATGGTATTACAGACAACTTCATTCATATTCCAATTATGTTTCTATGTGGCCTACGTTGCATTGCCTAATCATGCTTGACATGGATGCCATTTGACTTATATACAGTGTATACCGTGCTTATTCTTGACATGGATGACAAGCGATTGCTCTATTTAAATGCTGTATTTTCCAATCCCTTTCCCTCCAAGTCAAAGTCCCATGAATCCGAACACGTTGTGCAAGAAGTTACTGTTCTTCATCATCGGGATGATTCTACGCTACTAACTGTTCTTCATCCCGGTGCCTGCAGATCGTCTCAGCTCCAGTCATCTCAGCTCAGCTTCGGTCCTGAGTCATCCTCTACCCTGGCTCAGACGGACGGACAGACGGACGGACAGACAGACAGACATAGGAAGAGACAGAGACACACAGAGAGAAAGACAGAGAGACAGACAGAGAAAACGGGACAGAGATACAGACAGACAGAGAGGAGGGGGAGGGGACAGACAGACAGACAGAATGGAACATACAAAGGAGAACTACCGGGCGTGGGGGACGTTATACCACAGCAGTCGCCCCCCCCCCCCTCCTTCTCCCTTCTAACTGACATCACCATTTAAAGCAAGAACCATCATGGGCGAAAAGCATGGTGACATATGCTCTATTTATTAATCTTTCTCTCTTCAAGTGTCTTTCGTTCCGCTTGGCCTTTGGCTGTACCGCCCTGACCAGGTTTCTACAATAATTGGTTCCAGTTATCATGTGTAATCAATTAGTCGTTCTTTGCCATTTGTTTTTAATAAAAAATATATAATCAGTCACGGTGTGCAATTTGCTCCACTCATAGTGCGTAATTATGCGTACAGTTGTTTGGATACAAAGTATAGTCAGGACAAGATAACGAAACGAGAGCTTTGAAGCTGACGTTTGTGAATTTCACACACACACACACACACACACACCACACACACACACACACACACACACATACTACACACACACACTCTCTCTCTGTCCCCTCCTTCCCCCTCCCTCCCCCCCCATTCTATCCCAAATCACTAATTAAAGCGACAACCTACTGGGGCAAACAACAGTGTAACATGTGCTCCATTGATTAACCTTTATAACAACAGTGTAACATGTGCTCCATTGATTAACCTTTATAACAACAGTGTAACATGTGCTCCATTGATTAACCTTTATAACAACAGTGTAACATGTGCTCCATTGATTACCTTTATAACAACGTGTAACATGTGCTCCATTGATTAACCTTTATAACAACAGTGTAACATGTGCTCCATTGATTAACCTTTAACAACGTTAACATGTGCTCATTTATAACTTATAACAACAGTGTAACATGTGCTCCATTGATTAACCTTTATAACAACAGTGTAACATGTGCTCCATTGATTAACCTTTATAACAACAGTGTAACATGTGCTCCATTGATTAACCTTTATAACACGTACATGTGTCCATGATTAACCTTATACAAAAGTGTAACATGTGCTCCATTGATTAACCTTTATAACAACAGTGTAACATGTGCTCCATTGATTAACCTTTATAAACTTAACAGTGCTCATTGTACCTTTGTAACATGTGCTCCATTGATTTATACCTGACTGTTCATGATTCCTTAAAAGGTACTTTCAATTCCACTCCAGTACCTTCATCCTGTTGCCTGTCCCGCTCCCACAAAGTTTCCACTGTGGTAACTGCTTCTGATAATTATGTGTAATAATGACGTGTAATTACCCCTTCTGTGTAGCTCATGTCAATAATAATGTGTAGTTAATTGTTCGTCCTACTGTCTGTACGGAATCACCAGCCTCCTGGTTGGTTAATTGGTTGGTTGGTTGACTACGGGTTTGGCTAGTTAATTGATTGGTCAACTGGTCACCTGGCTAGTTGTTTGGCTGGTCAGTTGGTTGGTTGGTAAATCAAATGGTTGATTTGTTGGTGATGAATCAGAATCTTGCCTGTTGCTTTGGCTGAATGGTTGGTTAGTTGGCTGGCTGTTGTCTTTGCCAGCGCATAGAGTTTTGCGCAGACTCAGGGAGTCTGCCAGGTAATTGCTGGCAGAACTGCGTGGAGCACATATGGAATTGTCCGAGTGCAATGAATCTCTCCAGAACAAACTCCGAACTCTTTACACAACAGGTGTGTGTTGGGTGTGCCGTTCGTTCGCAAGTGTCGTGCAAGAGTTTTCTGCCTCATACATTATTCAAGAGCATGCAAACAGCAAAAGCTGCATGTAAATTCAAGTTTGAGGAATGCAGGCGTTTGTGGGGAATCAACTTGTAAGGCTACCCATTTACATTTAAGAAAACACTCACTCAATCTCTCGTCTTCCCCTTAAGTACGAACAAATCTCACATTATACACACGTCTGGGTTGCCGCGTGGCCGAGTGGTCCAGACGATAAAACTATAAAATATGGTGATGCTAGCACCACCATGGAGTTGCTATTCTGGAGTGCGGGTTCTAATTCTGTCAAAATCCAACAATCCATCTTGTAATAAAAAAAAAGTTTAAAAAGTAGTAAGCTGTTTGATGGGCACTTCGTAGTAGGTACGTTGAGTTGTTGCGCCCCCTATAGTAAAGTGACAGCAGAAGAAATGGTGCAATCTGTGATAAATGACTTGTCCCGTCTACCAACTGTCCGTGATCGCCATGAAACCCCGGGCAACAGACAAAGTCATAAAATAACAGACACGAAAGAATAACACAAACTTAAAAACATTCATATATAAATCACTGAATGAATAAATAAACTCTTGACATTGCATCAGTTTGTGTGTGTGTGTATGTGCATAATACGATGTCAGACATCACCACTGGCATGCCCATTGTCACCATCCCTGTACTGGACACAGTGTCACACTGTCTGTGCATCACCGTCGTGGTGTAAAACCGAAGGCCATGGTCTGTAGCCCTTCATGGTCTGTAGCCCTTCATGGTCTGTAGCCCTTCATGGTCTGTAGCCCTTCATGGTCTGTAGCCCTTCATGGCCTGTAGCCCTTCATGGCCTGTAGCCCTTCATGGTCTGCGCGACTCCAGTGTTGGTGATTTGGAGGTGTGTTGGACAGCCCAGGTGGGCGGTGTACAGGAAGCAGCGCAGGAGCTGTGCGAATGATGGGGCAGCAATAATAGCAAAGATAATAATAACAACACTATTAATGATAATTATAATCAGTATCGTAATAATAATAATAATAGAACAAATGATTAAAACACAAAAAAGTTCCGTACACGGTACAGGTGAACGACATCCGTTTATGCTCTGTGTCTCTGTCTGTGTCTGTGTCTGTGTCTCTGTCTCTGTGTCTGTGTCTCTGTCTCTGTGTCTGTGTCTCTGTCTCTGTGTCTGTGTCTCTGTCTGTGTCTCTGTCTCTGTCTCTGTGTCTCTGTCTCTGTGTCTGTGTCTCTGTCTGTGTCTCTGTCTCTGTCTCTGTGTCTGTGTCTCTGTGTCTCTGTCTCTGTCTCTGTGTCTGTGTCTCTGTCTCTGTCTGTGTCTCTGTCTCTGTGTCTGTGTCTCTGTCTCTGTGTCTGTGTCTCTGTCTCTCTGTCTCTCTTTGATGGCGAGGGAAAAGAACAGTCAATCGCTGTCAAAAAGGATTACGATGTACCATAAACCCCCCTCCCTCCCCCACACCCCTACCTTACCCCACCTTCATTCTTTTATTCCCCTAATTCTCGTCCGTTTAAGAGCCATCACAAGGCCCACGACAGCTGGCGGGTCTATGGTAATAGTTGCCTTTCTTTTCACACAATCGCTGCAGCTTTTCCCATTGGCTTAAAGGGCCAACTGCTGCTTTTTTGATTGGCCAAAAGGCCAACCGCCGCTTTGCGATTGGTATGCAACCTCGCAGCTGCGTGAAACCGATCTGTTATGAGGCGTGACGTTATCAGTTTACTAACTCATAAATAGGGGGTATCGTTACATGTTTCATACTGGGGGTATCGTTACATGTTTCATACTGGGGGTATCGTTACATGTTTCATACTGGGGGTATCGTTACATGTTTCATACTGGAGGTATCGTTACATGTTTGATACTGGGGGTATCGTTACATGTTTCATACTGGGGGTATCGTTACATGTTTCATACTGGAGGTATCGTTACATGTTTCATACTGGGGGTATCGTTACATGTTTCATACTGGGGGTATCGTTACATGTTTCATACTGGGGGTATCGTTACATGTTTCATACTGGGGGTATCGTTACATGTTTCATACTGGGGGTATCGTTACATGTTTCATACTGGGGGTATCGTTACATGTTTGATACTGGGGGTATCGTTACATGTTTCATACTGGGGGTATCGTTACATGTTTCATACTGGGGGTATCGTTACATGTTTCATACTGGAGGTATCGTTACATGTTTCATACTGGGGGTATCGTTACATGTTTGATACTGGGGGTATCGTTACATGTTTCATACTGGGGGTATCGTTACATGTTTCATACTGGGGGTATCGTTACATGTTTCATACTGGGGGTATCGTTACATGTTTCATACTGGGGGTATCGTTACATGTTTCATACTGGGGGTATCGTTACATGTTTCATACTGGGGTATCGTTACATGTTTCATACTGGGGGTATCGTTACATGTTTCATACTGGGGGTATCGTTACATGTTTCATACTGGGGGTATCGTTACATGTTTCATACTGGGGGTATCGTTACATGTTTCATACTGGGGTATCGTTACATGTTTCATACTGGGGGTATCGTTACATGTTTCATACTGGGGGTATCGTTACATGTTTCATACTGGGGGTATGTAGTATCGTTACATGTTTCATACTGGGGGTATCGTTACATGTTTCATACTGGGGGTATCGTTACATGTTTCATACTGGAGGGCAGACATAATGCTCACAAGACGTTTGCTGACTGTATTCTGGTTTTTCACTTTGTGTTAAGTTTTCAATTACATGTTTGCTTTTATTTTGCTCTTTTTCCTTAACATTGAAACATGCTCTCTCTCTCTCTCTCTCTCTCTCTCTCTCTCTCTCTCTCTCTCTCTCTCTCTCTCTCTCTCTCTCTCTCTCTCCTCTCTCTGCGCTCGCGCGTGTGTGTGTGTGTGTGTGATGTATGAGTATGGCTTTAGATACTGTGTGTAGATAGGTATTTACAAAAAGCAAGGGAGATAACCCTGCATTCCCTCTTTTGTGGCTAAACAAAACACATTTACTCCTTGTGGGGAGAAAACATGGTGTTGATAGTCTGTTTTTTGTCTTTGTCTTTTGTCAATGCTTGACAGACTGCAGGTGTTCCCCACCCATCCATCCACCCACCTCTTACAAAAAGAGGGAATTATCACACTGAACAGTGAAAGATTCAGCCTGTATAGAATATTGTGTATTGTGTCTCACGTACATATATATCTGCTGTTTCAAAACAGATCGATATCTTAAATATGTAATGACAAGGTTCAGGTTAGCTATATTTGATCTGGCTGCACATCGTTTCAAATATAAGGTATGTACTGCCCGTTATTTAATACGTCCATTGCGTAAGAAACAAAAAAGATGAGGCACATCTTGCTCTATGTTGTGAAGCTCTTAATGGGCGACTATCAGATAAGTTCAAACTCCTAAATTAGCTTCCTGCTGACAGCCATATCTGTTTGTAAAGTTACTCTACTGAATGTAAACACTGATGTTGTACACAATTTCTCCATGTTGTTGAATAAAGCACTAAAATCTTCATACAAATAATTGCTTAATAAGATGGTTAATTACTTCATAAATTCCAAAATTCATTTTCGTGCTTTAAAATGTTGTTGAACAATATACTGCTCATGCACCTTACATAAAAAGCTATTCTCTCTCTCTCTCTCTCTCTCTCTCTCTCTCTCTCTCTCTCTCTCTCTCTCACCCACCTTCTTCCTTGTCTGGCTTTCGGCAAGACGTACTTTCTCAGTGACTAAGACGAACTGTGGCATTTTGCAAGAAACTGACTGACCATGCCTGTAGAGGACTCCCATCTACGTAAACAAATGATGCTTGGCCTGACAACATTTCATGGTCAACTCCCCTCTATACAAACCCAAGGCCACATTGTTATCTATCGAAGAGAGGTTTGGTTAAAATTAAACAAATTGATAATAATCATGATGATGATTATGATGAGAAAAATACTTATAATGACATTAATGATAACGATAATGATAATAATAATAATAACGATATCCAATAAAAGAAATGTAACTGAACATTTGTTTAAAATGACGTCTTGAAATTTTTATTTCATGTGTGCAGTTTTTGCACGCTTTCTCTAGTACTTGTCTATCGAAGAAAGTTTTCCTCTCAGACTATCTGAGACAGGAGTAGGGGTTAAGCGCACAGAAATAGTGCATGAACCGGTCAGTGATAATGCTGTGTCGGCCCCGGGTTTATTTTTGCTTGCGCCCCCCAGTATGTTTTATTCAACAGACAACAATATACATTCTCAGTTTCAAACCAACACATTCGACCGTTACCACACCATCTTAATGTTGTCTCTCTGACCAGGCACGTGAAACACGTCATGTCGAGCAGCAGTGTCCACTATCTGTTACACAGTGTGGCACAGACCTACAGCCAGTGACGGTGATACATGAAAACAGTGTTTCAGAAAGGGGTTCAGTTCAACAGGGACCGGATCAAATTGATGAACCGGTGACTGTGAAGAAAAGGAAGTGGACATGAACGATCTGTGATCCAATAATGAAAAAGAAATGAGTGTGACACAGACGGAACATGAAGATGTAACATGCAGTGCAGCTGACAACGTGACTGGTACAGAAAACGAGGACACTCGTAACGTCAGCAACAATCTACAGTAAGGGGCAAAGTCTGGTGGCAAGTACACAGAACTGTACGCTTGTGTTTTGCAGACTAAAATGAAAATAGAGAAACTAAACACCAAATTGGAAATGGACAAACTAGTCAATACTTGAGGGCCTACGGACAAAGGCAAACATGCGGAAATATCATGAAGAACACTAGCTTGTGTCAAAAAAACAAATGATGCATGACTGTCAGTTACTGAAATGCATGTCATTATGCATGACCGTCAATTTTTGAAATGCATACAATTATCATATCACAGCATACTTTTACTCGATCAAATGGACGTAAAGCAATGTAATGACGTACACGTAGGATACGATCAAATCGCCGTGAGCTGGTAAGCATGTCGCACAACGCTTCCTCCCACTCCATCATCCCCCTCTTCCCCTATGTCCCCTAGTGAAAGGGCTAAAAGCCTGCCACAGTGAATCATTTCGTATTCGTATTTGTACTCTCTCTCTCTCTCCGTCTCCTCCTCCTCCTCTCTCTCTCTCTCTCTCGTTTGCATAATAAATTGTCTTGAAGTTTACCCTCCTCCTCCTCCTCCATCCGTCGAATGTGTTCTAAAAATCCTCACACACACACACACACACACACGCACACGCACTAATGCACACACACACGCAAACACACACACACACACACACACGCAAACACACACACACACACACACACATACACGTACAAGACAAAACAAAAAAAAACCCTCCCCGCATCATCACAACTACCACCAGCACCACACCACACACAGACGAACACAACACACACACAGGGGAAACTAATTACGACTGTAAAAGAATCGCATCTGCGTTCTGTAGTCCTGAGATAAAGTTGGAGGGGGGGGGGGATAAATGGGAGGAAAGCGAATGAAAGGGAAAGGGATGGGGAGGGACTCCTCTTTTTTTGAATGTGGTGCGATTTCACGGATGCACGCATTTGATTAAATATAAAATGGACTGGTGCTTCTCACCCACAATCCTAATTTTGTCTCTATAGAAATGCTTTCCTTTTCTTTTCTTTTTTTTTCTTCTTTTTTTTCTTTTTTTCTTTCTTTTTTCTTTCTTCTTTTTTTTTTATTACGTCTTTTCTGCACTTTCTCTTTTCTGTTCTCCTTCTACCCGTCTACCCACATAATTTTATGTGTGAGTATGTGTATGTGTGTGTGTATGTGTGTGAGTGTATGTGTATGTATGTGTGTATGTGTGTCAGTATGTATATATGTGGGAAGGGGGGCATGTGTGAGTGCACGTGTATGTATGTGTGTATATATCAGTACGTATGTATGTATGTGTGTATATCAGTACGTATGTATGTGTGTGTGTGTCATTGTGCCTGTGTGAGTGCATGTGTACGTGTGTATGTGTGTGTGTGAGTATGTATGTGTGCGAGAGTATGTGACTGCATATGTATGTATGTATGAGAGTGTGGAAGCGTGCATGCATGTGTGTGCGTGCGAGTATGCGTGCGTGTACGAGTGTGCAAGTGAGTGTGCTTGCGCGCGTGTGTGTATTCTATCCTCTACTTCAGATTATGCATCTGTATGTGCTTATATGCGTGCGTGTGTACGATCGTGTGTGTGTGTGTGTGTGTGTGTGTGTGTGTGTGTGTGTGTGTGTGTGTGTGTGTGTGTGTGTGTGTGTGTGTGTGTGTGTGTGTATGTGTGTGTATGTGTGTATGTGTGTGTGTATTGTGCGTGTGTGCGTGTTGAGTGCATGTGTATGTCTGAGTGCGCGTATATGTCTGTATCTGCAAGAGCAAATGCGCGTTTTTGTCTGTGAGTCTGTGTGTGACCGCACGCCCGCGTGAGCGCATACATATAAATCTGTACGGTTGTATATGTGTGCGTATATGATTGTGCTTCTGTATGCGTGTATGTGTGCGCATGTGCGTACATTTGTGTTTGCATGTGTGTGTGGGAGGGGGGAGGGGGAGTGTGTTTGAGTGTGTGTTACTCGTATTTCTGTATACATACATGTATGTGTGTGTGCGCGTGTGCGTACGCGCGCGCACGTGTGCGTGTGTGTGTCTGTCTGTCTGTGTGTGTGTAGGAATCCCAGCAGTCCTATATATTTTAACGGAATCACCAGAAAACTTTTTTTAATTGGTTCGGAGAAGAGCGGCAGCTGTGAACGCAATAAATTTTGTACTGCAAACTTTGGAAACTCTCGACAAGACTTTTTCAAAAAAATAAGAAAGAAAATGAAATGGGAAGTGAAATCCGAGGATTGATTAAAACTCTGGGAGTGGCAATCTATTTTATCATCTTGGAGACAGGGACAGGTTTAATTTGCTGTTTCTCTCACCGTCACTTTCTTATAAAGTTGCACACTGCCATCTGCTCTGTAGCGCAGGGCAGGGTTAGGTTCAGGGAGGTGTGTGTAGCCTCTGTGTAGGTGGAAGGGTGGAGCGATAGTAGCGGATAGTGTGTGTGTGTGTGTGTGTGTCGTGTGTGTGTGTGTGTGTGTGTGTGTGTGTGTGTGTGTGCTGTGTCTGTGTGTGTGTGTGTGTGTGTGTGTGTGTGTGTGTGTGAAAGTGTATTGTGTGTTTTTCTTACAGACTGTGTGTGTGTGTGTGTGTGTGTGTGTGTGTGTGTGTGTGTGTGTGTGTGTGTGTGTGTGTGAAAGTGTATTGTGTGTTTTTCTTACAGACTGTGTGTGTGTGTGTGTAGTGTGTGTGTGTGTGTGTGCGCGCGCGCGCGTGTGTGTGTGTTTTGTGTGTGTATGGTGTGCTTTTTAAAAAGACAGATGAAAGGAATACAAAGCAGACAACTTGTGCGACAGACAGACAGAAAAAAAACGGAAGACCGACAAAACCGAATACTCTTAATGACAGCAGGCAACACGCGCTTTTGTTACCATTCCCACAATTTGGATCATGAATACATGTTGCCTGTTCTCCCATCCGTTTTGCGGTTTTGAAATGCCACGTGAAATCTTTCCGTTTCTTACATAAAATGCCACACAAATCACAGCGTGCAAGTATTGTTAATCTGACCCTGAAAACGCCGCGCCTTTGAAACGCGCTTCCGTCAAGACTGTATTGCCACCTTTTGACATGGTCGGAGCAGTCCATAAGCGCGCACCGCTAATCAGCGCCCACCTAGCAGTGCACATTTTGCATATAAAGAAGAGCACACTTTCACACCAGAAAAGCGCACACATGTGAGCCTAGATTATATTTTTGGTCTAGTAAGCGAGCGTAGTTGAAGCTCTCTTCACCCTTGCCCGAGCGGGGTTGCCACCAGCAAAGGAAGTAGGCAAATACTCTTTACTCTCTAGCCACCAGTCAGACCGAATGGCGTCTCAAGATGCAGCATATGGGAATTCAGACAATGGAATGTTAATCCCTAGACGCCCGCACCCTATCCACTAGCATCCTGCATTGCCAACCACGCCATGTTGTTCAGTTCACACACACATTCACTGCACTTGGCGAATAAGGGAGAAGAGAGATAGGCAGACAGCCAGACAGAGAAAGGACACAGAGAGAGACAGAGACAAAGACAGGCAGAGACAGAGACAGACAGACAGAAACAGAGAGACTGAGGCAGAGAGAGACTGAGACAGAGACAGAGAGAGACAGACAGAGAGTGCATTTGATTTATTAACTATCCAATTAACAAGTAAGTTCATCCTGGCGAAATGATCATTCACATGTTACATTGTGCTCCTTTCGGACAGAGATCTGCTGCCTTTGGGTGTTTCCTTTCTTTTCTTTTCTTTCTTTTCTTTTTTTTTTTTTTTTTTTTTTTTTTGTAGTGTGTGTGTGTGTGTGTGTGATTGTGTGTGTGTGTGTGTGTGTGTGTGTGTGTGTGTTTGTGTGTGTGTGCGTGTGCGTGTGCGTGTGTGTGTGGTGTGTGTGTGTGTGTGTGTGTGTGTGTGTAAGTACGTGCTACTTGGTCCAAAAACTGCTATCTTTACGACTTCATTTTTGGCATGCGCGCTTATTACACACAGCAGAAAATACGCGCGCTTATTACACACAGCAGAAATACGCGCACTTATCGGAAGCACCCGACATAGTTCATCCCTGGTACTTAAAACTATCAACCTCTCTGAGCATCCATTCATACAGAGACAAAGGCTCTGGGAAGTTGCTGCAAAGTCGGGATCCCTGAACTTCTCAATATCAAAACGAAAAGCGGCAGTTTCCACCATCATCATCATCATTACCAAACTTGCAGCGAGTTTCTTTTGGCAACAAAAAGTTCGACAAATACGAGTACAGAGTATTCCCCCCAGCGCTGTAATAAACATTTCAAAATTGTATTCAACAGAAAGAAATGTACAGTCGACCGAGCATAAACATGTCCCTATGGAAAGAGCAGCAACTGGGTTTACATATAGACGTCTAATCAAGGGACTGCCCATCTGACAGAGTTCGCATAAATGCAAATACACTGTTCGGGGACCGTGGATACAAGCATAATGCTAATACACTATTAACCCTTTCCCTCTCGCAAACCTGTCCACCAGCATCCTGCACCGTCAACCATACTAACAAAGCAAAAACTTAATCCTTTGACTTCCTCCCCTATCCACCAGCTTCCTGTAGGACGCTGGCGGATAGGGTCAGACAGTCAAATGGTTAAAAGTTCGAGGATATACATGTAATACCAATATGCTTTTCAGGGATCTCGGATACACGCATTCAGGGTTTTGGTGGATAGACGCACAATGGCTATACGCTATTCACGGTTTATGAATACACGCATTATGCTAATACACTATCCAATTTTGTGGATACACACATATTGCTAATACACAATCTAAGGTTTGTGGATAGACACATAATACAATACACTATCCCAGGTATGCGGATCCACACATAATGCTCAGACACTATTCAAGAACCAGAAAAAAAAAACACGAAAACAGAATAAGAACGCGTATTTAATACAACAAGACAGACGCAAATTTTCGGCCAACTGGCCTTTGTCGAGCGTAAGATCACAAACAAACAAACACCAGATACAAAAATTAGGAGAAAAAGACTGAAACTTCCCTGCTGCTCCGTCCACAAAAAGACTGACACTTCCCTGCAGCAGCAGGGAAGTTTCAGTCTTTTTCTCCTAATTTTTGTATCTGGTGTTTGTTCGTTTGTGATCTTACGCTCGACAAAGGCCAGTTGGCCGAAAATTTGCGCCTGTCTTGTCTTGTTGTATTAAATACGCGTTCTTACTTCTTTTTTTTTTTCGTTTTTTTTTTTTTTCGTTTTTTTTTTTTTTTCTTGTTCCTGTTTGCTTGAACGCGGGCAGTCACACTTGTTTAGGATTTCGTATTACACTATTCAAGGTTTGTGGATACACAAAATATAACGCTAATACACTATCCAAGGTTTGTGGATACACACATGCTACTAACACACTATCCAAGGTTTGTGGATACACACATGCTACTAACACACTATCCAAGGTTTGTGGATACACACATGCTACTAACACACTATCCAAGGTTTGTGGATACACACATGCTACTAACACACTATCCAAGGTTTGTGGATACACATATAATACTAACACACTATCCAAGGTTTGTGGATACACACATAATACTAACACACTATCCAAGGTTTGTGGATACACACATGTACTAACACACTATCCAAGTTTGTGGATACACACATAATACTAACACACTATCCAAGGTTTGTGATACAACAATGCTACTAACACACTATCCAAGGTTTGTGGATACACAAAATATAA
>JAPXFY010000028.1:7747988-7795488 GCA_030674185.1 Monoplex corrugatus
TTAATATGTGGAGTTAGCGCATAAAGGAACACCCGAGTACTGTAATGCCCTCATCAGCACCCAACGCCTTCCTCTTACTCCATTCCTGTCATCCCCCTCCCAGTATACACGTGCTTTGTACCTTCAAGTTGTTGCCATTGTGAGTGAATGTTTTAGTGAATGATGAAAGCGTGCCCTTTGATTTGATTTATGTATCAAAATTTAGCACCTTGTTGTTTTGTTACTATTATTATTATTATTATTATTATTATTATCATTATTATATTATTATCATATCATCATCATCATCATTATCTCATCATCATCTCATCGTCGTCGTCATTATTATTATTATTATTATTATTATTAATTATTATTATCATTATTATCATTATTATTATCATTATTATCGTCGTCAGCATCATCATCGTCGTCGTCGTCGCATCATCATTACGGTTGTTTTGTTGTTATTGTTGCTATATCATTATCATTATTATTATCATCATAACTTTTATCATTATAAAAAAAAGTTATTGTGAGAAACTAGTCATTTTTGAAAATCCTCGTGTCCAAGTAAACATCCTCGCATGCCATGAAGCGTCTACAACGCTGAACACACGTTTCAGTCGGTGAACTAGGATTGGTACACTGCAATGCACAAATATCTCCATGTGCATGTTTGTGTAAGAGAGAGAGGGGAAGGGGGGAGCAGGGGAAACAGAGAGGACAGAACGGCCGACACGTGGGCAGAGACACACAGGCAGGGAAGACAGGCATGCCGGAAATGACATGCCGCAATAACACTTGCAAACAAACAGAACGACTACCTGACATGGTGACAGATAGTCAATAGAAACACGACAACTGAGAAAAACAATAGGCATTAGAGACATTGGGACAAGACAGCCAGACAGGGGGACAGACAGGGAGGGAGGAAAGAAGGGCGAGAAAGGGAAGGGAGGAGTGAAAGAGAGAGAGGACAGAGAGAGAGACACACACAAACACAGAGCGAGCAAGCGAGAGAGAGAGAGCGAGCCACAGAGAGCGAGCAAGCGAGAGAGAGAGAGAGAGAAGCCACAGAGAGCGAGCAAGCGAGAGAGAGAGAGGAGGGAGAGAGAGAGAGAGAGAGAGAGAGAGAGAGAGAGAATGAAAGCGAGAACAAGACGAAGAACAAGAACAGGAATAAATTCTATTTCAAGGGTATGAAATAAGCAAAAGATACGCCTTTTTACACCCAGCCCTCGCCCAAAGAGGGTCTACACCACACAACGTAATACATGTATCAACACAGACATTCCGACCAGACATATATTAAATATCAGACAAAAGAAATTATACTAAGTAGGTAAGCACCATAAAACTGTGCTGGTGATGACTGACTGCTAGGTGGGAGAGTTAGTTAATGCACGTGACGCGTTAAATATCTCTTTTTTAGATATTGTGAAATGACATTTTCGCATGATTACTGGTCGTGTGTTCCAGAAGATTGCTGAGTACACGTGAGAGAGGAATGCGGGGGGGGGGGGGGTTACAGCGAGAGAGACAGAGACAGAGAGAAAGAACGAGAGGGGCAGAGTCAGAGAGAAAGAGAGAAAGAAAGCGAGAGTCAAAACAGACAGAGACAGAGAGAGAGGGGGGAGACAGACAGAGACAGAGAGAGAGGGGGGGGAGGAGACAGACAGACAGACGAAGAGGAGGAATGCAGTGTGAGAGAGACGCAGACTACAGACAGACAAAAGGCAAATAGAACACGAGACACATACAGAAAAGAAACGGAAAGACAAAAAGGAAAGGGGAGAGAACTAACATGCAGGTATATATGTAGAAAGACAAAAAGGAAAGGGGAGAGAACTAACATGCAGGTATATATTGTAGAAAGACAAAAAGGAAAGGGGAGAGAACTAACATGCAGGTATATATGTAGAAAGACAAAAAGAAGGAAGAACAAAGCAGTATAAAGTAGAAAGACAAGACTTGAACATCAAAATGTTTAAGCCATTCTAGCCATCTTTCTTTTCATATATGAAGGTTGTTTATTTTTTGTTTTGTTTTGAGTTTTGTGAGTGTGTGTGTGTGTGTGTGTGTGTGTGTGTGTGTGTGTGTGTGTGTGTGTGTGTGTGTTCTTTCTTTTTTTTTTTTTTTTGTTCGTTTGTTAGTTTTTTGGAACATCACCGAACACAATGTTTGGATTTCTCAAGGTCACTATGACCTACAAGACCCTTCAGCCAAACTAACACTTAAGATGCATTAATGGTTTATCTTTCACAACCATGAAAACAAGAATATAAATATTGTCTGAAGTTCCGGAGAAAAAGCTCACACACCTTCCTGGATCCATGTTACCTTGACCTTGGCGCCACGACTTCCGAACTTTATGCATTTCTGCAACTCCTCCGGGGTCAACATCTTTTGACCGAGATTTACAAAAAGATCCAGTCAGAAACAGCTGATAAAATAGCATCTTTCTCTCTCTCTCTCTCTCTCTCTCTCTCTCTCTCTTCTCTCTCTCTCTCTCTCTCTGTCTGTCTGTCTCTCTTCTCCCTCTCTCCCTCGCTCTCTCTCTCTCCGCGCGCGCGCGGACACACAATCACACACACGCACGCACGCGCACACGCGCGCCGCGCACACACACACACACACACACACACACGCACGCACGCACGCACGACGCACCACACCACACTCACCGTCGATATGTAACAATCTCCCTTTACAAACAAACACACAAACACATTAAGCAAAAAACCAGACACACACACACACACACACACACACACACACACACACAACACACACACACACACACACGCATACACACACATTCACACACACACACACACACACACACACACACATCGGTCGATATGTAACAATCTCCCTTTACAAACAAACACACAAAAGCGTTAAGCAAAAACCAGACCGACAGATGCACACACGCATGCACGCACACGCACGCACGCACCACGCACACACACACACACACATAAATACCCTCTCCCTCCCCTTCAGCTCATTCAGTAAGAATACCAGTACACTGGTGGTGTGGTGCTGTTAAGCAAGCAACGTGCATGACAATCTGACAACTGACACCGTCATCAGGTGCCCAACTACCTCCAGATATCATAGGAAAACACACACACACAGAGGGAGAGAGAGAGAGAGAGAGAGAGAGAGACAGAGAGAGAGAGACAGAGACAGAGACAGAGACACAGAGACAGACAGACAGAGACAGCGAGAGAGAGACAGAGACAAACAGACAGACAGAGACGGAGACACAGAGAGACAGAGATAGAGACACACAAACAGATGCAGAAAGACAGAGAAAGAGAGAGAGAAAGGACAAACAGGCTTCGAAAGAGAGGGGGGTGGAAGAGAGACAGACAGACAAACAGAGAAAGAAAGAGGAAGAGAGACAGAAAGAAAGAAAGACAGAGACAGACAGACAGACTTAGAGAGAAAGACAGGGAACAAATGCATGAGGAGAGACAGACAGACAGAGACAGACAGACAGACACAGAGAAAGAGCGAAGTATCATCAAAACCGAGAGAGAGACAGACACAGAGACAGCGGAGGCAGCTGGGTAGACAGAAGAAAGATTAAGGATGTGGCACAGATGGAAGCACGTTTATAAGAGATTCAGTCTCAGTTTGAATTCAGTTTTTACAAGATGACATCTCGGCGCTCGGAATAAAGTCCATATACACTAATAACGCCATACGCCATGTGATGAATAAGATCCAAAGATCACGGCATAAGCCCTACACCTATAACAATCATGGGGAAAATCCCGTGGCCCCCCAAGTGTTGAACCAACAACTCCTGCGTAATGAGATTGGCGCTCTAAACAACTGAGCTAACAGGCCATCAGTCCATACAAGTAAGAGTGACAGAAACAAAGACAGGGAGACATAAACAGAAAGAGAGAGAGAGAGAGAGAGAAGACATAAAGAACAGGACAGAGGAAGGGAGCAATCAAGAGAAGGTAGCAGAGGGGAGGGAGAGGGGAAGGAAAGTATTTTAAATCAGAGACTAAATCTTGAAACACGCAGAAAGACAGAAACAGACAGAGACGGAAAGACAGAAAGAAACAAGGATTGTCAGCGACAGAGACGGAAATACAGGGAGGAATAACAACAACAAATATCAGCGACAGATAAGCTACAGACAGAAAAAGAGAAACCGAGACTGTCAGCGACACAGACAGAAAGACAGAGAGAAACAGAGGATGTCAGCGACACAGACAGAAAGACAGAGAGAAACAGAGGATGTCAGCGACACAGACAGAAAGACAGAGAGAAACAGAGGATGTCAGCGACACAGACAGAGAGACAGAGAGAAACAGAGGATGTCAGCGACACAGACAGAAAGACAGAGAGAACAGAGGATGTCAGTGACACAGACAGAGAGACAGAGAGAAACAGAGGATGTCAGCGACACAGACAGAGAGACAGAGAGAAACAGAGGATGTCAGCGACACAGACAAAAGACAGAGAGAAACAGAGGATGTCAGCGACACAGACAGAGAGACAGAGAGAAACAGAGGATGTCAGCGACACAGACAGAGAGACAGAGAGAAACAGAGGATGTCAGCGACACAGACAGAAAGAGAGGAACAAAAATATCTGCGACAGATAGAGACAGAAAAATAGAGAGAAACAGATAATATCAGCAACAGAGATAGAAAGTGAGAGAGGAACAAAGAATGTCATCGACAGATAGATATAGGAAGAGAGAAACAGAGAATGACAGCGACAGAGACAGAGAAACAGAGAATGTTAGCGACAGGCAAAGAAAAAAACGAGAAGCAAAAGCAAAAAGCAGCAGAATGAAAGAGCTATGAGACTGAGTGATAATGTAAAGTGACACACACAATTACACCCACATGGCACACTCCCAGCCCATTATCGCCACCACAACTTGGAGATTGAGAAAGGAAGAAAAAGAAGAACCAAGAACAAGAACAAGAACAAGAACAAGAAACAAGAAAAGAAGAGAAGAAGAGAGAAAGAAGAGAGGAGGAGGAGGAAGAGGAGGAGGAGAAGGAGGAAGGAGAAAGAAAAAAAGGAGAAGGAGGAGGAGGCTTAGAAGGAAGAGTATTAGAAGAGGAGAAGGAGAAGAATAAGAACACCAACAAGAAGAAAGAGAAGAAGAAGAAGGTGGAAGAGAACGATGACGAGAGACGAGATACAGACGGACAGAAACACAGAGAAAGACAGGCAGAGAAGGACAGACACACAACAAAGGCAAAATTTGGAGACAATATAAGATGATGAAAACGAGAAGGAGGAGGAGGAGGGAGAAGAAGAAGAAGAAGAAGAAGACAATAAGAAACATGAAAACAAAAGAAGAAGGAAGACCAAGAAAAGGAAGAACACGAAGAAAAAAATGAAGGAGGAGGAGGAGAAGAAGAGGAGGAGGAGGAGAGGAAGAGGAAGAAGAAAGAAGAAGAGAACAAGAAGAAGAAAAACAAGAACAGAAGGAGAAGGAGAAGAAGATGAAAAAGGAGGAGAAGAACGATGAAGACAAATGACAGACAGATAGAGACAGCAAAAAAGAAACAGAAAGGGTGGTCACGGGAACGAGAAAACAAGAAAAAGAGCCAGAAAAGAGTCATGTACAAAGACAGCATTAAAAGAGCATACAGAAAAAGACAGCCATAAAGAGTCATATAGAAAAGATAGCATTAAAGTCATACAGAAAAAGACAGCCATTAAAAGAGTCATACAGAAAAAGACAGCCATTAAAAGAGTCATATGAAAAGATACCATAAAGTCATACAGAAAAAGACAGCCATTAAAGTCATACAGAAAAGACAGCCATAAAGAGTATACAGAAAAAGACACCATGAAAAAGTCATACAGAAAAACACAGCCATTAAAAGTCATACAGAAAAAGACAGCCATTAAAAGTCATACAGAAAAAGACAGCCATTAAAAGTCAACAGAAAAAGACAGCCATTAAAAGTCATACGAAAAGACAGCCATTAAAGAGTCAACAGAAAAAGACAGCCAAAGTCAACAGAAAAAGACAGCCATTAAAGATACAAGAAAAAGACAGCCATTAAAAGAGTCATACAGAAAAGACAGCCATTAAAAGGAGGTCAAGGCACAGAAAAAGAAGCCATTAAAGAGTCATACAGAAAAGACAGAAAAGCATTAAAAGATCACACAGAAAAGACAGCCATAAAAGAGTCAACAGAAAAAGACAGCAAAATAAGAAGAGCAAGCAACAGAAAAGAGAACAAGACCATTAAAAGAGTAACAGAAAAAGACAGCCATAAAAGAAGAAACAGCAGAAAAAGACAGCATAAAAGTCATACAAGAAAAAGACAGCATAAAGAAGAACACAGAAAAAGAGCCATTAAAAGAGTACAAGAAAAAGACAGCCATTAAAAGAGTCATACAGAAAAAGACAGCCATTAAAAGAGTCATACAGAAAAAGACAGCCATTAAAGAATACAGAAAAAGACAGCCATTAAAAGAGTCATACAGAAAAAGACAGCCATTAAAAAGTCATACAGAAAAGATCAGCCATTAAAGAGTCATACAGAAAAAGACAGCCATTAAAAGTCATACAGAAAAAGACAGCCATTAAAAGAGTCATACAGAAAAAGACAGCCATTAAAAGTCATACAGAAAAAGACAGCCATTATAAAGTCATACAGAAAAAGACAGCATTAAAAGAGTCAACAGAAAAAGACAGCCATTAAAGAGTCACACAGAAAAAGACAGCCATTAAAGAGTCAACAGAAAAAGACAGCCATTAAAGAGTCACACAGAAAAAGACAGCCATTAAAAGAGTCATACAGAAAAAGACAGCCATTAAAAGAGTCACACAGAAAAAGACAGCCATTAAAAGAGTCATACAGAAAAAGACAGCCATTAAAAGAGTCACACAGAAAAAGACAGCCATTAAAAGATCACTACAGAAAAAGACAGCCATTAAAAAGTCATCAGAAAAAGACAGCCATTAAAGTAAACAGAAAAGACAGCCATTAAAGAGTCAACAGAAAAAGACAGCCATTAAAAGAGTCAACAGAAAAAGACAGCCATTAAAAGAGTCATACAGAAAAAGACAGCCATTAAAAGTAATACAAGAAAAAGACAGCCATTAAAAGAGTCACACAGAAAAAGACAGCCATTAAAGAGTCATACAGAAAAAGACAGCCATTAAAAAGTCATCACAGAAAAAGCAGCAGCCATAAAAAAAACAGATAAGTCATACAGAAAAAGACAGCCATTAAAAGAGTCACACAGAAAAAGACAGCCATTAAAAGAGTCACACAGAAAAAGACAGCATTAAAGAGTCACACAGAAAAAGACAGCCATTAAAAGAGTCACACAGAAAAAGAAGCATAAGCATATAAAAAAGACAGCCAAAAAGGCACCATAAAAAGAAGCATTAAAGTCAACAGAAAAAGACAGCCATTAAAAGAGTCACACAGAAAAAGACAGCCATTAAAAGAGTCACACAGAAAAAGACAGCCATTAAAAGAGTCACACAGAAAAAGACAGCCATTAAAGAGTCACACAGAAAAAGACAGCCATTAAAAGAGTCACACAGAAAAAGACAGCATAAGGTCATACAGAAAAAGACGCCATTAAGAGTCACACAGAAAAAGACAGCCATTAAAAGAGTCACACAGAAAAAGACAGCCATTAAAAGAGTCACACAGAAAAAGACAGCCATTAAAAGTCAACAGAAAAAGGACAGCCATTAAAAGAGTCATAAGAAAAAGAACGAGTCACAAAAAGAAGAGCTACAAAAAGAAGAAGGAGTCACAGAGAAAGAGCGAGCCATAAAAAATAGTCACACAGAGAGAAAGAGGGAGCCTAAAAAAGAGTCACACAGAAAAAGACAGCCATTAAAAGAGTCACACAGAAAAAGAAGCCATTAAAAGAGTCACACAGAAAAAGAGAGCCATTAAAGAGTCAAAGAAAGATAGCCTAGTCATAAGAAAAAGAGGCCATTAAAGCATAGAAAAAGGAAGACCATTAAAGTAATACAGAAAAAGACAGCCAAAAAGAGTCACACAGAAAGAGAGCCATTAAAAAGAGGAGTCACAAGAAAAGAGCCATTAAAGTCAACAGAAAAGGACACCATAAAAGTAGACGAGAAAAAGAAAGCATAGAGTCACACAGAAAAGAGGAGCCATTAAAGTCAACAGAAAGACAGCATAAAAGAGTCAACAGAAAAAGAAGCCATTAAAGTCACACAGAAAAGAGGAAGCCATTAAAAGTCATACAGAAAAGGAAGCCATAAGAACGAAAAGAAGCCATAAAAAAGATGGATACAGAAAGAGGAGCCATAAAAAAGAGGAGTACAGAAAAGGACACATAAAAAGATGGAGTCACAAGAAAAGGAGCCATAAAAAGATGGGTCACAAGAAAGAGGAGCCATAAAAGAGTAGAGAAAGAAAGAGAGCCATAAAAAAGATGGAGTCACAAGAAAAGAGGGAGCCATAAAAAGAGGAGTCACAAGAAAAGGGAGCCATAAAGAAAGAGAGAGCACATAAAGAGCAAAGAAAGGAGCCATTAAAGAAAGATGCTAGAGTACCAAAAAGAAGCATAAGAGAGGAGCACAAAAAAGACAGCCATAGAAAGAGTCACAAGAAAGAGGGAGCCATAAAGAAAGAGGAGCACAAAAAAGAGAGCCATAAAGAAAGAGGAGCCATAAGAAAAGAGGAGCAAAGAAAAAACAAAAAGAGGGAGCCATAAAAGAAAGATTAAAGAGAGTCACAAGAAAGAGGGAGCCATAAAGAAAGAGGAGCCATAAAGAAAGATGGAGTCACAAGAAAGAGGGAGCCATAAAGAAAGAGGGAGCCATAAAGAAAAGATGGAGTCAACAAGAGAAGAGGGAGCCATAAAAAAGAGGGAGTCACAAGAAAGAGGAGCCATAAAGAAAGATGGAGTCACAAGAAAGAGGGAGCCATAAAAGAAAGAGAGAGCCATAAAGAAAGATGGAGTCACAAGAAAGAGGGAGCCATAAAGAAAGATGGAGTCACAAGAAAGAGGGAGTCACAAGAAAGATGGAGTCACAAGAAAGAGGGAGCCATAAAGAAAGAGGGAGCCTATAAAGAGAAAGATGGAGTCACAAGAAAGAGGGAGCCATAAAGAAAGATGGAGCCATAAAGAAAGAGGGAGCCATAAAGAAAGAGGGAGCCACAAGAAGAGGGAGCCATAAAGAAAGAGGGAGCCATAAAGAAAGATGGAGCCATAAAGAAAGATGGAGCCATAAAGAAAGATGGAGCCATAAAGAAAGATGGAGTCACAAGAAAGAGGGAGCCATAAAGAAAGATGGAGCCATAAAGAAAGAGGGAGCCATAAAGAAAGATGGAGCCATAAAGAAAGAGGGAGCCATAAAGAAAGAGGGAGCCATAAAGAAAGAGGGAGCCATAAAGAAAGATGGAGCCATAAAGAAAGAGGGAGCCATAAAGAAAGATGGAGCCATAAAGAAAGAGGGAGCCATAAAGAAAGATGGAGCCATAAAGAAAGAGGGAGCCACAAGAAAGAGGGAGCCATAAAGAAAGAGGGAGCCATAAAGAAAGAGGGAGCCATAAAGAAAGATGGAGTCACAAGAAAGAGGGAGCCATAAAGAAAGATGGAGCCATAAAGAAAGATGGAGCCATAAAGAAAGATGGAGCCATAAAGAAAGAGGGAGCCATAAAGAAAGAGGGAGCCACAAGAAAGAGGGAGCCATAAAGAAAGAGGGAGCCACAAGAGGGAGCCATAAAGAAAGAGGGAGCCACAAGAAAGAGGGAGCCATAAAGAAAGAGGGAGCCATAAAGAAAGAGGGAGCCATAAAGAAAGAGGGAGCCACAAGAAAGAGGGAGCCATAAAGAAAGAGGGAGCCACAAGAAAGAGGGAGCCATAAAGAAAGAGGGAGCCATAAAGAAAGAGGGAGCCATAAAGAAAGAGGGAGCCATAAAGAAAGAGGGAGCCATAAAGAAAGAGGGAGCCATAAATAAAGAGGGAGCCATAAAGAAAGAGGGAGCCATAAAGAAAGAGGGAGCCATAAAGAAAGAGGGAGCCATAAAGAAAGAGGGAGCCATAAAGAAAGAGGGACAGAAGCAGACAGACTGTCGGAGACAGAGACAGAGAAAGAGGGACAGAAGCAGACAGACAGACAAAGACAGAGAAAGAGGGACAGAAGCAGACAGGCAGACAGAGACAGAGGGACAGAAGCAGACAGACAGACAGAGACAGAGAAAGAGAGACAGAAGCAGACAGACAGGCAGACAGAGAAAGAGGGACAGAAGCAGACAGACAGGCAGACAGAGACAGAGAAAGAGGGACAGAAGCAGACAGACAGACAGAGACAGAGAAAGAGAGACAGAAGCAGACAGACAGGCAGACAGAGACAGAGAAAGAGGGACAGAAGCAGGCAGACACAGACAGAGACAGAGAAAGAGGGACAGAATCAGACAGGCAGACAGAGACAGAGACAGAGAAAGAGGGACAGAAGCAGACAGACAGGCAGACAGAGACAGAGACAGAGAAAGAGGGACAGAAGCAGACAGACAGACAGAGACAGAGACAGAGGACAGAAGCAGACAGAAAGACAGACAGAGACAGAGAAAGAGGGACAGAAGCAGACAGAAAGGCAGACAGAGACAGAGAAAGAGGGACAGAAGCAGACAGAAAGGCAGACAGAGACAGAGAAAGAGGGACAGAAGCAGACAGACAGACAGACAGAGACAGAGGGACAGAAGCAGACAGAAAGGCAGACAGAGACAGAGAAAGAGGGACAGAAGCAGACAGACAGACAGACAGAGACAGAGAAAGAGGGACAGAAGCAGACGGACAGACAGAGACAGAGACAGAGAAAGAGGGACAGAAGCAGACAGACAGACAGAGACAGAGACAGAGACAGAGAAAGAGGGACAGAAGCAGACAGACAGACAGGCAGAGACAGAGACAGAGGGACAGAATCAGACAGACAGACAGACAGAGACAGAGAAAGAGGGACAGAATCAGACAGACAGACAGACAGAGACAGAGAAAGACGGACAGAATCAGACAGACAGACAGACAGAGACAGAGAAAGAGGGACAGAAGCAGACAGACAGACAGAGACAGAGAAAGAGAAAGAGGGACAGAATCAGACAGACAGACAGACAGAGACAGAGAAAGAGGGACAGAATCAGACAGACAGACAGACAGAGACAGAGAAAGAGGGACAGAAGCAGACAGACAGACAGACAGACAGAGACAGAGAAAGAGGGACAGAAGCAGACAGACAGAGACAGAGACAGAGAAAGAGGGACAGAATCAGACAGACAGACAGACAGACAGAGAAAGAGGGACAGAATCAGACAGACAGACAGAGACAGAGAAAGAGGGACAGAATCAGACAGACAGACAGACAGAGACAGAGAAAGAGGGACAGAATCAGACAGACAGACAGACAGAGACAGAAAAGAGGGACAGAAGCAGACAGACAGAGACAGAGAAAGGGACAGAATCAGACAGACAGACAGACAGAGACAGAGAAAGAGGGACAGAATCAGACAGAGACAGAGACAGAGAAAGAGGGACAGAAGCAGACAGACAGAGACAGAGAAAGAGGGACAGAATCAGACAGACAGACAGACAGAGACAGAGAAAGAGGGACAGAAGCAGACAGACAGACAGAGACAGAGAAAGAGGGACAGAATCAGACAGACAGACAGACAGACAGACAGAGACAGAGAAAGAGGGACAGAAGCAGACAGACAGACAGAGACAGAGAAAGAGGGACAGAAGCAGACAGACAGACAGAGACAGAGAAAGAGGGACAGAAGCAGACAGACAGACAGAGACAGAGAAAGAGGGACAGAATCAGACAGACAGACAGAGACAGAGAAAGAGGGACAGAATCAGACAGACAGACAGAGACAGAGAAAGAGGGACAGAAGAAGACAGACAGACAGACAGAGACAGAGAAAGAGGGACAGAATCAGACAGACAGACAGACAGAGACAGAGAAAGAGGGACAGAAGCAGACAGACAGAGACAGATAAAGAGGGACAGAAGCAGACAGACAGACAGAGACAGAGAAAGAGGGACAGAATCAGACAGACAGAGACAGAGAAAGAGAAAGAGGGACAGAATCAGACAGACAGACAGAGACAGAGAAAGAGGGACAGAAGCAGACAGACAGACAGACAGAGACAGAGAAAGAGGGACAGAATCAGACAGACAGACAGACAGACAGAGACAGAGAAAGAGGGATAGAATCAGACAGACAGACAGACAGAGACAGAGAAAGAGGGACAGAATCAGACAGACAGACAGACAGACAGAGACAGAGAAATAGAGACAGAAGCAGACAGACAGACAGACAGGCAGACAGAGACAGAGAAAGAGGGACAGAAGCAGACAGACAGACAGGCAGACAGAGACAGAGAAAGAGGGACAGAAGCAGACAGACAGACAGAGACAGAGAAAGAGGGACAGAATCAGACAGACAGACAGAGACAGAGACAGAGAAAGAGGGACAGAATCAGACAGACAGACAGAGACAGAGAAAGAGGGACAGAAGCAGACAGACAGACAGGCAGACAGAGACAGAGAAAGAGGGACAGAATCAGACAGACAGACAGAGACAGAGACAGAGAAAGAGGGACAGAATCAGACAGACAGACAGACAGAGACAGAGAAAGAGGGACAGAAGTAGACAGACTGACAGACAGAGACAGAGAAAGAGAGACAGAAGCAGACAGACAGACAGACAGACAGGCAGACAGAGACAGAGAAAGAGGGACAGAAGCAGACAGACAGACAGACAGAGACAGAGACAGAGAAAGAGGGACAGAATCAGACAGACAGAGACAGAGACAGAGAAAGAGGGACAGAAGCAGATTGACAGTCAGACAGAGACAGAGACAGAGAAAGAGGGACAGAAGCAGACAGACAGACAGACAGACAGAGACAGAGACAGAGAAAGAGGGACAGAATCAGACAGACAGACAGACAGAGACAGAGAAAGAGGGACAGAAGCAGACAGACAGACAGACAGAGACAGAGAAAGAGGGACAGAAGCAGACAGACAGACAGACAGACAGAGACAGAGAAAGAGGGACAGAATCAGACAGACAGACAGACAGAGACAGAGAAAGAGGGACAGAAGCAGACAGACAGACAGACAGAGACAGAGAAAGAGGGACAGAAGCAGACAGACAGACAGACAGGCAGACAGAGACCCTGAATGAAACTCTGAATGAAAGACAGATACGAGAAGGGGAAGAGGAAGGAGGGAAAGAGACAGGGAGAGAGAGAAAAAAGAGAGACAGGGAGAGGGAGAAAAAGAGAGACAGAGAGACAGACAGACGGACAGAGACAGACAGAGACAGACAGAGAGAGATCTGTACATACAAGGTTATGACAGTCTCACAAACAAGAAAAAGAAGCACGCGCTACATGGCCCAACAATGCAGACAGGAACATGTGCATTCAAGTAAAAGCAGCTGTTAGTGAAATGCTCCACTTGATGGTACTTTGTTGTCTCTGCTGTGAAATATACCGTAAAATGAGATAGACGGACACGCGAGAGAGAGAGAGAGAGAGAGAGAGAGAGAGAGAGAGACAGAGACAGAGAGAGACAGATAGACAGACAGACAGAGAGACAGAGAGAAAAACAGAGAGAAAAACAGAGAGACAAAGACAGAGAGCAAGAGAGAGAGAGAGAGAGAAAGAGAAACAAGGAGAGAAGACAGAGAGAAACAGAGAGAGAAACAGGGAGAGAGAGACAGACTGAAAGAGAGAGAACCAGACAGACAGACAGAAAGAAACACGGAGAGACAGGGAGACAGACAGAGATAGATAAGCAGATAGAAAGACAGAGACAGAGAGACGGAAAGAGAGTGAGAGAGAGAGAAGGAGAGGGGGAGAGAAAAAGAGAGAGAGAGAGAGAGAGCTGGTTCTACGTATCCCAACAATGCGGACATCCACTTCCAGTTAGTTAGCTGCCTCTACCATGAAAGATATCGTAAAATGAGATATGTACGGCACAGCCACCCAGACAAAAAGAAATTTCTGTTAAAAAAACAAAAACAAAAAAAACAGGGGGAGGGGTTTGCATCGGTAATAATGTATTCTTCTGCTTCGAAGAAGGAAGAAACTGCAGGGAGACAATTTAGCTTAGGGTTTAACATCAGTAACCAGAAGCACACGAACAGAGAATAAGAACGCATACTTCTCCTCTCTCTCTCTCTCTCTCTCTCTCTCTCTCTCTCTCTCTCTCTCTCTCTCTCTCTCTCTCCTCCCTCTGTTTCTCTCTCCCTGTTTCTCACTCTGTCTCTGTCTCTTTCTCTCTGTTTCTTTAATGTTGCAGTCTAAAACTGAAGGCGCACATCATATATAACCAAGAAACAAATTCATCAGATTTACCAGTCAATGGGACAAAGTGGTCAGCGCAAAGGTTTACTGACTAAGATGTCACGGGTTCAAATCCCCATCAGTTCAACAACAACAACAATAACAACGACGACGACGACGAAATTGTGGGACTTTTCAGCCTGGAGCAGCTTCTACTCACATTTCAGCGTGCTTCTCGGAAAGACTGAATCAGAATCCAATCTCAACCATTTTACAGATGCGCCACTGAGTTGCTGCTGAAATTTCTTGATCAACACCGTAAGTGTTTGTATCTCTCAGGCCTGACTGACACCAGGATATAATTTATTATGAACGCAAAAGAAGAGCAGAACCCTGTCAAACCGTCTCAATCCGAAATGGAAGTCTAGAGCATCACCACTATCACCACTGTTCTCACCAACAGAGCACTGTGAAAAACTGTCCCAGATTCTGTGGCCTTCTTGCCTTGCTCTCTTAGAGACTTCACTTCAACCACATGTCAGGGAAGCTTTGCTGTCCCCCCCCCCCCCCCCCCTTTAAGTTCTGTGTAATTGTTTTTTCACTGTCTTGTGTGTCCGCTTGATAAAGGCCAGTTGGCCCCAACCCTACGCCTGTCTTGTTGTCTACGTTAAATAAGCGTTGTCATTCTATTTTCGTCTGTTTCTGGTTCATGTCTGCTTAACACTAGCAGTCGCTTTGATTTAGGTTCCATCGTTTTAAGCTTTATCGCAGTACACAGCAGAGCGGAGTGGTGAGCGAGTGGTTAAAGTACCCGTCAAGGAAGCCATAGATCCCGGGTTCAACCCCAGTTTGAGACTTCTTTTTTCTCGCCACCCTCTCCACTGATCCTGAGTGATGGTCTCGGTGTTGGAGATTGGAGTTTGTTCATGGAGGATTAATCGTACTCAGACAATTCCACATACGCTCCATCCAAATTTTCCAAAAATGGTTTGGCAGTCTCCCTGAGCCTGCGAAACTTTTATATGCTGGCAAGGTTTTAAAATGGACGGGGGCGGTGGCGGGGGGCTATGAAACATTAAGATGACAGCAATAGAATGACGGTAGCATTAAGATGGACAACAAACAGGCGGCGAAGATTTAAGTCGACATATTAGATCGTGGCTCTATCAAAAACAAAAACAAAAGGAAAACAAAACCTAACAAGCCTGCGTGTTGGTTTTTTGTTACTTAACTGTATGAGACGATCAAGAGACATCCCATGTACAGCATGCACTTAACGCAAGTGCAGGAGCCCACAGTATCAAAGCAGTTGTCCCCAATTGAATTTCCAGGAAATTCCACTTCAGTAGACTTGTAAACAAGATACACGCATGCATCGGTGAGGGAGGGAGATGGGGGAAGGCCGAAGGGCGTGTAAGGAATTGGGTGCTGCGGCGCCATGGCGATGTGCTCTCTCAGAAAAGATCAACCTAATTTACAAGGAAAAAACAATGCATGCGGAAATATAGCGCACGAAAATAATGAGGTGCCTGTGGTATCCTACTCATTAAAACAAATAGACAGATACACAGACAGATGCATAGATAGATAGATACATAGACAGACAGAAAGACAGATAGACAGATAGACAGAACATACATAGATAATACATACACAGACAGACAGATAGATAGATAGATGGATAGATGGATGGATAGATAGACAGATAGATAGATAGATAGATAGATAGATAGATAGAGAAATAGAGAGATAGAGAGATAGAGAGATGGATAGATAGAGATAGATAGATGGATAGATAGATAGATAGATAATAGATATATATATATATGTGAGAGAGAGAGAGAGAGAGAGAGAGAGAGAGAGAGAGAGAGAGAGAGAGAGAGAGAGAGAGAGAGAGAGAGAAGCTAGATAAAGAAAAGTATTTTCTTGTTTCTGCCGTAAACACGTATCCTTAAAATGTTACGTATTTTAAAACCATTGTCACTTTCTCTCTGCAGCAATATGAAACACGCAATGTCCGTTGGCAACAGCAATAGTGGCCCTGTGATTAAAAAGCGCCCGCCTGAGGAGTACAGATATCTCGGGTTCAATTACTAGTCGGACATAGACTTCCCCCAACTCCTTACCTCCACAAGACTTGACATTTGACAACTGTTCTTTTTTTCTTCGATGAGACGATGAAAATTGCGGTCCTGTGATCAGACATACACTCTGCGCAGGTAAAAGAACAGACGGCAAGCAAAAACACACTCGTAGAGAATACTATCATCAACAAGGGGATGGTGCCTAAGATGACACGATTTTTCCCGGGTGATACATCTGGCAGACTTGTGGTTTGTTTGCTTGTTTTAAATTTTATGTACAAACCAGTTCAATTCATTTCAATTTTTGATGAGGAGTTAGAAGTTAGGAGGGTGTTCAAGAGGTATTTTTCGCACTCAGACAACTCTAGTTGCACCTAAATCTGTCAGCAATAATCCCACAAACTCCTTAAGCGTGTGTACAACCCCTTTGCACTGGCATGGCCTTGGAATCGGGTTGGGGAAGGGACTTATGAAACACTAAGCTGGCATCACCAGAAGGACTAGACCATCAAGATGGACAGCAAACAGACCACTTGTTATCACGGCACGACGGATATTAGGGCGCTCTAAGAGTGCTTATCAGCAAACATTTTCTGAAAGAGAGAAAACAAGTAAGCATGGGCTTGCTAACCTTGTGAATGTACACGCGCTAAATTCGTCTGCTCTAAGTTTGCTCAGGCCCAAAGACAACTTACAGTCTAAGACCGGATGTGCAGTCGTGGCCAGTTCTTCAGTCCATGGCTCTTCCAAAGACAGACAACTAACCAGCCCATGTATAAAATTAAATTAAAAAAAAGACTCCCCGAGGGTCCAACCCACAACCTATGTGTTATGAGCATAGAGCTCAAACGGAGTTAACCCTTTGACTCCTGCACCCTATCCACCAACTGATAAAACTTAACGCTTTGACTTGTGCTCCCTCACCCTATCCATCAGCTGCAAGAAGCTGGTGGACAGATTGAGGGAGTCAAGGCGCTAAGTTTTTGCTTCGCAAGCATGGTCGACAATGCAGGATACTGGCGGATAGGCTTAAACTGTTTCTCGTGGCTGTCATTGCTGTACTGGTTTTGTTTTGTTTTGTTTTGTTTTGTTTTGTTTTGTTTTGTTTTTATGCTGGCTGGTTCTTTTGACAGAGCTGTAGACGTTAGATCTGATATCTCGAGTTCAATCCCAGCCAGCAACATTGAAAACTGGCTGTTCGTTGACCATCTTAATGCTTCCATCATTCTGGTGGTGTCAGCTTAGTGTTTCACAAGTCCACCACCACCACCACCCATTCCCCATTTTAAGACCTTGCTAGAACACACGGTTTTGCGCTCACTCGATACGTCTGCCAGAAACAGGTGGTAGATTTGGGTGGAGCACAGTGGAATTGTCTGAGTGCATTGAACTCCTCTTGAGCAAACTTCAAACAAGCTCTTAGGAGAATATTTTTTTAATGTCAGGTTACTGTCTTTATTTTTCTTTATTATCTCATACTGCTGTTTTATTTCCGTGTTGTATCACTTCATCCTCTTTTAATTAAAAATGACGAGTGTCATTCTCTCCCCATCACCACCCCCCCCCCCCCCCCCAATTTCTAACTGACAATTAAATGATCTGACACCATACTGGATATTGTTTTTCACTGAACTATATTCATAATTCCACTGTGTCGCATTCATTGTAATTCATCATTACATTATATTTGAATGGACTCCATTATAAATGACATATATCGTATTGACGTTGCAATGTACTGCGCTATATTAACAATAATTTCACTGTTGTAGTGCAAACAGTCCATGCAAAAAGCATGCTGGTTGTACTTTACTGGAACACAACATTATCAGAACTTTCCATCATGTAAAAACACATACTGACAAAACATGAAATGAAAACAACTGTTAGGAACCAAAGTAACAGATACAGTATAAATATACTGATAGATAAATAGATAAACTGATTGACAAATAAACAGACAGATAACTAGACAAATACACAGACAGGAATAGAGAGAGAGATGGATAGATAGAGATAAACAGACAGATGAATAGATAGATAAATAGAGAGAGACAGATGGACAGATAGATACAGATGGACACACACACACACACACACACACAGACTGACAGATAGGCAGATAGACAGATAGATAGATAGACAGACAGATAGATAGACATGTACATAGATAGACAGATAGATAGATAGATAGATATAAATAGACAGACAGACAGACAGATAGATAGATAGATAGACAGATAGATAGATAGATAGATAGATAGATATAGATAGATAGATAAACAGACAGAGAGATACATAGACAGACAGATAGACAGACAGCCAGCCAGACAGACAGATTGATAGATAGACTGACAGAGACTGACAAATCGACTGACAGTGACAGACAGACAGATAGATAGATAGATAAACAGATAGATACACAGATGGATGGATAGATAGATAGATAGATAGACATACATATAGATAGATAGACAGACAGACAGACAGACAGATAGACAGACAGACAGACAGACAGACAGAGAGATAGATAGATAGACATACATATAGATAGACAGACAGACAGACAGATAGATAGATAGACAGACAGATAGATCGATAGATAGATAAACAGACATAGATACATTGACAGACAGATAGACAGAAAGCCATTGACAGACAGATAGACAGAAAGCCAGACAGTCTGACAGACTGACAGTGACAGACAGACAGATAGATAGATAGACAGACAGACAGATAGATTAACAGATAGATAGATACATAGATAAATAGATAGATAGATAGAGATAAACAGATAGACAGATAGACAGATAGATAGATAGATAGATAGATAGATAGATAGATATATAGATAGATAGATAGATAGATAGACAGATAGATTAGATAGATAGATAGACAGACAGACAGATAGATAGATAGACAGACAGATAGATAAAGATGTTATTGTTGTTGTTTACAGCCCAGCCGACTGCGTAGAGCCATATCCGGGCTATATTCGCTTCAAAACACACAAAACCTCAACAGGAAAAAAAAAAAGAAAAAATCAAGCACACACACCAATGCACTCGCGAACACGATCCAAGGACACGCCCCCGCGCCGACCACTCCGTCCAATTTATCGCATAGGGGATTTAAAAAACACACCCGAATACAAATTATATAAGCATACCCAAGGATACCAAAACATATTTAAAAACAGGCATAAACCACCCAAAACTGCCTCTGCACATCTCACCTCCCTAGAGCCAAATTATGCACCTAATACATGTACCCAATTATCAATCCTAAGAAAAAGTATGGTGAATGGACCATTAAGGCAGAAAACGATAGGTACAAATGACAGAAAGCACAGGAACAAGGCAGAAACAAAGACAGTGACAGAAAAGAGGAAATTTCTGGCACAGAATTTCAGATAGATAGATAGATAGATAGATAGATTAGATAGACAGATAGATAGATAACACGTGCGTTACACACAGGCTAGGTAGGTCTATGTTTGAGCCATTGACTCAGGACCTAAAGTCTCCAGTACAATCCCAGCCTGCACCATAAACACTGGTTATTCCCCTGATGTCAGCTTACAGCTTCACTGGGCCAACCCCCTCCCACCCCGTCAGCTTAGTGCTTCACTGGGCCAACCCCCTCCCACCCCGTCAGCTTAGTGCTTCACTGGGCCAACCCCCTCCCACCCCGTCAGCTTAGTGCTTCACTGGGCCAACCCCTCCCACCCCGTCAGCTTAGTGCTTCACTGGGCCAACCCCCTCCCACCCCGTCAGCTTAGTGCTTCACTGGGCCAACTCCCTGTCACCCCGTCAGCTTAGTGCTTCACTGGGCCAACCCCCTGTCACCCCGTCAGCTTAGTGCTTCACTGGGCCAACCCCCTATCACCCCGTCAGCTTAGTGCTTCACTGGGCCAACCCCCTGTCACCCCGTCAGCTTAGTGCTTCACTGGGCCAACTCCCTGTCACTACGTCAGCTTAGTGCTTCACTGGGCCAACTCCCTGTCACTCCGTCAGCTTAGTGCTTCACTGGGCCAACCCCCTGTCACTCCGTCAGCTTAGTGCTTCACTGGGCCAACTCCCTGTCACTCCGTCAGCTTAGTGCTTCACTGGGCCAACCCCCTGTCACTCCGTCAGCTTAGTGCTTCACTGGGCCAACCCCCTCCCACTCCGTCAACTTAGTGCTTCACTGGGCCAACCCCCTGTCACCCCGTCAGCTTAGTGCTTCACTGGGCCAACTCCCTGTCACCCCCGTCAGCTTAGTGCTTCACTGGGCCAACCTCCTGTCACTCCGTCAGCTTAGTGCTTCACTGGGCCAACCCCCTCCCACTCCGTCAACTTAGTGCTTCACTGGGCCAACCCCCTGTCACCCCGTCAGCTTAGTGCTTCACTGGGCCAACTCCCTGTCACCCCCGTCAGCTTAGTGCTTCACTGGGCCAACCCCCTCCCACTCCGTCAACTTAGTGCTTCACTGGGCCAACCCCCTGTCACCCAGTCAGCTTAGTGCTTCACTGGGCCAACCCCCTCCCACTCCGTCAACTTAGTGCTTCACTGGGCCAACCCCCTCCCACCCCGTCAGCTTAGTGCTTCACTGGGCCAACTCCCTGTCACCCCTAACCCTTTTCATTTTAACACGTTGCCAGCCAATAGGATTTTGCACAGACCCAAAAAGTGTGAAAGGTAATTACTGACAGATTTGGACGGAGCACATATGGAACTGTCCAAGTGTGATGAATCCCTCTGGAATTAGCTTTGAAGTGCAGCAGTACAGAGTTCTACTGTCCAGTTGTATACTGGCAATGTCCTGTATTGTATCGCATTGTGTCGCACAGCCTGTAGTGCTGGTTGTGTGGGCAGTGGTTGGATGGCTCTGTCGAGAGAGCCGTGGACTCAAGATCTGATGTCTCAAGTTCAATCCCAGCCGTCATCACAGAAACAGGCCTGTTCGTGGCCTATCGTAATTAACGTTCCAGTCCTTTTGGTGGAGTCAGCTTAGTGTTTCATGGGTCTCATTCTCCTTCTCCCCTCCCCCTTTCTCCATGTCAAGCCTTACCAGCGCATACAGTTTTGTGCATGCTCAAGAAGTCTGCCAAATAATTACCACCAGATGTGGGTAGAGCGCTTGGAACTTGTGTGACTGTGATTACTCTCTTGAACACTGCACACTCCAAATTGTACTGTATCGTATCGTATCGTATCACATTGCATTGCATCGTATCGTATTGTACAGTACTGAACTACACGTACCGTATCGTATCATATCGTATCGTATCGTATCATATCGTATCGTATCATATCGTATCGTATCGTATCATATCGTATCGTATCGTATCGCATCGTACAGTATTGTATTATGTTGTGTTGTGTTGTGTTTGTATTGTATTGTATTGTATTGTATTGTATTGTATTGTATTGTATTGTATTGTATTGTATTGTATTGTATTGTATTGTATTGTATAGTATTGTATTGTATCGCATTGTATTGCATCGCATTGTATTGCATCGTATAAAATTGTACGGTATGGTATCGTATTGTACTGTTCTGTACTACACTTTACTGCACTGCATATACCAATATAGTGAAGTATATTGCATTGTACTTCATTGATTGAGGTCGGCATCAGAAACGGTTTGCCGCAGACATCTACGTGACCATCGTGAATCCGTTAACAGTGTGTGTGTGTGGGGGGGGGGGGGACGACGAGCAGGGCAGGAGGAGTATCAGACACATTGCACTGGTGTTATTGTGGCTGTTGCTCTTAGACATATTAGATGGATTGTACATTGTGGTTACTGCTAGACATACGTACATTGCACTTGTGTTATTACGGTTGTTGCTGTCAAATATATCGCGTGGTTTGTTCACTGCGGTTATTACTACACGCACTGCACTCATGTTATCAATCTTACTGACAGTGTGTGTGTGTGTGTGTGTGTGTGTGTGTGTGTGTGTGTGTGTGTGTGTGTGTGTGTGTGTGTGTGTGTGTCTGTGTTTTGTGTGTGTGTGTGTGTCTGTGTCTGTGTGTGTGTGTGAGTGTGTGTCTGTGTGTGTCTGTGTGAGTGTGTCTGTGTCTCTGTGCGTGTGTGTGTATGTGTGTGTGTGTCGTGTGTGTGTGTGTGAGTGTGTGTCTGTGTGTCTGTGTGAGTGTGTCTGTGTTGTGTGTGTGTGTGTGTGTGTGTGTGTGTATTAGTAGTTTTTATATATATATATATATAATACATGTATATGAGTGTCTGTGTCTTAGATTTGATTTTATCAAGATTTTGCGCTATATAAATATTGTAATTATTATTATTATTATTTGTGTGTGTGTTGTGTGTTGTGTCTGTGTCTGTGTGTACGTCTGTGATGTGTGTGTGCGTATGTGTGCTGTGTGTCTGTGTGTATGTGTGTGTGAATGTGTATGAGTGTGTATGAGTGTCTGTGTGTGTGTATGTGTGTATATATGTGTGTGAGTGTGTGTGTCTGTGTGTTTGTGTCTGAGTGTGTATCTGTGGATGAGTCTGTGTGCGTGTCTGTGTCTCTGTGTCTGTGTGTGTGTCTCTGTGTAATAATAGTAGTAATAGTATAGTAGTAGTAGTATAATTGCTACACATTCTATAGTGATATTGTGGTTTCTGGCTGTCAAACACAGTAGATGGGTTACTCTTTATGGTGACTGCCAGACATACTGCACTGACGTTGATACGGTTATAGCTGTGAGGATGGGGTATGTAAGAAATAGGGAAAACAATTTTTATTACATTATTAGTTCAGTTGTGTTGGCTTAGATCTTTTTGACAGATTGATTTCTGCCGTCCCGTATCTCGTAAGGAGATGCATAAACATCGCAATAGTGTCGAGACTAGCGCGCTAGCGCGCGCGCGCGCACACACACACACACACACACACACACACACATATATATATTACAAACCACACTCGCACACATACACAAGACATACACACACACATACACACACACGTATGCACGCACATACGGCACACACACTCACACATACAAATATAAACGCATACACACAGACGCATACACACACATACATACACACACGCACACACACACACACACACCACACACCACACACGCACACACACACACACACACACACACACACACACACACACACACGTTAAGCAGCATGTTTTATGCAGAACAATCACTGTCTCCATTACTCAGATGGAATAATCAATTTGTAGGAACAGAGCTCTACTACTGTTGTGTGCACTATTTGCGATGCCGTGCCTGCGTGTGTGTACGCGCGCGCGTGCGTGTGTGATGTTATATGTAGCACGGGTCACTGTCACTATCATTGTAAACAGCGTGAAGAGATAAACGATTTGTGGAAACAGCTACTGTTGTCGTGCATGGTCTGCTGCCTGAATTATGTAGGACACAAGCAGCCCCCTTCTCTCAGCTTGCTGGGGGTAATTACAGTCACGGAAAATTAGTTTTTGAACACAATTATTGTGCTTGTGTATGGATATGGGGAAGGGGGGAGGTGAGGCCGTTTTGTGTGGGAGACTGGGGTCGGAAGATCATGGCGTGTGTCAGGGAGTGTGGGAGACTGGGGTCGGGAGATCATGGCGTGTGTCAGGGAGTGTGGGAGACTGGGGTCGGAAGATCATGGCGTGTGTCAGGGACTCTGTGGGAGACTGGGGTCAGGAGATCATGGTGTGTGTCAGGGAGTGTGGGAGACTGGGGTCGGGAAGTGCATGGTCTGTGTCTGGAACTTGTGAGACACAGAGATCAGCCTTGTCTCAGCTTGTGGGGTAAATACTGGGTCACGGAATTATTTTTGACAGGATTTGTGATTGGGTAGGATATGGGTGAGGGGGGAGTGTGGAGGTTGGGGTCGGGAGATCATGGTGTGTTGTCAGGGAGTGTGTGGGAGACTTGGGGTCGGGAGATCATGGTGTGTGTCAGGGACTGTGTGGGAGACTGGGGTCAGGAGATCATGGTGTGTGTCAGGGACTCTGTGGGAGATTGGGGTCGGGAGATCATGATGTGTGTCAGGGATTGTGGGAGATTGGGGTCGGAGATCATGATGTGTGTCAGGGAGTGTGTGGGAGATTGGGGTCGGGAGATCATGGTGTGTTGTTTGGTCAGGGGGACTTGTGGGAGACTGGGGTCGGGAGATCATGGTGTGTGTCAGGGACTCTGTGGGAGACTGGGGTCAGGAGATTATGGTGTGTGTCAGGGACTTGTGGGAGACTGGGGTCAGGAGATTTATGGTGTGTGTCAGGGACTGTGTGGGAGACTGGGGTCGGAGATCATGGTGTGTGTCAGGGACTTGTGGGAGACTGGGGTCAGGAGATCATGGTGTGTGTCAGGGACTCTGTGGGAGACTGGGGTCAGGAGATCATGGTGTGTGTCAGGGACTTGTGGGAGACTGGGGTCAGGAGATCATGGTGTGTGTCAGGGACTCTGTGGGAGACTGGGGTCAGGAGATCATGGTGTGTGTCAGGGACTCTGTGGGAGACTGGGGTCAGGAGATCATGGTGTGTGTCAGGGACTCTGTGGAGACTGGTGGTCAGGAGATCATGGTGTGTTCAGGACTGTGTGGGCTGCTGTGTGTTGCAAATGGACTGATGGTGGTCATGATGGTGGCGGTGGTATGGTGTATGTGTGAGTGTTTGCGTGTGGTGTGTGTGTTGTGTTGTGTATGTGTGTGTTGTGTGTGTGTGTGTGTGTGTGTTTGTGCGTGTCTGTGTGCGTGTTGTGTGTGTGTGTGTGTAGTGTGTGTGTATGTGTGCGTGTGGTGTGTGTGCGCGCGCGTGTGAGTATGCGTGTGTGCGTATGCATGTGTATGCTCTCTCTCTCTCTCTCTCTCTCTCTCTCTCTCTCTCTCTCTCTCTCTCTCTCTCTCTCTCTCTCTCTCCCTGAGTGTGTAGTTGTGTAGGTAGTGGTGGGTGAACAAAAACTCCAAGAATCGGACAAGATAAATTAAAGATAAATGACAAAGCCCTTTACAGCCAACCACACAACCAAAATACGTATGCTTTGACAACGAAGGCGATGAAGGATCTACAGTCGTTCCAGAGACACCGTTCAAAGCAAAGTACAGAAACTTGGACAGTCTTGCTGTATGACACAAGGTACAATTTGAACGATAAAGGAGAAAGGCAGTACCGTAGATGTTTGAAAAAGGCAAACAAGATGGTCAAACCAATCCCACAATCCCGTTTTCATGCACAAACTTGCTACAATAAAAAGAAAATAACACGAACCAGGGTGGTGAAGGGTGTGTTGAACACAAACTCAGTACTGGTCTTATCAGAGTGTTATAACATGGCATGTCTGCTGTCAGTCTGTTGGAGGGGTAAAGGAGGTGGGTACACGTGTCGACAGCAAGTATCGACTGATATGAGGGAGGGAGGGTACATGGGTTTCGAACTCCGACTATCTATGTAAAACTAAAAGCAAGCATTAGTCTAACGTGAACGCGAACACGTGTACGTGTGGCTATTATGTGATTTGTTCGACTTTTCCCAAAGTATCGAGTGTCCGTCGTTGGGACTGTGACTGATTACTGTTGGTAACTTATTGAGTATCTAGGGTACTGTGTATTGTGATAAACCTGACGTGCATTGAGGACAATGGTGTACTGTGTATTGTGATAACCTGACTGCATTGAGACAATGGTGGTACTGTGTATTGTGATAACCTGACGTGCATTGAGGACAATGGTGTACTGTGTATTGTGATAACCGCGTGCATTGAGGACAATGGTGTACTGTGTATTGTGATAACTGACGTGCATTGAGGACAATGGGTACTGTGTATTGTGATAACCTGACGTGCATTGAGGACAATGGTGTACTGTGTATTGTGATAACCTGACGTGCATTGAGGACAATGGTGGTACTGTGTATTGTGATAACCTGACGTGCATTGAGGACAATGGTGTACTGTGTATTGTGATAACCTGACGTGCATTGAGGACAATGGGGTACTGTGTATTGTGATAACCTGACGTGCATTGAGGACAATGGTGTACTGTGTATTGTGATAACCTGACGTGCATTGAGGACAATGGTGTACTGTGTATTGTGATAACTGACGTGCATTGAGGACAATGGTGTACTGTGTATTGTGATAACCTGACGTGCATTGAGGACAATGGTTGACTGTCACAACAATGAAAACATCTCAAACTAATATCACAAATTCCTCAGAAAGCACTGCTCATACACCTTCCTGAAAAAGCACTGTTTTTAGTACCATTTGAAGTCCATGTAACTTTGGCCCCTTGACATATTGTCCTCAAAACAAGTGCACGTACCATTCCTCAATGGCCAGTACACATTTTTTAAAATCAAAATTTAGAAAACGTCCATCCAGAAACAGTCGAGTAAATATTGCAAGCACAGTTTCGTTACACTCACTCACACATATCAGATACAACACACACACACACACACACACACACACACACACACACACACACACACAACACAACACACACACACACACACACACAACACACACACACACACACACAACACACAACGTCCACACAGACACACACACACACACAACACACACACGTGCACACAGACACACACACACACAAACACACACACACAACAAACATACACACACACAACACACACACACACAACACACACACACACACAACACACACACAACACACACACACACAACATACAACACACACGTGCACCACACACACACACACACACACACACACACACACGTGCACACACACACTCACACACACACACACACACACACACACACACACACACACACACACACACAGTCATACACACATACAAACACCCCTCCTAAACATGTTCCATTATCGAAAAAAAAAAAAAGGAAAGAGCAGCCGGGCCTATGCAGTATTTTCATAGTTTTAGCACAAGAATATCCTCATAGGCACCCGTCAGAAACTTTCTCAGCTGCCTCCTCTTTCTCTCCCATTATGTAAGACATTAGTCCCAATTTCTGATTCAGCTAAAAACCTTGGTGTCTGCCTTGACTCTAGGGTAGAGGGTCTCCATGAACAACTTTGTTTCTCAAACTGCCAGATCTTGCTACTATTACCTCCATCGTATAAGCCTGATCAGGAAGTATCTCTCTGTTGAAACAACTGCAAAACTCGTTCTCTCCTTCATAGTGTCTCGCATTGACTTTTGCAATTCACTCCTGTCTGGTCTTCCTGCCTCCACCATTCACATCCTACAACGCATTCAAAACAATGCTGTACGCCTTGTACTCAAAAAGAAAAAAGCTGACCACATATCTCGTCTCCTGGCACAACTTCACTGGCTCCCTGTATCAAAGCGCATACAGTACAAACTTGACACCATGTGCTACAAAAGCCTCAATAACGCAGCCCCCGATTACCTGTCAAGCCTACTTGAGATCTATCTTCCCTCACGTACCCTCCGCTCTGCCTCCGATCCTCTGACTTTTCGCTTTCCACGCACTAAACTCAATACCTACGGTCCACGAGCCTTCTGTTTCTGGTCCACTCTCCTGGAACAAACTTCCTCTCTCAGTCCGTCAGCAACCTACTTTTGTCTCCTTCAAGTCCGCTCTCAAAACTCACCTTTTCTCCTCTGCATAAAATCCTGACCTCACTCAACCCCTTCTGCAGCCTGTCTCAGCTCGGAGTGGAATCACATTGTAATATATAATTTTATATAATAATTATGCTCTCTATAATTTTCCATTGCTTTTCTTCTTTTTCCCTCATTTATAGCCGTGTTGTGTGGTGTGTGTGTGTGTGTGTGTGTGTGTGTGTGTGGTGTGTGTGTGTGTGTGTGTGTGTGCGGCGTGGTGTGTGCGTGTGTGTGCGTGCGTGCGTATGTGTCTGTTCAGCGCTTAGATTTGATTTCTATCAAGATTTTGCGCTATATAAATATTGTAATTATTAATATTGTAATCATAATTATTATAATTATAGAATAAAGCAAGCGGATCATGGCACTTTGACTCCCAGACCCTGACCACCAGCATCTTGCATTGTCAATCATGCCAGCATGCAAAAAAACTAAAGTCTTTAAATGGGAGACTGTGCACAGTGCAGGTGAAGGGACCCACGGAACACTAAGCTTACACTACCGCATGTATACCATGGGCAATGACCAGGCCACCATTTTTATGGGGATGCCGGCTGGGATTGAACTTGAAACGTGAAATCTTGGGTCCAAGACTATGAAAAGAACAGATCAGCCCTCGCTAAACTCATCATCATCATCATCAGTGCCCCTGCCGCATGGCGTTGGCGACCATGGACTTCCAGCCATCTCTATCTTTCGTTGCCCCCAGCATCTCCCCCACCCTCTTCATCCTAAGCCACCTTGCAAGTCCGCCCAGCATTCTCTCCCTGGGTCTACCCGGTGCTCTCTTTCCCTCCAGCTTTCCCGTTGTGACCAGGTGCTCCAAATCCCCCTTCCTCATAAAATGGCCTATAAATGTTGCCTGTCTTTTCCTAATCTTCCTTATCATCGCTAAACTCGCTCTTTAAAAACAATAAAAACAAAGAATAAACGACCCTGCTTCACAAAATACTTCTAAAACTTGTGTCGAGAAGCCGACACAGAGAGACAGACGAGTTAGCAAGCGAGCGAGCGAACGAGAGAGATACAGAGACAGACAGACACAGACAGAAGACACAGACACAGGCAGACACAGCGAGAGAGACAGACACACAGACACACAGACAGACACACAGACATAAACAGAGACAGACAGACAGTGACAGAGACAGATATAGAGAGGCCTATTCTTTTTCTTAACGAGCCTGGTCATTAAAGGGTTTTTAAAGGGGTCGGGAAAACGACAGTGGCTGAAGTCCACAATACAACCATTAATAGCTATAGTAAAAATATTCACGAACGAAGTTCCCTTTCATTAAATACAATCGAATCAACAACAGTACAAAACAAGGATGAAAGGCAACGGCCATAGTAGTCCCGTGAGCCCTAGGTTGTTAGGAGAATGAAGTAGTAGTGACATCAATTTGTATTTTGTAGGAGAATGAAGTAGTGACATCAATTTGTATTTTGTAGGAGGAGAATTGAAGTAGTGACATCAATTTGTATTTTGTAGGAGAATGAAGTAGTGACATCAATTTGTATTTTGTAGGAGAATGAAGTAGTAGTGACATCAATTTGTATTTTGTAGGAGAATGAAGTGTAGTGACATCAATTTGTATTTTTCAGACGATAACATGAGGGTGACGCCCATCGCTTCTCCTTGGCTGGTTTACCTGCCTCAACACTGAACCCAAACGTAGGCCCACAAAGACTATCGTAGCTGGGTGGACTGACAGAAGGCTGCACACACAAATTCTCCTCCAGCTACCAGTCGCCCTGCTGTAGTGGTTAACGCACAGACTACCGACTGGAAGGTTGTGTGTTCGAATCCCCATCACTCCCTTCAAAAGTCATTATGGGATTTTTTCGACTCCAACCAGCTCCTACCCAGAGTCGGCCGTGCTATGGGCTCACTGGGAAGACTGGGACTACACAGTTGAATCTCATCCACTTCACGGATGCGTCATTGAAGGTGTTGCTCAAATCTTCTGACCAGCATGCACCTGGGGTCTGTATATCTCGGACCTGGTTTGACACCAGGATATATTATGATAGTAACCGTAGAGTACAGCCCTGTCATGCAGTCCCAATCTCAGATGGAACTCCATACATCATGATTATCATCTTCATCAACATTATCATCATCACACTGTAAAAACCGTGCCAGCTTCTGTGGCCATAAGGTGGAGTAGAAAATGGAACGAAAAAAAAAAAGTTGAGCACAAAGGTAACCTCCCTGAGTAGGATGATCCTAAAAAATACATATCAAAACAAAGTTATCCTCAGCCAGATTTGAACCCGTGCAGTCAGATAGCAGGAGCTCTACCTTTAAAGAATGGGAACTGATCCCGACTGAACAGAAACTGTTGATAAATGGTTTGAGAAACAAACAAACAATACCGTGACTTACCGTTTGCCAAACTGTAAGGAGTTCCCACAGTCTCCATCCAAACTCCTCAGGCCAGGACCTCCTCCAATCAGTGTAAAGTTTCAGTAACCTGTTAGCGTTCCAAATCCTCCGCCAATGACCACCCAGTAGTGGGAGTGTCAGGTTTCCAAGCCAGACTCAATCCCACAGATCTCACAGTCCACTCCTTCAACACATCAGATGCTTGCTCTACAGCCGTGTGCTCTGTTTCCAATTAGTCGTCAGCGAACCGGAAGAACAAATACAAAAATAAAAAGGAGTGCATAAACTGTACAGTTGGAACGATAAATTTGTAGATGTAAGCAAACTTCCGAGTTGGAATAAACATGTACAGTCAACAAGGTAAATTTAGGAGTTGGAATAAACAACCCGTCAAAACGAACTTCCCTCGTTGAAACGCGAGCTTGTTGACAAACTAAAACACACCTGGTTGGAGGTAATTGGTTGTCAGCGGCAAAGAACAGATGTTGAAGAGATCGTCCACAGCACCCCACGGCATCACCTTTCTTTTCACCCACGCGGGACAGGTTTCAGTTGATAGCGAATTAAAAACTCAACTATTAACCCCTCACTCTAAACCTCGTCGCCAGCCAAAGGATTTAGTTACTATGTAATAAACCGACACTGCTTTCAAAACAACTCAAACTCTGGAATAGATAAAACCACTCACTGAAGCTAAATCACAAAGACAATGTTAGTAATACTTGCACCAGATGAGAGACAAGTGATTCTTCATCAAATGCATGCACAACACTGCAGTCCAGATCAGTTCTCTCTTTTTGCTGCTGAACACAACTCGTCCTTCTGTGTCGTGTTAGTTCCAATACGATAAATGTAAATCCAAATTGTGATTCACTTCAAAGTATCCAAAGGCTTAACTGATCCGTTATGATCGTCTGCACGAAGACAGCACACGACAACACACCATGTAAACACGCGGGCTGCCAAATGAAATCGGCGTCCCGCATGCACAGGACCACTCTCGCATCAAAAGTCGTCTGCTTCGCTCGGCGGCGCTGTTCGGATGCTTGCAGCGCGTTCGGCACAAGCAGACGACACGAGAAACGAGCTACGGCAGCGGTACTTGGTGATTTACGTCAGTTTGCGTGTGTTCCGTCGCCCCGCACATCACCGATACGACTCACCCTCACCACACACACACACACACACACACACACAGATGCTGTATCACGCACTAAAATGTCGTTTGCTTCTCTCGACAGCTGTCTTAAGTATCGTAGATCTTTATATCTGTGAGTTTGTATGAAGTGCAGAGTGGTTTGTGCTGTTCACAATACAATAGGCAGCAAGCTAGGCCTAGCAAGAACTTGTGTGTTCTTCGTCCTCGCTGCAATATAGTCAGAAAATAGTGTGTCGGGGCCACCACCACCACCACCACCACCACCCTCTCTCTCTCTCTCTTTGCGGAGTGTTGTTGGCCAACTGACGGTTGTCATGTGGCACGGAGGCCTGCCTCATTAGCCAGCACGCCGATACCACACCACTGAATGGACCGCCTAATGGCTTCCGGACAGCCAATCAGCGCACAGAATGTGTCAATAACGACCTCTTGGTCGGATCCATTTTGGACACAGGGGTGATTTGCTTATGGGAAATCCATTGCTTCGTTACGATGAAAAGTGAAAGCGAGCAGATAACGAAGGAGAGATGGGTGAAACAAGCACAGCGTGGAGCGAGCGGCTAAAACGAAAAGCGAACCAACACACGCTAATTAGGTTGTGTCGGGGAGAAAAGACGGGTCGAACCCAATTACTGCCGGAATTGCCAGAGTTTCAATTAGTCGCTCAAACTACAGCTTCGGTACACGTTTGATAAAACAGTCGCAAGGAAACGTGGCTTTGTGAACTTTACCACTCGATCATATGGTATGAAAACAAGTTTTATTTTAAAACTTTGAACTTCAAGGACAATAGGCATATCAACTATATTTGTATGGTCATGGCTGAGAAGAACGAAATATATATATATATATATATATATATATATATGTATAGGCCTATATATATATATATTATATTATATATATATATATATGTATAGGCCTATATATATATATATATATATGTGTGTGTGTGTGTGTGTGTGTGTGTGTGTGTGTGTGTGTGTGTGTTAGGCTCCATGCTTACTCTTCCATCCTTCAGAAGCTAACGAAGCCCATCACTTTTAAAACACTTCTTAAGTTGTGTTAAGTTATGAGTGTCATACATCAAGGCGCAATACAGTCAGAAACAACAAAATACCAATAAAAAGCGTGCTCTCTCATTGTGTACATATTTTACACATTGCTATAGGTGACAATGACAAAGTATAATTCACACACGGGACTAGAAAATGAATAGACGTATCGATTAACAGAACAATATATTTTTTCCAAAACTTGTAAATCCAAACAACCGCAGACACACAGACAGAGAAAGATAGAGAGAGAGGGGGAAAAGAGAGAGAGGGACACACACACACACAAAACACCACACACACACACACACACACACACACACACACACACACACACACACACACACACACACATACACACACACAGAGCCGAGAGAGAAAGGGGGAGAGAGCGAGAGAGAGAGAGAGAGAAGAATTTTTTTTTCAGTTTAGGAGTGTCGTAGCGTTAGCAAAATAATGCCTTTTAAATCGAACACTCATTCACGAAGAGGGAGACAGACAGAGAAACGTCAAAACTTCAACCTTCAAATCACTTGTTACCCAAAGACAGTAGCATTAGATCCCATTGGACCTGTCTTAAAGCTAGCCATTGTTAAACTAAAACATAACACAAGTATAAAGGCAAAAAGCGAAATGCATTACTTAAATCAAACGAACACATTTTGGAAAAAAAAAAGCATTATAGAAGCATAAGTTACGAATATACAAAAAAAAAGAAAAGGAAAAAAATTAAAGGAAGCATAAAAAATCAAACAAGCCGCAGGTGGGGGGGGGGGGAGAGACAAGTGGTAGTTACTGACGAATAGCTGCCTGTAAAAATGTCTGAAACAAATGTATACACAGAAACAGGCTTAAACATCACGCTACAAACAAAATAGATATGGCAGTCTATGTAGGCACAAGCCTGAAAAATGTGAAAACGATGATGTTCAATAGAATGAGAGTTCGTTGCACTTTACAGGAATAGAAGAAACTGCGCGCGCACACACACACACACACTTTCTCTCTCTCTCTCTCTCTCTCTCTCTCTCTCTCACACACACACACACACACACACACACACACAACACTCTCTCTCTCTCTCTCTCTCTCACACACACACACACACACACACACACACACACACACAAACACACACACACACACACACTCAGACTGCTGACATAGGGTGCACGCACCTTTGACTCATATTGTCATCCTATATTTCTGTTACTCACACACACACACACACACACACACACACACACACACACACACACACACACACACACACACCACACACACACCACACACACACACTGTTCCAGCATATTCTCTCTTTCTCTCTCCCCTCTCCTCTGTCACACACTTTCTCTTTCACTCACTCTGTCATGGTAGTAAGAAACTCTGAGGAGAGCCAGACAGCAGAAGGTCCTCAGAGGAGAAACCGCCGTCAAGCAAGTGTTTCTGCCCCTTACTCCAGACACTCTAAGGGGGCCGGTCATGACTCCTGTATGCCCCTCTGCTGTCGCCTTTATTTTGTTTGTTTTTTATTTGTCCTCCTCCGGGAATCGAACCCGCACATCCTAGGAGGTCAGGTTTTCCCAAAGCAAAGTCACCCTTCAAACGGATGTCTTAACCACTTGGCTATGAGTGACCAGCAACATATAGGGGAAATTTAAGACTTACGAAGTTCATTTTTGTTCCTCCTGGTCCAGATCCAGCTGGAGCTTTTTACTGCTGCTTCTGCTATTGCCCTTTGAGCTCTGGTCCTTTCTCACCCCGAAATCGAGAGCTGCTTATGAGATCACAGGCTGATGTGTCTATCAACCCCTTACTCCATCCTCTATGGCGAGACTTTGGCTTGAAAGCCAGATGTCCTCAAGTTGCTGGCTAGACTGGCATACTTTTCAGTTTTGTAGATTTGGACTTACTCCATTCTACTTTTGTATGGTACAGTTAGCTCGATTAGAATCACTTGACTCACAGCTGCATATCTCATCTGCCCCATCAGATTTTGACGCTCTTGCGTGCAGTCTGAGAGATTGTATAGAGGATGTTTCCAAGAGGATGAGTGAAAACAAGCTGAGGATGAATGATGATAAAACTGAGCTTATAGTTACTGGTACTAAGTCAAAGATCAATCAGGTTACTCATGCCCCCATGTCTGTCTCTGGCTGTGATGTATCTTTCTCACAAACTGTTAGAAATCTTGGCTTTTACCTGGATGAGACACTGTCTATGGAAGCCCATGTCAAACAGTTGTGCCGTACTCTGTACTATCAGAAACACAGAACAGGTAAAATTCCCTCCTTTCTTTCAACTGATGCTGCCAACAAGCTTGCTGTCTCTTTCATACTATCTAGACTGGACTATTGTAACTCTCTACTCGCAGGTCTCCATGACAATCAACTAACTACATAAACTTCAGCACATACAGAGCCATGCGGCTCGCCTTGTTCTCCGCAAGCCCAGGCGTGAGAGTGCAAAATCTCTACTTAGAACACTTCATTGGCTCCCGATAAAGGCTAGAATTCAATATAAAGTTGCCTGTTTCTGCTTTCAGTGTATCTATCATGAGAACATGCCATCCTATCTTGCCAACCTCCTGCAGACTTACAAACCCTCTCGAACGCTCCGCTCTTCTGACATGTCACTGTTGACTGTTCCTCGCTTCTCTCTAGACACCTTTGGTAAAATGTCTTTCTCTGTCTTTGGCCCAAATGTATGGAACTCTCTACCATTATCTCTCAGAAAAACTAAGTGTTTCTCAACCTTCAAACAGCACCTGAAAACCCACCTCTTTCAAACTCATCTAACCTGAAGAGCCTAAGTTTGCAAGTCTGTCATCAGACTAATTTCTCCTGCCTGTACAATAGTATTTTGTATCAGGGCCTATATAGCGAGGTGCGTGTGTGCGTGCATGCGTGTGTGTGTGCGTGTGTGTGTGTGCGCGCGCGCACGCGCGTGTGTGTGCATAAGTGAGCATGAGTGTGTATCACTGTATGTTTGTGTATAGCTGAGGAGGGGTTTGGGGAGAAATTGAGTGGGAAAGGGACTGAAATACTTTTAAAAAAAGTTTCTAACTATTTTGTATGTAATTGTGATATGTGATATGCGAATGCATTATAATCTGTGATGCAATTTTGATTATCAAGGTTTTACTGTGATACTGAAGTTATAATGTTTTTTATGTATATGAACTAGATTTTTTCTGTGATGTGTTGTTATTGTCATTCATAATATTGTTTATAATTTTATTACAACTATTGCATGCACAAAATGAAAGGGACCTACAAAACCTTGTGAATATACTAGAAATAGAAAGCAAAGGTAAAGGGTTGGAACTAAACAGCAGGAAGACTGAAGTCATGGTGATCAGTAAAAACATGAAATCCTCTCATGCAAAATAACAGCAAACGGCACAACCTTGAGACAGGTTGATAAGATTAAATACCTGGGAACGATCATTTCACCAGATGGCAGATGCACATCAGAAATAGCTAGCAGAATCGGCCACGCCAAGACAGTATTCAAGAAGATGAAAAGCGTTCTTACCAACAAATGCCTATAAATTAACATCAGGAAGAGAATTCTAGAATGTTATATAGAACCAATACTGTTATAAGGTTGTGAGGCGTGGACAGTCAACAATTAAAGCCAGAACAAGACTGAGGCAGCCGAGATGTGGTCTCTAAAAAGAATGTTGAGAGTTCCATGGACAGCAAAGAAAACAAACGAGACAGTCTTGATGGAGGCAGACACAAAAAGATCATTGATAAGGAAGATTAGGAAAAGGCAGGCAACATTTGTAGGCCATTTTATGAGAGGGGGGAATTGGAGCACCTGGCCACGACGGGAAAGCTGGAGGGGAAGAGAGCACCAGGTAGACCCAGGGAGAAGATACCAGATGGACTTGCAGAGTGGCTGGGGACAAAGAGGGTGGAAGAGATGCTTGAGGCAACGAGAGATAGAGACAGATGGAAGTCCATGATCGCCAATGCCATGCGGATGATGATGATGATTGCATGCACACACTCACACACACACACACACACACACACACACACACACACACACACACACACACACACACACAACAACACACACACAGACAAACACACACACACACGCATGCAAACATAGCACACGTACGCACACACACACACACACACACAGCACACGCACGCACAAACATGCACACATATTCTTACACATGCATGTGTGCACGCGCCTGCGTGCACACACACACATACACGTTCACAGCAACGCACACGCACGCACACACACGCACACACACACACACGCACACACATACACGCACACACACGCATGGATATATAAACACAGTATGCCTCTTTATTCATATGAAAAATCTGTTTTTTATGACATAAGCCAGTGTTTACATTTTTATATTTTAATATTTTGTGGTTTCTTATGTGTCTTCTTACTTGTATAGCATTTAATGTTTGTTGTTTTCTTATTGTGTATGTAATTGTGAACATTTTTATCACCATTTACTTTTTCTTTTTTGCGAAATGTAAAGCGCTAGTGGGCATTTTTTATATGGAATATGCGCTATACAAATAAATATTATCATTATTATCATCATTATTATTATCATTATTATTATTATTATTATCATTATTATTATCATTATTATTTGGATAAACGGGAATGGACAACTATGTCCGGTCTCATGCCACTCTTGCTGATGATTTCTAGTTGGTTTTTCCATTGTGGGAGATCTGCTGTGCACTCCCAGTCGTCTGCTTCATCCAGCAGACCCCGCTTCCATGCTCAGGATGTCACATGTTTTTCAGGCCACATCTTCTTGCCTCCTGCCATGCAGAAGGTTGTTGGAGCTTATGGTGGCCAGGCTTTTCCTCTGGCACAGCTGGTCGCGGTGCTGATCGCTTGTGCGATTTCTTGAAGCAGTTGACTGTGCCTCCATGTGTACCGTCCTTGGGTTAGCGCTATCTTGCATGAGCTCAGGACATGTCCCATTGTCTGTTTGCCAAGGCAGAGTGGGCAAACAGGGTTATCTGATTTCTCCCATTTCACCAGATTAGCATTCAAGGGCAGGAGGTCATACACAGATCTGAGGATGAAACTGATTCTGAGAGGGGCCATATGCCACAAGTCATCCCAGCTATTTCTCACACCATATTTTGTTGTTGTTGTTGTTGTTGTTGTTGTTTAAATATAAGTAGATCAGGAATGGTAGACACGTTAAGTTTGTCTACGTGCCAATATATTCATATTCATATTAATATTCATATTCATTTGTTCTGTCACAATTGATTTATCATGTTAAACTCGAGTTGCTTTTCCTGTTGAGAACACGTCGTTGTGGTGCCGCGCCACCACCACCCCCACCTCGTTTTTGTTTGTTTGTTGTTTTTGTTGTTGTTGTTGTGTTTTTACCAAGACTTCAGAAAGACAAGAAGGCTAATTGGCCTTCAAGGGTAGGGACCTGGGAAATGAACCAAATGAACCCATCTCTCCAATATGTTTTATGCCAGAGCTGCCAGGCGAATGCCCTGCTCTTCACGATTTTCAACTGCCTTGGAATATTTTAGTATGTGCAGGCCAGAAGATACACGGGTACGGATCCGACTCGGTTTTTTGTTTGTTTGTTTCTTTCTTTCTTTCTTTGCATTTGTTTTAATATTTTTGTTTTTTTGTATTTGTTTTGTTTTGTTTGGTCTCCGTCTGAAGGACTAGACGTTCAGTTCGATATTCCGGTCAAACTCTCGAGGAGAAAAGTCGAGGCCTCAACGGGAAACGAACCCTGGAACCTCGAGTTTAGTTACTGGCAGGCGAAATCTGAACCATCCTGCCACCTTTCTCCCTGACGATAACAATGATAATCATTTTCCAGTGGGTTTAAGTTATTAGCTAAAAGTCATTTTTCAAACGTGTTGTTGCTAATGTACATGTACATACATGCTTAGAACTAAACAATACTGAAAAAGAAATACATCACCAGATAAACAGATGACTCTGTCTGTCTCAACACACAATGATGCGCTGATGACTCTGTCTGTCTCAACACACAATGGATGCGCCCAGTTGGGGAATCAGTTGGAACAGCGTCGGCTGTGACAGAACAAGCTGGTTCTTGAGTGGCAGTCCTTGGCGCAACCACCGCGCATGAAGACTGATGGCTGTGGCTGGGTGGTCGATGCCGCAGTTTTCCTTCTCTCTTCTGTCCGACCACAGTCGGGTTCGTTTCTCCTCTGTAGTGGCCATGTTTGTTCGTGCAGCCTGTCGCCAGCACAGCAAGTTGTAGCTGTCTTCTCCCCAAAACTCCACAAGAACAGGCATAATTGTTCCTCTGATGAAGCAGCCTACAATACCAAGAGTTCACTGACAAGGACAGACAGAGAGACGAAAGAGAATAGCTAGATAAGCGGAATATGCAAAAGAAGCTGCTGAAATAATGACATGAGAGCAAACTATCAGACTGCAAAGAAAACAACTGGTACCATACGGACATGCTCTGGACCAAAGAAATCAAAAGATGGCACTCCACCTTCAAGATGAGAAGACAAGCTTGCAAGATGGGCCCAATATTTCAAAGACATTCTCAATAAATCTAAGCCACCGATCCGGGCCAGCTGAAACTGAAAATCCACTTCACTTGCTCTCTAACACCATCGAGGATTTCGCTGAAGACGAGTTTAGGAAAGCTACCAAAACGTTGAAGAACAACAGATCCCCTTGGTATGACGGCATAACAGTGGATATGCTCAAAGTTGAAAGTGGAGGGGACTGTATCGTCATTTGGATGTGTATACCCTGCGATAGTCATGGAACCCCAGCGTTGTCCCACAGGACTGGAAGAACGGTGAGGTTGATCTGCATCCTCCAGAAAGAAAACTTTTCAGAACACGACAACTAAGCAGGATTACTCTGTTGTCGATCCAGGGAAAAAATTGAAAAACGTTACTTGTAATTTCTCCAACAATTAAGTCAAAAGCAGTACAATTGTTGCCCAGTTTCAAGAAATCTTTTATTACATAAATATAGTAGATTGAGTCTATCGGCAGAAAAAAAGTATGTGTAATATTAACAAAGACTTCAATCAGTCGAACTTCAAACAGGGAGACACTGGTACAATTAACATTAATAGCACTGTAATATACCCAACTAAACATGTAAAGTTTAGCAGGGTTTTTTTCATCATAAACTTTGTTGGAACAAACATATCAAATATTTTGTTGAACAGGCAAAAGGAAAGATCACATTATTGTGAGGGATCTCTGTGTTTTGTCAATTTTCAGTTAAAGCATGGGCTGTACCTTTCTTGGTTTTAACTGAACTTGACCTCAGTACTTACACTTCTCTGTTATTTCAATTTTGTAATTTTCACCATCGAATGTATGTGTGTGTGTGTTTCCCCACACGCGCGCGCGCGGTGTGTGTGTGTGAGTGTGTGCATGCGCGTGTGTGTGTGTCTATATGTGTGTGCATGTGTGTGTTCGTTCGCATTTACCTGTAACGTCTAAAAATGTATGTGTGTGTGTGTGTGTGTGTTATGTGTGTGTGTGTGTGTGTGTGTGTGTGTGTGTGTGTGTGTGTTCGTGTGTGTTCGTGTGTGAAAAGGGGAAGGGGTTGCAACTGGTTACAAAGTCCACCCGGAAACGAAAAAGTTAAAAACGAGATGAACAGCTGCCCTCCCTTCCCTGCTGTCCGCCATCCTGCACTACGTTAGTGGATGGTCTGTGTTCACAGCGCGCGCTGAATGCCAAACAACAACTTCGGTAACTTTGGAGCCGTATCCTGTCAGGCGCCAGTGGGCTGTCCCCAGTCGACACAGTGGGCTGTCCCCAGTCGACACAGTGGGCTGTCCCCAGTCGACACAGTGGGCTGTCCCCAGTCGACACAGTGGGCTGTCCCCAGTCGACACAGTGGGCTCGCCCCAGTCGACACAGTGGGCTGTCCCCAGTCGACACAGTAGGATCTGTCCCCAGTGGACACAGTGGGCTATCTCCAGTCGACACAGTGGGCTCGCCCCAGTCGACACAGTGGGCTGTCCCCTGTCGACACAGTGGGCTGTCCCCAGTCGACACAGTGGGCTGTCCCCTGTCGACACAGTAGGCTGTCCCCAGTCGACACAGTGGGCTGTCCTCAGTCGACACAGTGGGCTGTCCCCAGTCGACACAGTGGGCTGTCCCCTGTCGACACAGTGGGCTGTCCCCAGTCGACACAGTGGGCTGTCCCCAGTCGACACAGTGGGCTGTCCCCAGTCGACACAGTGGACTGTCCCCTGTCGACACAGTGGGCTGTCCCCAGTCGACACAGTGGGCTGTCCCAAGACGACACAGTGGGCTGTCCCTAGTCGACACAGTGGGCTGTCCCCAGTCGACACAGTGGGCTCGCCCCAGTCGACACAGTGGGCTGTCCCCTGTCGACACAGTGGGCTGTCCCCTGTCGACACAGTGGGCTGTCCCCAGTCGACACAGTGGGCTGTCCCAAGACGACACAGTGGGCTGTCCCCAGATGACACAGTGGACTGTCCCAAGACGACACAGTGGGCTGTCCCCAGTCGACACAGTGGGCTGTCCCAAGACGACACAGTGGGCTGTCCCCAGATGACACAGTGGACTGTCCCAAGACGACACAGTGGGCTGTCCCAAGACGACACAGTGGGCTGTCCCCAGTCGACACAGTGGGCTGTCCCCAGACGACACAGTGGGCTGTCCCAAGACGACACAGTGGGCTGTCCCCAGACGACAGTGGGCTGTCCCAAGACGACACAGTGGGCTGTCCCAAGACGACACAGTGGGCTGTCCCCAGTCGACACAGTGGGCTGTCCCCAGACGACACAGTGGGCTGTCCCCTGTCGACACAGTGGGCTGTCCCCAGTCGACACAGTGGGCTGTTCCCTGTCGACACAGTGGGCTGTCCCCTGTCAACACAGTGGGCTGTCCCCAGTCGACACAGTGGGCTCGCCCCAGTCGACACAGTGGGCTGTCCCCTGTCGACACAGTGGGCTGTCCCCAGTCGACACAGTGGGCTGTCCCCTGTCGACACAGTGGGCTGTCCCCTGTCGACACAGTGGGCTGTCCCCAGTCGACACAGTGGGCTGTCCCAAGACGACACAGTGGGCTGTCCCCAGTCGACACAGTGGGCTGTCCCCAGTCGACACAGTGGGCTCGCCCCAGTCGACACAGTGTGCTGTCCCCTGTCGACACAGTGGGCTGTCCCCAGTCGACAAAGTGGGCTGTCCCCAGTCGACACAGTGGGCTGTCCCTGTCGACACAGTGGGCTGTCCCCAGTCGACACAGTGGGCTGTCCCCTGTCGACACAGTGGGCTCGCCCCAGTCGACACAGTGGGCTGTCCCCTGTCGACACAGTGGGCTGTCCCCAGTCGACACAGTGGGCTGTCCCCAGTCGACACAGTGGGTTCGCCCCAGTCGACACAGTGGGCTCGCCCCAGTCGACACAGTGGGCTGTCCCAAGACGACACAGTGGGCTGTCCCCTGTCGACACAGTGGGCTGTCCCAAGACGACACAGTGGGCTCGCCCCAGTCGACACAGTGGGCTGTCCCAAGACGACACAATGGGCTGTCCCCAGACAACACAGTGGACTGTCCCAAGACGACACAGTGGGCTGTCCCCAGACGACACAGTGGGGCTGTCCCAAGACGACACAGTGGGCTGTCCCCAGTCGACACAGTGGGCTGTCCCCAGACGACACAGTGGGCTTCCCCAGACGACACAGTACGCTCTCCTCAGACGACACAGTAAGTTCTACCCAGACGACATATTTGGCCCTTTCCAGACGACACATTGGGCTCTCCCCAGACGACACAGTGGACTCTCCCCAGACGACACAGTGGGTTCTCCCCAGACGACGCGGTGGACTCTCCCAGACGACACAGTGGACTCTCCCTAGACGACACATTAGGCTCTCCTCTGACGACACATTGGACTCTCCCCAGACGACACAGTGGATTCTCCCCAGACCACAGTAAGATCTCCCCAGACGACAGATTGGGCTGTCCCCAGGCGACACAGTAAGCTCTCCCCAGACGACACAGTGGGCTCTCCACAAGCCACACAGTATGCTCTCCCCAGACCACACAATAGGCTCTCCCCAGACCACACAGTAAGCTCTCCGCAGACGACACAGTGGGCTCTCCTCAGACAACACAGTGGACTCTCCCCAGACGACACAGTGACTCTCCCCAGACGACACAGTGAGCTCTCCCCAGACGACATATTAGACTCTCCCCAGACGACACAGTGGACTCTCCCCAGACGACACTGTGGATTCTCCCAGATGACACAGTAAGATCTCCCCAGACGACACAGTAAGCTCTCCCCAGACCACACAGTAAGCTCTCCCCAGTCGACACAGTAAGCTCTCCCCAGACGACACAGTAAGCTCTCCCCAGACGACACAGTAAGCTCTCCCCAGACGACACAGTAAGCTCTCCCCAGACGACACAGTAAGATCTCCCCAGACGACACAGTAAGCTCTCCCCAGACGACACAGTGGGCTCTCCCCAGACAACACAGTGGGCTGTCCCCAGACGACACAGTAAGCTCTCCCCAGACCACACAGTAAGCTCTCCCCAGACCACACAGTAAGCTCTCCCCAGACGACACAGTGGGCTGTCCCCAGACGACACAGTAAGCTCTCCCCAGACCACAGAGTAGGCTGTCCCCAGACCACACAGTAAGCTCTCCCCAGACCACACAGTAAGCTCTCCCCAGACGACACAGTGGGCTGTCCCCAGACGACACAGTAGGCTGTCCCCCAGACGACACAGTAAGCTCTCCCCAGACCACACAGTAAGCTCTCCCCAGACCACACAGTAAGCTCTCCCCAGACCACACAGAAAGCTCCCCAGACCACACAGTAAGCTCTCCCCAGACCACACAGTAAGCTCTCCACAGACGACACAGTGGGCTGTCCCCAGACGACACAGTAAGCTCTCCCCAGACCACACAGTAAGCTCTCCCCAGACAACACCGTAAGCTCTCCCCAGACCACACAGTAAGCTCTCCCCAGACCACACAGTAAGCTCTCCCCAGACCACACAGTAAGCTCTCCCCAGACCACACAGTAAGCTCTCCCCAGACCACACAGTAGGCTCTCCCCAGACCACACAGTAGGCTCTCCCCAGACCACACAGTAAGCTCTCCCCAGACCACACGTAAGGCTCTCCCCAGACGACACAGTAAGCTCTCCCAGACGACACAGTCTCTCCCAGACACCACAGTAGAGCTCTCCCCAGACGACACAGTAACTCTCCCCAGATGACAGAAGGCTCTCCCCAGACACAGAGGCTCTCCCCAGACACAGGAGGCTCTCCCCAGACGATAGGGGGCTCTCTCCAGACGAACAGGAGGCTCTCTCCAGACGACACAGTAAACTCTCCCCAGATGACAGGAGCTCTCCCAGACGACAGAGGCTCTCCCCAGACGACACAGTAAGCTCTCCCCAGACGACACAGGGGCTTCCCCAGACGACAGGAGGCTCTCCCCAGACGACACGTAGGGCTCTCCCCAGACGACACGAGGCTCTCCCAGACGATAGGGGCTCTCTCCAGACGACACGTAGCTCTCCCCAGACGACAGGGGCTTCCCCAGACGACAGGAGGCTCTCTCCAGACGACACAGTGGGCTCTCCCCAGACGACAGGAAGGCTCTCTCCAGACGACAGGGGCTTCCAACACAGTGCTCTCCCAGACGACACAGTAAACTCTCCCCAGATGACAGGAGGCTCTCCCCAGACGACAGGGGCTCTCCCCAGACGACACAGTAGCTCTCCCCAGACGACAGGAGGCTTCCCCAGACGACACAGGGGCTCTCCCAGACGACACAGGAGGCTGTCCCCAGACGACAGGGTAGCTCTCTCCAGACGACAGGAGGCTCTCTCCAGACGACTAGAGGGCTCTCTCCAGACGATAGGGGGCTCTCTCCAGACGATAGGGGCTCTCTCCAGACGATAGGGGCTCTCTCCAGACGATAGGGGCTCTCTCCAGACGATAGGGGGCTTCTCCCAGACGACAGAGGCTCTCTCCAGACGATAGGGGCTCTCTCCAGACGATAGGGGCTCTCTCCAGACGACAGGGGGCTCTCTCCAGACGACAGGGGGCTCTCTCCAGACGACAGGGGGCTCTCTCCAGACGACAGGGGCTCTCTCCAGACGATAGGGGCTCTCTCCAGACGACAGGGGCTCTCTCCAGACGATAAGGGTTCTCTCCAGACGACAGGGGGCTCTCCTCCAGACGATAGGGGCTCTCTCCAGACGACAGGGGCTCTCTCCAGACGACAGGAGGCCAATTTCTACACAAAAAATCGTTGAAATAAAAAGAAAATACATGTCGGCAGTCAACTTTGGAGTTTATGCAAGAAGGATCCCTTATACTGGGATAGTGTGTACGTGTCCCAATGGGTCACAACAGCGCATGGACAAACCACCATGTTTGGCGAAATGGCTACCGTTTGGCGTTATTAGCTGGGAGGTGACTGTCCGGTCAGTGGTGAGGCAATGTTGCTCTGGGTACATTCCAGCACCATCCTCTGTTTCTGTGAGTGATATGAATGAACAATAAGGTTTGTAGTTAATGCAGAAGGATTCAGAGTACTCAGACACTTTCACCTGCGCTCTACGCAAATCTGCCATCAATTATTTGAGCGACTGCTGGAATCTGCGCAAAACCCTGTGCGCTTCTCAAAGGTTTTGAAATGGGACGGTGGTGGTGACATCATCATCATCATCAGGTGCCTTGCCGCATTGCATTGGCGATCATGGACCTCAATCTGTCTCTATCTCTTGTTGCCCCAAGCATCTCCTCCACCCTCCTCGTCTTCAGCCACTCGCAAGTCCGTCTAGCATTTTCTCCCTGGGTCTACCTGGTGCTCTCTTTCCCTCCAGCTTTCCCGTTGTGACCAGGTGCTCCAAATCCCCCTTCCTCATAAAATGGCCTATAAATGTTGCCTGTCTTTTCCTAATCTTCCTTATGAGTGATCTACTTGTGTCTGCCTCCATCAAGACTGTCTCGTTTGTTTTCTTTGCTGTCCATGGAACTCTCAACATTCTTCCTAGAAACCACATCTCGGCTGCCTCAATCTTGCTCTGGCTTTGCTTGCTGACTGTCCACACCTCACATCCGTACAACAGTATTGGTTTTATATAACATTCAAGGACTCTCTTTCTGATGTTAATTGATAGACATTTGTCGGTAAGAATGCTTGTCATCTTCTTGAATGCTGTTTTGGCTTGGCCGATTCTGCCGGCTATTTCCGATGTGCATCTGCCGTCTGATAATGACCGTTCCCAGGTATTTGAACTATTTGAACACATTGAGTCTCTCCAGTTGGTTGATCAATTCTTCATGTCGTACCCGATCGAAAGCTTTGGTATAGTCAATAAAGCATAAATACAAATCCTTATTCATCTCAATTGACCTCTCTATGATAGTTTTAGGATGTATATGGCATTAATAGTTAATAATGATAATAATAATTACAATATTTATATAGCGCAAAACCTTGATAGAAATCAAATCTAAGCGCTGAACAGACACACACGCACGCACGCACCACGCACACACACACACACACACACACACACACACACACACACCACACACACACACACACCCCACACACACACACACACACACACACACACACACACGGCTATAAATGCGGAAAAAGAAGAAAAGCAATGGAAAATTATGAGAGCATATTATATATAAAAAAATATATATGTATTACAATGTGATTCCACTCCGAGCGGAGGGTACGTGAGGGAACACAGATCTCAAGTAGGCTTGACAGGTAATCGGGGGCTGCGTTATTGAGACTTTTGTAGCACATGGCGTCTAGTTTGTACTGTATGCGCTTTGATACAGGGAGCCAGTGAAGTTGTGCCAGGAGACGAGATATGTGGTCAGCTTTTTTTCTTTTTGAGTAGAAGGCGTGCAGCATTGTTTTGAATGCGCTGTAGGATGTGAATGGTGGAGGCAGGAAGACCAGACAGGAGTGAATTGCAATAGTCAATGCGAGACATTATGAAGGAGAGAATGAGTTTTGCAGTTGTTTCGACAGAAAATACTTCCTGATCAGGCTTATACGATAGAGGTGATAGTAACAAGATCTGGCAGTTTGAGAAACAAAGTTGTTCATGGAGAGGGTAGAGTCAAGGCAGACACCAATGTTTTTAGCTGAATCAGAAATTGGGACTGATGTGTTACACAATGGGAGAGAAAGAGGAGGCAGCTGCGAAAGTTTCTGACGGGTGCCAATGAGGATAGTTTCTGTCTTGTCGTCGTTAAGCTGAAGTGTACTGTATGTCATCCAGTTTTTAATGTCCGAGTAACACTCAGTGGTGCGAGTCAAGAGGCGCTGTACATTGTCAGGTGAGTCACTGTCTTGAAGTTGGGTGTCATCACATAGAGTGGTTTATATAGAGTGGGAGTTGATGATATGGACGGGGGGAAGGTGTAAAGAGTGAAAAGAACAGGGCCAAGGACAGATCCTTGTGGAACACCACAGGTCAGGTATGCAGGTTGAGAGTAAGTGCCATTGATGAGAACAGTTTGTTTTCTGTTTGATAGATATGAAGTTGAACCAGGAGAGAGCAGTGTCAGAGATGCCAAAAGTATGATGGAGTTCCTTTCCCTTCCACAAATCCACACTGTTCTTCTGCTATTTCTCTTTTGATTCTATTCCTTGTCCTTATCATGATTATTCTTAACAGGATTTTTGTTACATGACTCATCAAACTGATTGTGCGATGGAGTACGCATTCTATAGCCCCCGTCTTCTTTGGAAGTGCAATGAAAATTGATTTTGAAATATCTTTAGGGATTTTTCCAGTGTCGTAAATTTCATTTAGGAGGACTGTTATTTTTCCTATGCCAAATTCCTCCAGGGCTTTAATCATCTCTGTAGTAATGTTGTCTGGTCCTGGGGATTCTCCTGTTTTATAATG